>JANAVB010016600.1:8998776-9427944 GCA_029216955.1 Iris pallida | reverse complement strand
GATAAAGGTGTAAACCTATGCACGTCGGCGGGGTAGAACCTCAGCGTATCATCAGGACAAAAGTCCATACGCGTCAGCAAATCTGAGTTAGGGCACAGTCTGGCCCAAAAGCTTATGTGAAGGAGAAACCCACCCGTCACCTCAGGACGAACGTCGGCCGGAGTTGCAGGGGTGATAGGTGCATCCTCATCAACGAACTCCTTCGCTTTCTCCTTCCCCTTGCCGGCACCACCGCGAGGAGTCTTGGAGCCATTCTCTCAGAGAAGAAAAAGTTAGGGTTTTAAAGAAAAACTCTAAAAAAGCAAAGGCACAGAGCAGATGAACTCTCTCTCTCTCTCCAACCCTTACCTTTATGGGCTTGGTCGCACGCGTGAACCGATGACGTGTAATCTCAGCCGTCGCTTCGGTTCCGTGAGGAGATAACAACAAATACAACCAAAAGATCATCATTAATCTTTTGGGTTACCAAGCGTCATCATCATCAAAAAAGGAGCATGCGCCGAACAAGCATGCGCCCAAAAATCATGCGCCCTGACCTCCATGCTTCTTATTCAAAGTATTCCAAAACTTATTCAAAAGTTTTGAAAACTTTGAAGGGGGTCTTGTAGAAGCATGGAATTTACAACCAGAAAGCCCATGCGCCAGGCATTTTATGCGCCAGAACTCAGACAGCTAATCAAATAAGCCATAGACATTCGAAGAAGGATTTTTATTTATAATATAAAAGTCTATTACATGTCTAGAAAAGGTTGTACAAAGGAGAATTTCTACAAAGGAAGGATCCTAGATCTACAGCCAACAGCCACCATGCGCCTTCAGATAGGCGCAGCAACCACCATGCGCTTCCGATAGGCGCAGCAGTCACCATGCACTGTCAACCAGGCACAGCAGATGTCATGCCTCCAGCCAGGCGCATCCTACCATCTCTTCAGCAGCTCAGTTATATGCATCCAGCTCAGTTATGTGCATCCCTTCAACAGCTCAGTTATGTGCAATTCTTCCAACCAGGCTCACCTGGCCGAGCAGAGCCCATTTATGTGCCGCTCTTCCAGCCAGGCTCACCTGATAAGTGCTTCGCCAAGCAAAGCATTTAACCCTCTGGCTGGAACCAAGGAAGAGAAGAGCCGCAAATGCTGTGGCCAGGGGAGGCTTCGAAAGAGCCTCCAAAGACCAAGGAAGACCGTGATCGAAATATGGCACAAGGAGCTTTCAACACAATCAAAGTGGGCAGCATCCACTTTGAAGGAAGAGAGAGCCTTGCACCACCATTCCGATCTACGGCTCTTCCGGAACAACGGAGACGAGGCCCGAACATCCCTATCTTTGGATGCAACAGGCACCTTCCGCCTGCCTCAGAAGCCCTCGACTCCGTCTTTTGGATGTAACAGTCACCTTCAAGTGCATCGAAGACAACACGACGTCTCATCTTTACCCTTGGGAGCACTTCGTCAACAGAATGCACCCACATATCCAAGTTCATGTTGGAAGTACATGAGGGAATGAGGAGCAAACCTTCTCTCCATGCCACTATTTATAGGCCGGGCAAATCAAACCCATGCGCCAAGTGGATGACTCTCCGAATTCTGTGCAATGAATTTGCATTAAATGGATAAACCGGACGCCTCGAATTCAGCCAAACGGCTATTTATAGCACTCGAGGAGCGAGACAGCCGCGTCATTAAAGGACATGTCGGATGCGCCAGCCAAACAGCATCACATGGACGCGCCCTCCAGCATCAGGCACATCACACAGACGCGCCCTACAGTACCCGGCGTATCACAGAGGATGCACCCCCCCTCACATCTCCATGCCGAGAGAATACAAAATGTGCCCACTCAGCTGTCCATCGAACGTCACAAACATTAAATGCTGAACTGACACCAGAGTTGGTAGCACACTTCCCAAAGTCTGAACAGTTGACAGCTTTTTTCAGAGAACGAAGCGTCGGCAATGTTAGCATCATCATGACTCTATTCCGACGGCTACTGACACGTGGCCATCCGCATGCGCCTCTACGGCCATGCGTCCAAATCGCCATACGCCTCTACGGCCATGCGTCCAAACCAGCATGCACCTCAAAAGCCATGCGCCTCAGACCCTTCACTGATCCCTAAAGATAGAAGAAGAGTATCCAGTTGAAGCTTTGCATGCGCCTCAAAAGCCATGCACCAGACTGATCTCTGATCCCGAAAGACAGAAGGAAAGTCGCCTGTATGCGCCTCAAAAGCCATGCGCTCTAAACAGTTTGTAACCCCTAAAGGTTATGAGTCCAACCTCCTTCTGCCCAATCAAGGTGCAGCTCACCAGATTACTTCCCCCCACCAAATTTGAGATCTTCGAGCCATGGGTCGATGACACGTGTCCTTTGACTCAACTCGTCCAAGATTTCAGCAACAAAAATCTTCTCCTCTGCTACGTGCCGGCTCACAACAGCAGTATGAAGAGTTCTCCCCCTCAATCAGGGCATATCATCTACGTGCCTCCATCAGCAATGTCCACATGGCGTCCCCACACCGGCGTATCCCACATGCGCGCATGAGCAGCCAGCCTGCAAATCTATAAGTAGAAGGATCGTCTCCTTCACACACATACAGAATCCACAACGAACATACAAGGAATCATCAGAGAGGCAGATACAGACACTCAACGTCTTTCCTCTCAGCAAGCTCCAGCACCCAGAGCAATCCACACCTTCAGAGAACCGATAACCGTCGTCAGCCCGTCAACGGAGTCAACGCATTACCACTCGCTCCATTGGCACTAAGGACCTAGCTTAAACAAAGTGTACTCCTAGGACTACATCTAAGTCCTACATTGTAACACTGTTCTGTTTGTATTAAAGTTTTCAATCAAACAATTTTAATGGCAAACAGGTATAGTAGTTCATTTTCCTATTTATAGCTTAGAATGTCCCTTGTAGAATAATATTGATTTTATTATACAAGATTATGACCTGTGATAACCTATCCTAGAGCCTTACAAGCGACAATCGCGAATACGAGTACTAGAGTATTCATATGTCGCGTAGCCTGGGGATGGTGTTACATACTCGGCTCGTCGTATTCTGGGAGCGGGGCGTGACAGGAACGAAACACGAAAACCGTTCCACCAAACCAAAGAGACTACAAGAGAACCAAAGAAAACAAAATCTCCAAAATCATAAAGAAAGCCAAACACAGACACAATTAATTTTTGACGTAAAAAAATCATGGTGGAAAAAATCACAGGACAATCGGAGTCCAACCCTGAAAAGCCTCCACTAATTGAATAAGAAATACACTAACTCCTTAAAACTCATCACCGATCCAAAAGGATTACCATAACTCCTTGAAGAAGAAAACACGATTACAAGCACACGAAGAACGAAGATGGCAAGAAATAATTACACGAAACGATATTCTCTTCTGTGTAGCGTCAATCCCTTCTTTCTCTCTCATATAGTTGTAAAGTACTCTTGCCTTATTTTGCAATGTTTAGAAATATATTTTAGAGTTAGAAAATACCTAATATTATAGCTTCAAACCTACAACTAATATGAACCATTGAGGTATTCCTATTATATGTAGGAATAATCAATCCAAATCATTGATGTATTTCCTATTATATATAATGTGTTGCCCTGCAGAGGTAGAGTACATTGCAGCGACAGAGCTTGCTAGCAGTTGTTGTGGATGAAGAAGTTGTTAAAAAATGAGGCTAAAGTAAGAGCAGTACATTTTTTTTGATGGCCAGAGTGCAATCCACCTTGAAAGAACCCGACATTTCATAATGGGTCCATGCATATTAAGACTTTGTATCATTGGATATGATATGCGCTTAAGAAGAAGGATGCAACGCTATAGAAGGTTCAGACGAAGGACAATATAGCAGATATGCTCACGAAGGTTCTACCAAGAGAGTACTGCTGGTGGATCGTCGGTATGACGAGTTCCTCCAACTAGTTGGGAAGGAGAAGATTTGTTGGAGTAGATGGGGTTCCAACCTATGTAGAAAATACCCCTGAGTCGGATTGGATATTCTTATATATAATAGGAATATCCATAGAGCTGGATTGGGTATTTCTATATATAATATGAATACATCAACAGTTTGGATTGAGTATTTCTGCATATAATTGGAATACCTCGATAGTTCAAATTAGTTGTAGGTTTGAGGGTATATATTAAATGTTTTCTAACCCTATAATATATGTCTGAACATTGCAAAAAGAGGCAAGATTGTTTTACAACTATTGGAGAGAAAAAGAGGAGATTCATGGCCACATCGAAGAGGAGATCATTCATGTAATTCATTATCGTCATCTTCATTCTTTGTGTGCTTGTAGTCGTGTTTTTTTCTTCAAGGAGTAGTGGTGATTTGTTTGGATCGATCAGAAGCTTGTAAGTTTAATGTCCCGTTCCGCGTGAGGCATTTCATTGGCTTCTTGGATTCGATCAGAATGCTGGACCATGACTTGTGTTAAAAATCAAGATAATTGAGAATTATGCAGTCTCTCTGAGTTGGCCGGATTGGGATGAATTATGAAACACGGCTCGATGGAGTAGCTTTGTCAAGGGAAATGTCGTACTTTGTGTTAAATCAATCTCTAGAGGACCTATTGAGCATATATGTGAGCGAAACAGGAAAACCCTTTGTGCAAGTGAGTGGAACTGTCCCTTCTCTCCTACTCCTTCATGCTTAATAAAAATAGAGTATTGTGTTGCTATATTATGTCCCTTAATGTCCCATACTTTAGTTGCTGAAATAGTTTAGATAGTCCTATTGAATACTGATGAATGATAAATACTTGAACATTGAACTGCTAATGTGAATTGATGCCTGAAAATAAATTGATATTGTTGCTTATGTCTAATGCTTCTAAAATGAATGAGACACTGAATAATGCATTGCTATGTGATTGATACATGAGAATAAAATGGCTTGCTATTGACACAATGTAATGAATGATAAAGGTCCCTTGTTGGCCCATTCCTAAATGGTCACACCCGATTTTGATAAATCAACAAAGACTTAAGTCAATACACAAAATATACAAACTGTTGCTAAAATTTCAGGTCAAGTGAAATCAATATTCAATGTGTACTACAACATTTGCAAGCATGTCAATCATTATTTTGAAGCGTTCATGTATTAGAATCGGTCTGAGTCATTTTACAATTTATTATGTATTTTTATCTTTATTGAGTCTAGGATACAAATTGTAAAATCGACTGGGTATTGCTAGCTTAGGTTATCCACAGTCCACCTATCTAAAAAGTCTGCCTATCCACCAAAATTCCTTATACCAAAAATATTACATATCCTATACAAACAGAATTGGACCAAACATTCTTCTAAGTACTTGATGAACTTAGACAGAACTCTGGCCGAGTTCGGTCCAAGTTCGGACCGAGTTCGGTCAGTTCAAATTCAAATGTTTGTTGCCTCCAAATCTGCATGCAATGTTCGTTTGCAAAATCTTTGCATCCGAACTCTGCCCGAACTCTGTCTGAGTTTGGTCCTCGAAAACACCTATAAATAGAAGAGAATTTATCATTTCAAATCACTTATTCATCTTCTTCTCTCTATCTATATCCAATAGTATTTTTATTGATCTAAAGCTTTCACACTCCACCTATACATCTCTTAGCCAAAGCCAGTAACATCTATTTGATTTAGAGTATTTGGTTATCAGAGTTGTAAATAGGTCATTCAAGTTCAGAACACATTTCTATTTTCGGAGCCGGTCGTACGCTCGTCACCAAGCACGGTATTGTAAAGTCGGTCGTGCAACTGTCACCAAGCACGGTGTTGTAAAGAGACTGTAAGCTCTCAATTAGATTATAAATAGTGGATTAATAGCAGACAAGAGTACCTACGACTGGATTAGTCCTCAAAGAGGGAAACTAGTATATATTCGGTGTCTACTGAGTTTGATTCTCTGATCTCTACATTTATTTACTGTCTCTTTATTCACTGCCATTGTTATCTGCTTTTTATTTTTAATTGGTAATTATTTTCTGCTGTACTCACACTCACTCTATTCACCCCCTCTAGAGGTGCTCAACGGTCCTACAATTGGTATCAGAGCAGGTTATATTCTAATGTAACAACCTCAGAGAGTATATATGGCAGCCGTGAAATCAATATTCAACGGTAAAGGGCAATACACAAATAGACCCCCACTATTTGATGGAATAAACTATACTTATTGGAAAACATGAATGACATTCTTTTAAAAGTCTCTTGACTTAGATCTTTGGTCTATAGTTATTGACGGTTATAAGAAACTGGCACCTATAGTAGTTGAGGACATACTTACAGACAAGCCTCATGATAAATATACAGAGGCAAAAAAAGCAAAGGCTAGTCTAGATGCACGTGCCATCAACGCACTGTTCTGTGCAATTGACAAGACGAAGTTCAATCGAGTTTCAACATGTAAGACGTCTCATGAGATTTGGAAACTTCTTGAGGTAACTCATGAAGGTACTTTCCAAGTGAAGGAATCCAAAATTAGTAGACTAAACAGGAATATGAATCTTACAAAATGAAACTCGACGAGTCAATTACATAGATGTTCACTTATTTCTTTGATATTACTAATCCTTTGCAATCTCTTGGTAAGGATTACAGTAATCACGAGAAGATCAGAAAAGTGCTAAGAGCTCTAACCAAGAACTGGAGCCCAAAGGCAACTACAATTATTGAAGGAAACAATCTCACCACCATGACTCTGGAAACACTTATGGGCAAGCTAATGACCCATGAGCTGGATCTGCAAGAGTTGGAAGAAGCTACTCCAAAAAAGAAATCAATCGCCTTCAAAGCTCAAGCCAGAAGATCAACATGCAAAGATTCTGAAGAATCATCCAGTAGTGATGAACAAGCCCTGCTAGTGAAGAATTTAAAAAATTCTTAAAGTTTGAGAAGTCAAACAGAAAGAAGAAAGATGTCCATGAAAGCAATGAAGAAGAAACAATCTGCTTTGGATGCAAGAAGTCAGGGCATGAAGAAGGACTACCCAACTCCAAAGAAAGCAGTCCATATGATAGATAAAATTAAGCCGAAGAACAACAACTGGTCAAAAGTATGCAAATACAAGTATCTGGCATGAGAGTGATGCTAGTAAATCAGAGGAAGAAGATAGACCCTGCAGCACTGCAAATGTCTGTCTTATGGCTTTTGATAAGGTATCATCAAATCCTTTGTTTGATGATTTACTTTCGATGAGTTAGAAAATGCCTTCAGCGAACTACTTGAAGAACACAGAAATATGCTTGACAAGTATAAGCAATCTCGAAAAGAGCTTAAGGCATACATAACCGAAGTAGCAAGACTGTAAAGTCTCATTGAAAACATTAAAGAGACATATACTACCGGTAACACAGAAGAGATAGCCAAGCTTAAAGTAGACTATCATGAGGCTATCCTCAAAATTGAAAAGAAAGAAAGAGACAATGTCAAGATACAAGAGTTATATGACATAGAGAAAAAGAAGCACTTAGTTACAGAGCAAAGACTCATTGATATGACCGCTAAATATGAAGAGTCTTATGCGGTTTTTAAAAAGTTAGAAATCAAGTTAGGCAAACAGGCTATACCTATGACACAGCCTAAATTTAGTCCTAATGCTAAGCATACACCTAACAGGAGTAAAACACAGAAAGCACGCAAGAAACACGAATATCACCATGCTTTCATATATAGGTTTTCAAAGAAACCACATATGCATGTCAACACAAAATCAACTACCACGTTTTCAAAACTTACTTGCACGTACTGTAATACTCATGGGCACATATCACAATATTGTCTAGCAAGAAAGCTGTTGACAATGACATACTGATTGGAGACCTAAGACTAATCAATATGGACCCTTCAGTAAATGGGTACCAAAGGATTCATCTACTTATTTTGTAGGTGGACCCTCAATCCTCTCATGCTAAAAGCAAGTGGATCCTCGATAGAGGATGTTTGAGGCACATGACTGGTGATGCATCTTTGTTCGCCACGCTATCGATAAAAAAAGAAGGATACGTCTCCTTCAGAAACAATCTGAGAGGTGATATCATTAGAAATGGCATTATTGGTATATGTCCTTATCCTGTAATAAAAGATGTTTGTCTAGTTACAAATTGAAACATAACCTGTCGAGTATAAGTCATTTGGTAGATAATGGTTATGGCATCAATTTTGTAAAAGATAAATGTACAATATATGATGTCATCTGGTAATCCCGTATATGAAGGGATTAGAGAATACAATATTTATGTTTTCTTTCTAAAGAGTACTAATAAAGTAGAAAGATGCCTAGTCACAAACTTAGATAAAAGTTGGCTGTGGCATATGAGGCTAGGACATGCTAATATGGACACTATCTCACGGCTAAGCACTAAAAAGTTGGTAAAAGGACTCCCTGGATATCATTCAAGAGAGATATGGTATATGTAGACTGTGAAAAGAACAAAGCACATAGATCTACATTTAAATCCATCAACGCGTAAGTACTTATAGACCTTTGCAGTTGATACATATGGATTTATTTGGTCCTAGTAGAGTCGCTTGTAACGCCCCAGTCCTAAAATACGTAGGACTAGAAACGTAGACATGCCAGCCGTATAGTACATATACGTAAGCTGTAAAATACAGTAACCAAGGTACTAAATCTCATCCACAAACATAAATAATAAAAGCATCTTTGAATTTATCATGTATACAATCGTTGGGCGAAGACAAATCCACTACCAACTAATAAATAAGATAGAGTTATACAAGGAAAATGATTTGGTCGAGCGAAGGAGATGACGATCTGAAAAGCAACATCTCGAAGAAATATAGAAGATCATGGCCACGGCTAGAACACCTGCAAAAAACAAGAACACGCACATGGCGAGATAACCAGGTCCTCAGAGGGACGTAACAAGATACAATAAATGCCATATAAATACTGAATATAAATATGCCACAACCAAAGAAAGTGACAAGACATAAATAGGGTAAACTAACCGTACTAAAGTGAACATGCCATTTGAGAAACAATCCTTCGACGCATGAGCCCTGGCTGTAAATAGGATCTGGTATGGTCCCCATTTGGGCACCAGTGACCACAGCGATGACGTTCAAAAATGACAGTGGCAAACCTGAGAGGCTCAACATACCTGTATCTCCAGCGGAGCTTCCGGCTTACAAGGGAAGTGCAATCGAAGTCCATACGTCAGGTATTGTCCTCCCCACCCAAAGGTCCCTACTAAGTCGCATCCACGACCATGTTTCTCTACTAACTGCTAAGTCTCCTAACATGCCTCTATTAGCAGTTAGTCCTAACGCATGCACATGGAGGATCAGCCCACACACAAGAACCTCTACATGCTACTCATCTCACACATCTTCGTGGTACAACTGTCAAGGTATATGCAATTCACTACAAATGGTAGTCTCTTAACTCTAAGTCCATATACAATCAAAGGATAATAACAAAGTACATCTAATATCACTGAGCAGACAGTAAATCAAGAACTATAAGAACTGGAAATAAATGAACAGTGATATGTAATAAAATGCAACTGAATATAAACAGTATAATGGCAAGGTATCTTGCCTGGTGTATCGCCGGGTGTGGTACGATGTTCTGTAAAGTTCCAGTTGCCTAATCGCCACATCGATGAAGAAGAGTCCAAATTACGAGGAAATAGGGAAGGATGATTAGTCATGAGAAATGAGGATACTCGGAGAATTTGGGGAGTAGATGAATATACAAATTCTTAGAAAAGTTTTATGTTACTTTAAGAACATGCTTACTTGAAAAAATTCCATTTATAAAAATACTTGAAAATATTTATATATATTAATTTTCATCTTATTAGCCAAAGTACTTTACGTTGTAAAATGTGAAAGGGAAGCTATATTTCACAATTTAAAATATCTATTTTAGATAAATATTTCTAAATTATTTTGACCAAAAAGTATAACTGGTCAATTATATGTACTTAAAAACCGAAGAGAATATTTTAGTGTTTAAAAACTATCTTGAAATTTTCTAGAAATATTTGTTCAATTATAATAATAATAATAATAATAATAATAATAATAATGTAAATAATAATGTTGATAATACTATACTTACAAAACCTTCTGTTAATGAAAACAACTACTAATGTATTAATAATAATAATAATAATATAATAATAATAATAATAATAATAATAAATATAATGATATAATAATAATAACAGTAATAATAATAATAATAATAATAATAATAATAAATAACACTAAATGCTTAAAGTACTGTTGTTCCTTTAACTTTAGGAAAAGTAAAGAAAATAAGTGTGGGAGAGAGAGTGTGAGAAAGAGGGAAGGACACAAGGGAGGGTTTCACTTGGGCGGCATCCGGCGTGGTCGTCGGCGGCAAAGTGCGAAAAGGGAGCGGAGCTCCGGCCACAAGGGGTGTACGACTGTGGCAAGGAGGGGCGCGGCGCCGGAGTTCGAGTGGAGACGGAGAGCGCCGGCTGGATGCTGGAGTCCTCGAGCACGCAGGAGGCTCTGCGCGGCTCGGCAGAGATAGGTGAGATTTTCTATTGTCCCTTTTTCTTGCCCTGGTTGTTTGCTGATGGTCAATGTATCGACGACGGGGTGGTGACGATGATGTCGTGGGGGCTGTCGGGGGTTCGTTGATGGCGGCAGCGAGTTGGTGGTGGTGACAGCGATGGGGGTGGAGGTTACGTCGGGATGGGTGCGGGGTGTTGGCGGAGTGGCGGAGGATGTTGCAGGCGGTGCTGTGGTGGCGTAGAGGTAATTTTGGGAGGACAGGGTAGTGGCGTAGGAGTCGTAGTGGCCGGGGACGGAGAGAAGTGGTGGCCGTATAGGCTGGAAGGGATGTCGTCGTGTCCGGGGGTCGGACACGACGGAGAACATATTTGTATTTGTAATGTAAAAGAATATAGTCGATGAGAATAAGGCACCGACACGATGCACATACACTCTGAGTTGTGGTGGAAATTTATGGGTGAGTACCTCTCCTTATATAGGAGGTGGGAATTCCCAGTTGGATAGGGATTGGAGAATTTAAATTTTCCCTAGATAATATCATATTATATTTAAATTCGCTTTAAACTTTAAATCGTTCAAATCCAAATTAAACATAAACCTCTACTCATTTAATTCAATTCAAATGAAATCTTTTCAAATTTAAATTAGCATAATTAATCAAAAATTAAAATCAACAAAATCTCAAGTATCATTTTCTTAATTACATAAATATAAATAATTAATTTCGAAAATCACGATAATACTTAAATATTAAATCATAAAATAGCTCTTATAAATAACAAAATATTTTAAGTATCAACTTTCAAATTTGCAAAATATTTGGAATACTTTTCATATAAACCACAATTTTCCAAATCACCATTTATTTTTAAACGACGAACAAAATAACTCTTTTTAGAAATAATTATATTTACCACATGTTATTTTCAAAATTTAATTCTTCTATCTCTAATAAAATATTTTTACAAATATATGTACCTCGTACATATTCGCATTCGACGAGCAATTATGAAATACAAATCTCGCACGCTACAACAATGTGAATTTATATACGACGTGTAGATACGAAGTACAAAATAATTACAATAAAAAATCGTAGAAGAAATTTTAGGGGGTTTACATCCTACCCAACTTAAAAGAATTTCGTCCTCGAAATTTAGGAGTAATTAGGGTAGGTAGGGTGAAGGGGATGGAAAGAGTTTGTTCGAATAGATTTACGAGATCTTCTTGGGACGGGAATACAAACAAATATTCGACGAGGAGGCGAACGACATTTCAATGTCAATATGTTATGTGATCGACTGGAACAGAAAAATTCGATACGATCATGTATATGACAACCAATCAATGACTAAGCTCGATGAATCCTAATGTTAACCTTAAAAAGAGGCAACCTCATAAGCAGGTAATGAATTCCTTAATCCTTTGATATCATCAATATTCATGTAATCTCTCTTATCATAAATCGTTCTTTCCATTAATTACTTTCGTACCACGTTCCGTTAACAAAACCAATATGATTATAATTGTATTCTAACTTCCTCTATCTCGTCATAAAATTTCAAATAGTCTCAAATTTTGAATTCTATAATCTCCATTATACTAGCTCACTTATATATGTCTTCCCAAGTTATAATTTCCTCAAAAATTAAAATTCCAAACCTTCAACCAATTTGGCCCAAGTAAAAGTTAAAATCTTCTTACTACAAATTTGTATTTATTGGACAATGTACAATGCATCCATAGATACCAAAATAAAAGTCCGTCTTCAATGTTCGATAAATCTCGAAAACTAACAGTATACCTTCATGACTCAATCTTATATCATCATAATTAAAATTTTCTAAAATTTATTAGTCTCTCTCAAAAATTTGAATTCACAATCTCAATTTCTTGATGGTAGAAATGAAACTCATCTTAACTTCTTATTCATAATCATTTTAGAACTTTAATCAAAATATAAAGGGTTCTTTCTTCAACAATTGGATATCCTTAAAAATAATATCATCATAACGTCAACATTATTTTTATCAAAAATTTGCATCCAAAATTTTATATATAAATTTGGTTCTTAAACCACCAACACTTTAGTCGATTCTTCACTTGATATTTAGTTACCTTAAAACAAAGTTTGAAATTCGAGGAGTCTATTTTATCCTTGAGTGTTTCGTCAAAACATGATATATCATACCTTACCTCATCTATTCAGATTTATCTCACATTTTCATTCACGTCTCATCTATACCTCATAATCTCGTAATTATCTTAACCACTACATTATTTATCCATGTTGTGGGGTTCTCCAATCTAACCTCTACTGACCCAAGATTGTCATGATCCGATTTTCTTTGAGCAAGGAAATCTTACAAGGAACAAGGTTGCATAAACTATGGCATAGTGAAATATAAGTAAAGCAATCTAATTGGAAGGAGAAGGATAAGGGTTACAATATTGAAGAGAAAAAGATGTTATGTGTCTAAGTGAATCGAGATAAGACTTAAAATAAATGACAAGGGTTAAGCAGTGAAGATAAACGCAAAGTTAAGCATTTAAGGAATCACATCATATATTTGGTCGAAAAATTTGAGTCGAGGTTGAGTCCATATCGGTACCATAGTAAGGGTTATAGTGTAGTCTTTATGATCCAAAAGTCGTGTAAAAATAGGGTACAAGGGGACGTGTGTTAGTGGGACATGATATACCTACATGAAGGTGAGCTTGTCTAGGTCTTGCATGTAAAATTGGTTGGAAGAAAAAAAAAGTCTAGTATTGTGCTCCAAATATCAAAGTCATGATAGGGAACGCCAATTGATCAAAAAAATAGAAAGTGGGTTTTCATAAGGTACTAGTTAATGCACTGAAATAAAAGGGGTAAAGCACGAAATAAAGATAATTTAGGAAATCTCGTAGATCAAGTTAAGATAAGTTAGAGGCACAATTTCTAGAGAAAAATAATTTCTAGAGAGAAATAGTCTCATAGATAAGAGTATGGTCAAGGGGAAGGTTCTAATCATTTATAAGTTTCAAAAAATTAGATGGTCACAAATAATGATCTAGATTTGAGGGAAGGTCGAGTAAGTCAAAGATATGTTCATCGGTTTGGTCGATGACTAACTTGAGTATATGCAATATCATAATCATAGGTGGTATGGCAATCTAATATGGAATACTTCTATCTCACTAGGGTGACCTTACTTGTTTTTTGGTACTTCACCAATATATGATCTAATCTAAAATTTCAAGTTCTTCAAAATTTTCTCAATAAAAATTTCCAAGATACTCCGCCAAAATTTCCAATTGTCTTAGACTGTCAACTTTAATCAAAATTTTAACTCTCTAATCAATCTCGAAACAACCCTTGTATATCGTAGATCGAAAAATCATTTTTTTTCCAAACCTTAAACTCAACATTTAATAAGTTTATCAGCCAAATTTTATACTACAAAATGGAACATTTAAATAACTCCCGAATTTAATTATATATCCTTCAAATGTGCATATCTAGCTTCGAATCATCCACAACTACTCTTCAAAGTAAATATATATATTTTTCACCAAAATTTAAATATCCATAATCAAGGCTTAAACTTGAAATCTAAATAACCTTATAAATCATAAATCATATGACGTAATTTAATTCAAAACATTTTACCAAAATTTATCCATCGTCCTCAAATTTTGGTCAATCGTAATTCATAGTTTAAATTTTTTTGATCCTTTTCAAATCAAATTTATATCCCTCCAAAAGATGTATAGCTGTAACTCAATAAATCATAAATGTTCAAAGACCTTCAAAAATCAAAACGCAAAATGAAATCAATTTATTTTCTCGATCTAGCTATCCTCTTGTGTATACTACCTTGTAGTATCAAAATAAAATTTCTACTATCTTTTTAAAGCGGTAATATGCTACTACCCAACTTGGAATTAACTAATCCTTAAGATTATATTTCTAGGAAAATAAATGCCCTTATAACTCAAATAAAACCTCAACGCATATTCATTGTCAATGCAATCCATCTAGCCATGTGTTTAACCTATGGGCATATACTAGTGTAGTCATCTTACTAAACACAAAATTAAGAATTTACGGTAGAATGAGTCAAGCAAGATGCAATTCAAGGAGGTCGAACGAAAGTTCAAAAATTGAAGTCAAGAAAGGATGTCAAGTAGGTGGATGAGATACTAGACTCTAATCCTATATTGCAGGCCCGTTCGGTACAGTCATGTAACCGAAACGGTAAACTAGACCTACATGGGCCACTACAAAAACATGTAACGCCCCAGTCCCAAAATACGTAGGACTAGGAACGTAGACATGCCAGCCGTATAGTACATATACGTAAGCTGTAAAATACAGTAACCAAGATACTAAATCTCATCCACAAAGATAAATAATAAAAGCATCTTTGAATTTGCCATGTATACAATCGTTGGGCGGAGACAAATGCACTACCAACTAATTTAAATAAGAATGAGTTATACAAGGAAAATGATTTGGTCGAGCGAAGGAGATGACGATCCAAAAAGCAACATATCGAAGAAATATAGAAGATCATGGCCACGGCTATAACACCTGCGAAAGACAAGAACACACACCTGGCGAGATAACCAGGTCCTCAGAGGGACGTAACAAGATACAATAAACATGCCATATAATACTGAATATAAATATGCCACAACCAAAGAAAGTGACAAGACATAAATAGGGTAAACTAACCATACTAAAGTGAACATGCCATTTGAGAAACAATCCTTCGACGTATGAGCCCTGGCTGTAAATAGGATCTGGTATGGTCCCCATTTGGGCACCAGTGACCACAGCACATGACATTCAAAAACGACAGTGGCAAACCTGAGAGGCTCAACATACCCGTATCTCCAGCGGAGCTTCCGGGTTACAAGAAAGTGCAATCGAAGCCCATACGTCAGGTATTGTCCTCCCCATCCAAATGTCTCTACTAAGTCGCATCCACGACCTATTTCTCTACTAACTGCTAAGTATCCTAACATGCCTCTATTAGCAGTTAGTCCTAACGCATGCACATGGGGGATCAGCCCATACGCAAGAACCTCTATATGCTACTCATCTCATACATCCTCGTGGTATAACTGTGTCAAGGTATATGCAATTCACTACAAACGGTAATCTCTTAACTCTAAGTCCATATGCAATCAAAGGATAATAACAAAGTACATCTAATATCACTGAGCAGACAGTAAATCAAGAACTATAAGAACTGGAAATAAATGAACAGTGATATGTAATAAAATGCAACTGAATATAAACAGTATAATGGCAAGGTATCTTGCCTGGTGTGTCGTCGGGTGTGGTGCGATGTTCTGTAAAGTTCCAGTTGCCTAATCGCCACATCCGATGGAGAAGAGTCCGAATTCACGAGGAAATTGGGAAGGATGATTAGTCATGAGAAATGAGGATACTCGGGAGAATTTGGGGAGTAGATGAATATACAAATTCTTAGAAAAGTTTTATGTTACTTTAAGAACATGCTTACTTGAAAAAATTCTATTTATGAAATACTTGAAAATATTTATATATATTAATTTTCATCTTATTAGTCAAAGTAATTTAAGTTGTAAAATGTGAAAGGGGAAGCTATATTTCACAATTTAAATATCTATTTTTAGATAAATATTTCTAAATTATGTTGACCAAAAAGTATAACTGCTCAATTATATATACTTAAAAACCGAAGAGAATATTTTAGTGTTTAAAAACTATCTTGAATTTTCTAAAAATATTTGTTCAATTAAAATAATAATAATAATAATAATAATAATGTAATAATAATGTTGATAATGCTATACTTACAAAACCTTATGTTAATGAAAACAACTACTAATGTATTTTATTATTATTATTATTATTATTATTATTATATTATTATTATTTATTATTATTATATACTGTTATTATTATTATATATAATAATATAATTAATAAATATAATGATATAATAATAATAACAGTAATAATAATATAATAATAATAATATAATAATAAATAAAACACTAAATGCTTAAAGTACTGATGTTCCTTTAACTTTAGGAAAAGTAAAGAAAATAAGTGTGGGAGAGAGAGTTTGAGAAAGAGGGAAGGAAGCAAGGGAGGGTTTCACCTGGGCGGCATCCGGCGTGGTCGCCGGCGGCGAAGTGCGGAAAGGGGGCGGAGCTCCGGCCACGAGGGGTGTACGACTACGGCAAGGAGGGGCGCGGCGCCGGTGTTCGAGTGGAGACGGAGAGCATCGGCAGTGCTCGCGGGTTGGGGCGGAGCGACGGCTGGATGCTGGAGTCCTCGAGCACGCAGGAGGCTTTGCACGGCTCGGCAGAGATAGGTAAGATTTTCTATTGTCCCTTTTCCTTGCCCTGGTTGTTTGCTGATAGTCAATATCGACGACGAGGTGGTGATGATGATACCGTGGAGGCTGTCGGGGGTTCGCTGATGGCGACAGCGGGTTGGTGGTGGTGACAGCGGTGGGGGTGGAGGTTACGTCGGGATGGGTACGGGGTGTTAGCGGAGTGGCGGAGGATGTTGCAGGCGGTGCGGTGGTGGCGTGGAGGTGATTTGGGGAGGACAGGGTGGTGGCGTAGGAGTCGCAGTGGCCGGGGACGGAGAGAAGTGGTGGTCGTATGGGCTGGAAGAGATGTCGTGTCCGAGGGTCGGACACGGCGGAGAACATATTTGTATTTGTAATGTAAAAGAATATAGTCGATGAGAATAAGGCACCGACACGATGCACATACACTCTGAGTTGTGGTGGAAATTTATGGATGAGTACCTCTCCTTATATAGGAGGTGGGAATTCCCAGTTGGATAGGGATTGAAAGAATTTAAATTCTCCCTAGATAATATCATATTATATTTAAATTCGCTTTAAATTTTAAATCGTTAAATCTAAATTAAACATAAACCTCTACTCATTTAATTCAAATTCAAATAAAATCTTTTCAAATTTAAATTAGCATAATTAATCAAATATTAAAATCAACAAAATCTCAAGTATCATTTTCATAATTACATAAATATAGAAATAATTAATTTCAAAAATTACGATAATACTTAAATATTAAATCATAAAATAGCTCTTATAAATAACAAAATATTTTAAGTATCAACTTTCAAATTTTGCAAAATATTTGGAATACTTTTCATATAAATCACAATTTTCCAAATCACCATTTATTTTAAACGACGAACAAAATAACTCTTTTTAGAAATAAAAATATTTACCACATGTTATTTTCAAAATTTAATTCTTCTATCTCTAATAAAATATTTTTACAAAAATATGTACCTCGCACATATTCGCATTCGACGAACAATTATGAAATGCAAATCTCGCACGCTACAACAATGTGAATTTATATGCGATGTGTAGATGCGAAGTACAAAATAATTACAATAAAAAAACGTAGAAGAAATTTTAGGGGGTTTACATCGCTAGTCTTGGCGGTAAGCTCTATGCCTTTGTTATTGTTGATGATTTCTCTCGTATTACTTGGGTTTACTTTTTATCAAACAAAAGTGATGCAATTTTTGAATTTCAGATATTTTATAAAAAGGTACAAAATGAAAAAGGCTTCATGATTACTCGTATCCGAAGTGATCATGGTGGCGAATTCATAAATACTGATTTCAAAAAGTTTTGTGATGATAGTGGATATTACCACGAGTTTTCCTGTCCTAGAACTCCTCAACAGAATGGTATTGTGGAACGGAAGAACCGTACTCTAAGCGAGATGGCTAGAGTCATGCTGAATCAGCACAATCTTCCTAAATATTTTTGGGCAGAAGCTGTAAGTACAACCTGTCATGTTTTAAATAGGGTGTTAATTCGACCTATTTCGAAGAAAATACCTTATGATGTTTGGTTTGGAAGAATTCCAAATATTTTATATTTTAAAGTTTTTGGATGTCGCTGTTTTATCCTGAACACCAAGGACAACTTAGAAAGTTCGACTCTAAAACAGGTGAAGTGATATTTCTCGGATATGCTGCTAAGAGTGAGGGATATATAATTTTTAATAAAAGATCTATGATTGTTAAAGAATCTATTAACGTTACTTTTGATGAGCTCAATAGTCACAGATCTAGCGACAGTGATGATGAAAATGTACAAGCCAGAATCGATAAATGTCCTGTGGAAGATCTAACTCATAGATTTGAATTATTGAAGTTCTTGCCAGATCATCCAAAGATGCTCATTATAGGTGATATATCAAAATATGTAAGTACACGCTCTTCATATTGAGATACTGAAATAGCAGCTAATGTAGCTTTTATTTCCCAAGTAGAACCTAAGAATATAGCAGATGCTTTTAATGATGATTTTTGGATTGATGACATGCAAGAAAAACTTAGTCAATTTGAGAGAAACCAAGTTTGGAAACTCGTTCCTAAACCTATTGGTCAATCGATAATTGGTACTAAATGGGTGTTCCAAAATAAATTAAGTGAAGATAGACAAGTTCTACGCAACAAAGCAGGTCTAGTGGCACAAGGTTATAATCAAGAAGAAGATATTGATTATGACGAGACATATTCTCCTGTTTTTAGACTACAAGCTATCCGCATATTTTGTGCATATGCATGTTTTAATGATTTTAAATTATTTCAAATGGATGTGAAAAGTGCATTTTTAAACGGATTTTTGAAAGAAGTTTTTGTGAAACAATCCCCTGGTTTTGAAGATTTTTAAAAACCTGATCACGTCTTCAAACTTAAGAAAGTACTCAATTGACTCAAACAAGCACCTCATGCTTGGTATGAACGCCTAAGTGCCTTCTTACTTGAAAATGATTTTTCAAAAGGAAGAGTTGATACTACTTTATTTATCAAGTCTTTAGATGATGATATTCTTCTTGTGCAAATATATGTTGATGACATCATATTCGGATCTACTAATAAAAAACATTATCAAGAGTTTGCTAAGTGTATGCAGAGTGAATTTGAGCTGAGTATGATGGAAGATCAGAACTTCTTCCTAGGACTTCAGATTAAACAAAACTCAAAAGGAACATTCATCAATCAAGCTAAATATACAAAGGACATACTAAAAAAGTACGACTTTGACAATGTAAAGCCAATCGGAACTCCAATGGCTATATCAACAAAGCTTGACACTGATGAAAGTGGTAAACCTGTCAACGAGCGTAAGTATCAAGGTATGATTGGTAGTTTATTGTATTTAACTGCTAGTCATCCTGATATTATGTTCAGGGTCTGTATTTGTGCACGATATCAGGCAAATCCTAAGGAATCACACTTATGTGCCATTAAGCTTATCTTCCGATACCTTAAGAAAACTTCAACAGTCAGCTTATGGTATCCTAAAACTAAATCCTTTAACCTGATAGGTTACTCGGATGCGGATTTTGCAGGATGCAAAGTAGACCGTAAAAGTACCAGCGGTACGTGTCATTTCCTAGGGAAAGCCTTAGTCTCATGGTTTAGCAAGAAGCAAAATTATGTAGCACTATCAACTACTGAGGCTGAGTATATCGCCGCAGGACGATGTTGTGCTTAAATTTTGTGGATGAAGCAAACCTTAGAAGACTACAATCTGTACTACACTAAGATTTCTATTTATTGTGACAACACTAGCACTATTAACCTGACTAAGAATCTCGTATGTCACTCACGCACAAAGCACATAGAGATTCATAATAACTTTTTACGTGATCACCAACAACACGGGGATATTTGCTTAAAATTTGTTGACACAGATCATCAACTTGCAAATATTTTCACAAAACCATTGGCTGAAGGCCGCTTTAACAATCTGGGTCGAAAGCTCGGCATACTTGAATTTTCAGATTCATAATGTAGTATGATTAGTAAATCAATTTATAACTCAAAACTTTAACCTTTATTAATGGACGTTATTTTGGGTACAAGCCGAGAGGGTCCTTCTGTCATACAGGCGTAAATAGCCTGAAGCGACACGGTGTATTAGTCTTTTGATTACCGCTAGCTGGGATCTGGCCCCTACAGCTAACCCAAAGTAATAGAAATTATTAAATGAAGAAGTGTGAAGGTTATACATTGAAATTTATCAATTGTACAACATTAATGATATTGGAAATACAAGTAGCCAAACTTGGACCGAGTTCGAACCGAATTTGGATGGAGCCTGTACAAATTTCCATCACACCAGCAGCCGGCCCTAGCCTATATATACTTAGTTTTTACCTCCTTATTTCACCATCTTACAAACCGAGAGCCTCCTCAAAGTAAATATTTACTACTTCTTAGCCTTCTTCCTCCCTCCGTCGTGGATATTCAAAACTCGGAAGCAGTCTCCTTCCTCCTCTCTTAATCATGTATAGGTATTCTCTTTTTTTCAATTCTATTCCTATGGCACCCAAACTCCACCACAAGAGGAAGAAACATCTTCCAAGAGTGGCTCTCATGCTGGATCCTCCTACGTTGAGTATGAACCAGTTAGCATATTTAGTCCCGCTCGTCCTACCGACGATGATGACTATGATTCTGGACTTTTCCTATCTGCAAACTTTTCTATTACCTGGTTTGACAACTTTTATTATAGATATTTGTCCCGATAGTTATGTCAACTTCACTATATTCTCTGAGTATGTCACTCAATTTGAAAATCTATCTCTTCGTGACTTTTTCAAGATCGTCGACAATATATATGATAATGTCGTTCGCATGTTTTTCTGTAACTTACAAGTTGTAGAGAGTGGTATTTTTTTCATGTGTTGGAGGTAGAGAAATTGAATTCAACTCTACAGATGTCAGTGAATTTTTTCACATGCCTGACGTAGGTGAAGCCCTAGTAGACATCAATCATGTCCAATTTTCTGAGGACATGACTCTTGATTCTTTTATGGTCGCCATGTGTCATCCTCGTCCAGTTCCTAGAAATGGCAGGGTGTACTCACGGCACCTTAATCAAAAAATTTATGAGTTACATCATTTCGTGTTCTCTGCTTTGCTTCCCAAGATGGGATCTTCAAACATGGTTAAGTTTTTCAAGATGTCTGCTATGTATCACCTGCACTATGGTGTCACTTTCTCTGTCTCCAAGACTTTCATTGCTTGGATAATTAGCTGTAGGAGGATGGGGCACAACCTCTTGTACCCCATGCACTTGGCTAAGATCTTTAGACGTCTTGGAGTTGATCTCTCTCAATGTCCTTTCTTTTCTATTTCTTCTGAGTTAAGTAGATCCAGGACTTATCCCAATCCACCTCCTCCACCTGGTGCTGAACCTGTTGCTCCGGTTCACGTTGTTGATCCTCAGGCTCCCACCCCTGCTGTTCCAGCTGCTGCTCCTGGTTTTGACCTAGGTTTCTATCAATGATTTGATGAGTTTGTTGCCCTCTCAGCGCAATGTTATCAGCACTTTGTTGAATTTGTTGCACTCTTTGTGCAACATCATCAGAGCTATGTCGACTCTGAGTTCCGCCACATCTCTCAAGCTCAAGTGGTACAGAACAGCCTTGCTGATATCCACTGGAGCTTATCTCATGATCCCACTCATCAGATTTAGATGACTCGTCACCCCGGGTTTGTTGGACCAAGGTTCAATGATGAGGCTACTTTCACTCACTTCGATCCTACCACGGCCTACTTTCCACCGGATGCTCCTTGAGGTGATGACACACCGCTGTGATGTGGGACTTCAATTGTTTTCATGGATGTTGATGCTAGATGATGATCATAGTTTTTTTTGTACTAGTCTAAACTGATGAGTTAGACTTTTAGAGTTGTTTTGACAGTCATTTACTGTTGAGTTATGACTGATGATGATTATGTTAGTTGTACTTCAGTTGATTTTCTTATATCAGATTTTAGTTGTTTTACTGTTTCTCTTAGTTTACTCCTTCATGTGATTCGTTATATGTCGAAATTACTCTGTCTTTGTCTTCTGGTGAACATTGTTGGCTTCACACATTACGGGAGAGCCAAAACATTTTGAACATGACAAAGGGGGGTAAGAGCAATACCAAACAAAATTTGTTTCAAAAGCTTCACAAAACAAATCAGGTATTTTTTCAATTAAACATTTTAGATATATTTTGGTATAGACTCAAGTTTGTCATTTATCAAAATGGGGGAGATCGTTGGCCCATTCCTAAATGGTCGCACCCGATTTTGATAAATCAACAAAGACTTAAGTCAATACACAAAATATACAAATTGCTGCTAACATTTTAGGTCAAGTGAAATTAATATCCAAAGTGTACTACAATATTTGCAAGCATGTCAATCATCATTTCGAAGTGTTCATGTATTAGAATCGGTCTGAGTTATTTTACAATTTATTATATATTTTATCTTTATTGATTCTAGGATACAAATTATAAAATTGACTGGGTATTGCTGGCTTAGGTTATCCACAGTCCACCTATCTAAAAAGCCTGCCTATCCACCAAAATTCTTTATACAAAAAATATTATATATCCTATGCAAACAGAATTGGACCAAACATTCTTCTAAGTACTTGATGAACTTAGACAGAACTCTGGCCTAGTTCGGTCCGAGTTCGGATCGAGTTCGGTCAGTTCAAATTCAAATATTTGTTGCCTCCAAATCTGCACACAACGTTCGTTTTGCGAAATCTTTGCATCCGAACTCTGCCTGAACTCTGTCCGAGTTCGGTCCTTGAAAACACCTATAAATAGAAGAGAATTTCTCATTTCAAACCACTCATTCATCTTCTCTTCTCTCTATCTATATCCAATAGTATAGTATTTTCATTGATCTAAAGCTTTCATACTCCACCTATACATCTCTTAGCCAAAGCCAGTAACATGTATTTTATTTAGAGTCTTTGGTTGTCAGAGTTGTAAAATGTCGTTCAAGTTCAGAACACATTTCTGTTTTCGGAGCCGGTCGTGCGCTCGTCACCAAGCACGGTATTGTGAAGTCGGTCATACACTTGTCACCAAGTACGGTGTTGTAAAGAGACTGCAAGCTCTCAATTAGCTTGTGAATAGTGGATTAACATCAGGCAAGATTACCTGCGACTGGATTAGTCCTCCAAGAGGGAAACCAGTATATATCACGGTGTCCACTGAGTTTGATTCTCTGATATCTACATTTGTTTACTGTCTCTTTATTCACTGCCATTGTTATCTGCATTTTATTTTTAAATAGTGATTATTTTTCGCTACACTCGTACTAACTCTATTAACCCCCCTCCCTCTAGAGGTGCTCAACGGTCCTACATCCCTGTGAAATGAAAAAATGCTGCAAGTTCCTATGAGAAATTAATGAATTGAAGCGATATAAAATGATAAGGCTTGGGATCGATGAGATCACCAAGTGTAATGATAAAAATGATAAGCCGTTGAACACGGCTTGGATGTGTATGATACATTGTTGCCTTTACTTACTTTTAGTACTTTACCATGCAATTATGTTCACGATCGAATCGGACACACATTTGCATGGTTATGGACAACTTGTTCACAAGGGATGATTGTTTCCTCGGACGGTATGCCTGGGGCGCTGGGGCCGTTCTGACCTAGGGGAAATGTAAAAGTGCTTTAAGGGCATGTGGTATCGAAACATTCTTTGAGACTAGCTACCTACTCTGAATGGTGTACCACATATCCTATAAAGTCCTATATGGCAACGTACTAAATGATGAATTAACACCAGTGATCATGTTGTAAGGATGCAAGCTAATGAATATTTTGTGCAGGCAGAGTAAGTATATCATATAACCTATATTTGATGCAGGTACGAGGGAGTCGGCTGTCGTTAAAAAATCACTTAAAAGTGGTATGTTTATCATAAATGTTGAATTCAACTTTACTACTTAACATGTTAAATACCATGCTGCTACAATGTTGCCTTTTCATGAGTATTGCTATAACATACTGAACATGTTAACACTAGTATGCTACAATGAGCCTTTACATGAACGATTCTATAACATGTTTAAATGCTTCACTATGATACTGCTCATTAACTCTAAACTGATGGTAGGTCCAAAATAGAAAGATCACTGTTAATAAATGTTTGCTCACATGACTACTTAGTATTGATTTAGGCGAGTGAGCTGGTCCTACTCGCGCTTACGCGACAATATACTGACCCAAGTTGTGGGCACTCTTTTCAGGTGCTCGTGCTTGAGAATCTCAGTACACAAAGATCGGTATTGATCAGTCCCGAGGCATCAAAAATTTGTTAGGCATACAGAAGCTCTCCTTGCAAAAGATGATGTCTTCTGTTTATAAAGGAAATAATGTATAGAACATTGTATATCTATTGTACCAGTAAATTGTACACCAATTCGACATATCCACTTGTAAGTCTATATCAAGTATCAAATATAAGCCTGTATGGCATGTGTTTCAGTTGGCTATCAAGTGTAATGTGAGTTGTGTTATAAGTTTTATACTCCAGTGTAAGCCTTTTATTTTATTTCGATTATCAATAAAGAGAATATATTTTTACATGCCTTATTATGACTTCAAGTTATCTGTTTATCTCAGCTGCTATAAATCAATAAGGTGTAATATTCAATAAGAGAGATGTTCTTACTATCTTTAATTTGTTTACTTGTGCCGTTGCGATGTATTTTTATTTGAAGATTATCAAACCGTCTTTGCCTTGTATAAGTGCAATTCAGACTTGTACATCATCACACCCAAGCGAGGACGATCAATTTTAAGAGATTTATGCAAGGATGAATGACTCTACAGAATTGGGGCATGACAAATTGGTATCAGGGCACGGCTTTACGCCCTTGGAGACTTATTTGATTCGTTTCAAATCAAAGTTGCATCCGCGATTAACCAAAGTTGCTTCTGCGATTACTCAACATTGCTTCCGTGACTGAATCAAAGATTACTTCTGTAATTATTCCAAGTTGCTTCTACAATTATTCTAAGTTGTCTCATGTCTGAAAAGTTCGCTGACCCTCTTGGCTGCTCACTGGAAGTTCCATACAATAAGTCTAAATACATTATAATGCCCATAGATAATTGTGGTTTTTGTTTTGGACACTAATCACCCAACAATGATTCTATGCCATAGTATACTATGTTGTGAATAATGTTCAGAGTGTGGGAATAAGAAAAGTTGCTATATCTAATGTAACATGTTTAGAATTTCACGTTATGTTGGAAATGAATTGATGAATGAGTTCAACATAATTGATGAGTTGACACATGTGTGGTGGCCTTGTTACTTTAAGACCCTGAGAATGTTGGCTTTGTATTGGGATCAGTCTAGATCATGTTGTCCAGAATAGACTTGGATTCAGGATTGTTGGAGAATGGCTTCATTTCTGAGTGGTATATGCCTCTACCATTTCAAAACGAGATGTATTTTGACCCTTTCATAGGACAGCAATGAATCTATCTGTGAGTATTGGGTAGTGTTGAGACTTAGCTGGGAGTCATGCCTTGTTGTTAGGTGACTCGAGTGTTCCTTGATAAATGAATTTGGTTTACTAGTTCTAGTTTCTTGATGGTAATGTTATGCTGGGTAGCAAGATTGTTGGAAATTGTGACGAGTACTTGGTTAGAAATTGTGCAGTCAGGTGATGATTCAGACTAGTCGGATGATAATTATACTATAGGATAAATAGATTTGGTAAGAGAATGGTGTGGCTTAGAATATTGAATGATAATTGTGAATGGATGGATGGAAATCATGTGTGGTTATTACAATTTGGTTGCTAATCTGAAAGTTTTAAAAATATTGTCGGTGACTCGAATAAATTTGGAAAATTTGTGCTTTGACCCTAAGGTGTGATAGATGCTAACCCATCTTGCCACCAAGGGATAGATTCAGTGAAGTATGAGTTAGTGCTTCATGAGATGGATAGTCGTTGTATATGTGCATGTATGCTCGAGGATTTGAATATTATCACAAAAGCAACAAGTAATGACTTGGAGTACTTGTGTTGCATAAAGAATGGTTAATTTAAACATAAATTGTCGGATTGGATTGAAATAAATTACTTGACCCCTGCGGCATGAGATTTTGTGAATGTCTGTATAAGATTTTGATGGAAGGAAAAAGAATGGGACTAAGAATCATAAAATGTGTTGGATAATGTCGGTAGATGGTGTGATGGTATGAATGACTGTCGATTGGGATATAGATTGCTGGGTTATGACCTACAAGTATGACTTTGTCATACATACCGATATAATATGATTGTTGATGTTGGCAGATCAGTAACATGGTTATATGATCATCTATAGATGGTACATGTGGATGTGAAGAAAATTGAAAATAATACAGTCTCTCTGAGTTGGCCGAATTGGGATAAATTATGAAACATGGCTCGATGGTGTGGCTATGTCAAGTGAAAAATATCGTGCTTTGTGTCAAATCAATCTCTGGAGGACTCATTGAGCATATTGTGAGAGGAACATGAATACCCTTTGTGCAAGTGAGTGGAACTGTCCCTTCTCCCCTACTCCTTCATGCTTAATAAAAATAGAGTATTGTGTTGCTATATTATGTCTCTAAATGTCCCATGGTTTAGTTGCTAAAATAGTTGAGATGCTCTTATTGATTATTGATGAATGATAAATACTTGAACATTAAACTGTTAATGTGAATTGATGACTGAAAATGAATTGATATTGTTGCTCATGTTTGCTGCTAAAATGAATGAGATATTGAACAATGCACTGCTATGTGATTGATACATGGAAAATAACTAGCTATGCTATTGACACAATGTAATGAATGATAAATGTCCCTGTGAAATGAATGAAATGATGCAAGTCCCTATGAGAAATGAATGAATTAATACGATATAAAATAATGAGGCTTGGAATCAATGAGATCACCAAGTGGAATGATGGAAATGATAAGTCGTTGAACACGGCTTGGATGCGATGATATGATACACTATAGCCTTTACTTACTTTCAATATTTTACCATGCGATTATGTTCACGACTGAATCGGACACGTATTGTCACGACCCGCACCCAATTTTGGGATACGAGTACGTGGCCAAGTCCAGCCTACACCGCAGCATCGGCGGTAGTACGTTGTCTATGATAACAATGGTCCACAACAAGCACAACACGCATATATATCATCCACAACTAAACCAGCAAAAATTATTAAAATATCCAATAGTCTCAATATTATAAATATGAAAAATCCACTACAACTCAGAAAGTCTCGGGAACAAACCCGGATAACAGAAAATAAAATAGACAACTAAACTCCATAACTATAACTACTAACTAATGCGAATCCATAAGGAAGAAAATATGTTAATTCGCATCAGTGCTGGAACCGAGTACGCCAGTGACGTCAGGGTCGCCAACATACTCACCGTAGACCTCGGGGCAAATCTCTTCGTCTAAAGCTGAAAAATAGTTATCCAGTCAGGATTGGAGCAAGATCACCATAACACTACATTACACAATATAATATACAAGCATGAAGGAAAGATAAAAGGAATTTAACTGAAGATAAGTATAGGCATGACATTGTATGATAAGAAAGTACCTTTGAGACGTGATAACAGTATGAAGGTAGACTTGACATACCACTAAGACATGATGACAATAAGACGGTAGACTTGACGAAATAAGAACAATAGACGACAGGGCAACAATAATTAAGTCACGTGTACTGTGTGTTTTAGAATACCAACTTTCAGCATGCGGACGGCTTGGGATATCCGTCAGTCATACGTGTAGTGCATGACTGATATTATGTAATCAATGTATAGGGGGTCTGTATTCAATTCGTTGACCACATGCTTACTTGTTGTATTCTTCTGCCCGACTCACTCACAATACATGTCCACTATGATAAACATTAGCAATATGATAAACTGTAAACAATATGAAACAATGAGTAAGGCATGAACATGTATGTATATCCAACCGATTCTAACTCTCGTGCACAATAGTAATCATGAACAATGACAATTATGACCCATAATGGAGTAATAGTGAAAAGACGACACGAAGATACATGCAGTATAAAATAAAGGAACATAGGTCATAGTGATACTTGCCTGCTCCGATAGATGATAAAGTCACAACTCAAGACGTTGTAGCCCGATCTACCCCGACACAAAAACAATCGCAAGTTAGATCAACGATTCCCACTCTAAAAATCCTAGAAAGTGGCTAATGGGTTAAATCAATTAATACTATTCTAATTCTGGAATAAATCATCTAAAATCCTATTTTAACCTATTTAATTTTGAAATAACAATATACACACAAATATTTGGCCAAAGAAATTTACGGTTCCAAATTCGGAACTCGTGGCACGCAAACCGAGACATATTGTTGACTAACTAGTCAAACATTATGAATTCAAAGTTTGAGTGTGCAATATAATAGATTTCAGCGTCATGAGTGCACTGGAATCGACCGTGCCGCAAAATTACGACTTGGTCGAAAGTTATCGCCATTATGGCTAACCATGACCAAATCGATGAACCGTTGACCAAATCTGACTTCTATGAATAAAATAAAATACTAGATGAAATTCTGAATTTCTGGAAAAAATTATATGTTGTAGAGCTCGGTGTCAGCTTTCCAAAACTTCAAACGGATCGCAAAACGGAGTTCGGGATCGCTCGGAATCTCGAAAACCGTGCGACAAGTTGATTTTTGGACAACCGACACTCAAATAATTATTCAGAAATTCGAGATCAAAATACTAGAAAATAAATTATATATTCAGAAACCTAACCTCAATACGCTTCTAACAAAAAAAATGGCGCACAAAAAGGACGTCTAGATCAACGGCAATCGCTCCGCGAAGTCGAAGAACTCTCCCGAACTCTCCCACAAAAAGCTACTGAATAAAATAGGGTTTTCGGAAAAACTAATAACTAATATATATAGAGATAGGGAGTCGGTGAGCTGCGGCTAAGTCGGCTACTAGTGACATGTGTCACCATCCTGTGATCCCCGCCCAGATCCTGCGGTCCAGGATTGGGCCGGCTTGGGTTGGGCGGCTCCGAGCTCGACTCGGATTACAACTACGGCTCGGAGACCGAGCTCCCCGCCCCCCTCTCACTGCCACGTGGGCCCGCCCACCCCGCTTCAGCGGCTGACGGGTGGGTCCCCCCCTTTGGCTGACGGGATAAATATATTAGAAAATAGGTTTTTTAATTACAGAAAATTAAATAAAAATCAAGAAAAATCCTAAAAATTCCAAATAAATCCCAGAAAATTTCTAAAAATTCCTAGAAAAATCTAGAAAATATTTTAGGGGTTCTAGAGCCCAAATAAATTCGTTGGCCTCAAAAATACTCTCGAATGCCTTCACAAAAATTCCCAGAAGCTTAAGAAAATAATAAAACCATATATATAAATTATCTAAAAATCTCCTAAAAATCCAAAAAATTCTAAAATAATAAAATAATACCCTAGAGGCTGTCTGGGGACCCTAGAGACCATATATGTTCTAGTTTTACTATACTTAAGCTATAGGCTTAGGTACACACCCTTGTGATCCCAAATCAAATCTCCATTTACCTACGATTCAAACCATTATATAAATGATAATAATAAACAAAATAAATAAATAAAAAAATGCTCTCTAAAGTAAAAAAAAAAATTGGGAGACAAGTGCTACAAACTATCCCCCTTAAAAGATTTTTGTCCTCAAAAATCAAAACATCACAAATAGCATAGTATAATACCTAACTCTTACAAGCAATAATTTCTTAAGCTAAGTCACGGAGAGATAATGGCTAGGAACATACTACAACTCACTTAGCTTGCATAACAACTAAAACTAAAGAAGGCTCTACGAACTTGATACTCTCTGCTGTCGATCCCTCGGGTTCGGGAGTAGCATAAGGGTTAGCTACCCTTTGTCCCTTACGGATCGTACTGCGCCTTGTCTCAACCATTGCGAACTAAAAGGAAAGAAAGGATATGGTTAGTACGGTAGATACAAACATATCGAAGAAATCACGGACGGAATCAAGCAGGATGCAAAATAAGATACAATAAGATCCTAAGATAAAATAGACTCATAAGGTTAGAAATCCTATTTGTGGATGATATAACCTCCTAACTTCAAATCTATTCGCAGGCTCGTAGTAGTACAGCAAACTTAAGCACTACCACGAGTTCGCAGTCTTTTACAAAATTGGACCTGCATGGGCCACTATAAAAACTTGTCACGATCCGCTCCCAATTTTGGGATACGAGTACGTAGCCAAGTCCAGCCTACGCCGCAGCATCGGCGGTAGTACGCTGTCTATGATAACAATGGTCCACAACAAGCACAACACGCATATATATCATCCACAACTAAGCCAGCAAAAATCACTAAAATATCCAAATTGTCTCAATATTATAAATATGAAAAATCCACTACAACTCAGAAAGTCTCGGGAACAAACCCGGATAACAGAAAATAAAATAGACAACTAAACTCCATAACTATAACTACTAACTAATACGAATCCATAAGGAAGAAAATATGTTAATTCGCATCAGTGCTGGAACCGGGTACGCCAGTGACGTCAGGGTCGCCAACATACTCACCGTAGACCTCGAGGCAAATCTCTTCGTCTAAAGCTGAAAAATAGTTATCCAGTCAGGATTGGAGCAAGATCACTAACACTACATTACACAATATAATATACAAGCATGAAGGAAAGATAAAAGGAATTTTACTGAAGATAAGTATAGGCATGACATTGTATGATAAGAAAGTACCTTTGAGACGTGATAACAGTATGAAGGTAGACTTGACATACCACTAAGACATGATGACAATAAGAAGGTAGACTTGACGAAAAAAGAATAATAGACGACAGGACAACAATAATTAAGTCAAGTGTACTGTGTGTTTTAGAATACCAACTTTCAGCATGCGGACGGCTTGGGATATCCGTCAGTCATACGTGTGGTGCATGACTGATATTATGCAATCAATGTATAGGGGGTCTGTATTCAATTCGTTGACCACATGCTTACTTGTTGGATTCCCCCGCCCGACTCACTCACAATACATGTCCACTACGATAAACATTAGCAATATGATAAACTGTAAACAATATGAAATAATGAGTAAGGCATGAACATGTATGTATATCCAATCGATTCTAACTCTCGTATACAATAGTAATCATGAACAATGACAATTATGAACCATAATGGAGTAATAGTGAAAAGACGACACGAAGATACATGCAGTATAAAATAAAGGAACATAGGTCATAGTGATACTTGCCTGCTCCGATAGATGATAAAGTCACAACTCAAGACGTTGTAGCTCGATCTACCCCGACACAAAAACAATCGCAAGTTAGATCAACGATTCCCACTCTAAAAATCCTAGAAAGTGGCTAATGGGTTAAATCAATTAATACTATTCTAATTCTGGAATAAATCATTTAAAATCCTATTTTAACCTATTTAATTCTGAAATAACAATATACACACAAATATTTGGCCAAAGAAATTCACGGTTCCAAATTTGGAACTCGTGGCACACAAACCGAGACATACTGTTGACTAACTAGTCAAATATTATGAATTCAATGTTTGAGTGTGCAACATGATAGATTTCAGCGTCATGAGTGCACTAGAATCGACCATGCCACAAAATCACGACTTGGTCGAAAGTTATCGCCATTATGGCTAACCATGACCAAATCGATGAACCGTTGACCAAATCTGACTTCTATGAATAAAATAAAATACTAGATGAAACTCTGAATTTCTGGAAAAATTATATGTTGTAGATCTCGGTGTCAGCTTTCCAAAACTTCAAACGGATCGCAAAACGGAGTTCGAGATAGCTCGAAATCTCGAAAACCGTGCGACATGTTGATTTTTGGACAACCGACACTCAAATAATTATTCAGAAATTCGAGATCAAAATACCAGAAAATAAATTTAATATTCAGAAACCTAACCTCAATACGCTTCTAACAAAAAAAACGGCGCACAAAAAGGACGTCTAGATCAACGGCAATCGCTCCGCGAAGTCGAAGAACTCTCCCGAACTCTTCCACAAAAAGCTGCTGAATAAAATAGGGTTTTCGGAAAAACTAATAACTAATATATATAGAGATAGGGAGTCGGTAAGCTGCGGCTAAGTCGGCTGCTAGTGACACGTGTCACCATCCTGTGATCCCCGCCCAGATCCTGCGGTCCAGGATTGGGCCGGCTTGGGTTGGGCTGCTCCGAGCTCGACTCGGATTACAACTACGGCTCGGAAACCGAGCTCCCCGCCCCCCCTCTCACTGCCACGTGGGCCCGCCCACCCCGCTTCAGCGGCTGGCAGATGGGTCCCCCCCTTTGGCTGACTGGATAAATATATTAGAAAATAGGTTTTTTAATTACAGAAAATTAAATAAAAATCAAGAAAAATCCTAAAAATTCCAAATAAATCCCAGAAAATTTCTAAAAATTCCTAGAAAAATCTAGAAAATATTTTAGAGGTTCTAGAGCCCAAATAAATTCTTTGGCCTCAAAAATACTCTCGAATGCCTTCACAAAAATTCCCAGAAGCTTAAGAAAATAATAAAACCATATATAAAAATTATCTAAAAATCTCCTAAAAATCCAAGAAATTCTAAAATAATAAAATAATACCCTAGAGGCTGTCTGGGGACCCTAGAGACCATATATGTCCTAGTTTTACTATACTTAAGCTATAGGCTTAGGTACACACCCTTGTGATCCCAAATCAAATCTCCATTTACCTACGATTCAAACCATTATATAAATGATAATAATAAACAAAATAAAAATAAAAAATGCTCTCTAAAATAAAAAAAAATTTGGGAGACAAGTGCTACACGTATTTGCATGATCATGGACAATTTGTGCATAAGGGGTGATTGTTTCCTCGGACAATATGACTGGAGCGCTGGGGCCGTTCTGACCTAGGGGAAAATGTAAATGTACTTTAAGGGCATGTGGTATAAGGACATTCTTTGAGACTAGCTACCTACCCTGAGTGGTGCACCGCATACCCTACGAAGTCCTATACGGCAACATCCTAAATGATAAATTAATACCAGTGATCATGTTGTAAGGCTGCAAGTTAATAAATATTTTGCGCATGCAGAGTAAGTATCATATAACCTGTATTTGATGCAGGTACGAGGGAGTCGGCTATCATTTAGAAATTACTTAAATGTGGTATGTTTATCATACATGTTGAATTTAACTTTACTGCTTAATATGTTAAATACCATGCTGCTACAATATTGCCTGTCTATTAGTATTACTATAATATGCTTAACATGTTAACACCAGTATGCTACAATGAGTCTTTACATGAACATGCAATGCTATAACATGTTTACATGCTTCACTATGATACTGTTTATGAACTGTAAACTGATGCTAGGCCCCAAATAGAAAGATCACTCTTAATAAATGTTTCCTCACATGACTACTTAGTGTTGGTTTAGAGGAGTGAGCTGGTTCTGCTCGCGAGTATGCAGCAATATACTGACACAAGTTGTGGGCACTCTTTTCAGGTGCTCGTGCTTGGAAATTTCAGTACACAAAGATTGACATTGATCAATCCAGTAGCATCGAAAATTTGTTGGGCATACAGAATCTCTTCTTGCAAAAGAAGGTGTCTTCTGTTTCTAAAATAGCATAATGTATGAAACATTGTATATCTATTGTTCCAGTAAGTTGTAAGCCAAGTCAGCATATCCAGTTATAAGTCCATGTATCAAGTATCAAATGTAAGCCTTTATGGCATGTGTTTCAGTTGGCTATCAAGTGTAATATGAGTTGTGTTGTAAGTTTTGTACTCCGGTACAAGCCTTGTACTTCGTTTCGATTATCAATAAAGTGAATATATTTCTACATGCCTTATTGCGACTTCAAGTTATCTGCTTATCTCTGCTGCTATAAATCAATAATATTTTATATTCAATAAGAGAGATATGTTCTTACTATCTTCAATTTATCTGTTTCTGCAGCTGCAATGTGTTTTTTTTAAGATTATTAATTATGTACCATATTTACCTTGTACAAGTGCAATTCAGACTTGTACGACATTACGCCCAAGCGAGGACGATCGATTCCCAGAGATTTATGCGAGGACGAATGACTACAAAATCTGGGTGTGATAAATTGATATCAAAGAATGGTTTTACATCCTTGGACTCTTATTTGATTCGCTTCAAATCAAAGTTGCATCCACAATTAACCAAAGTTGCTTTTTCGATTACTCAATGCTTCTGCGATTATTCCCAGTTGTTTCTACAATCATTCTAAATTGTCTCATGTTTGAAAAGTTCGTTGACCCTCTTAGCTGCTCGCCGGATGTTCCATATAATAAGTCTAAATACATTGTGATGCCCATGAATAATTGTTGTTGTTGGTTTGGACACTAATGACCTAATAATAATTCGATGCCATAGTATGCTATGTTGTGAATAATGTTCAGAATGTAGGAATAGAAAATTTTGATATATGTGCAGTAACATGTTTGGAATTGCATGTTATGTTGGAAAGGAATTGAGAATAGGATAATTGATGAATGAGTTCAACAGAATTGATGTGTAGACTCATTTGTGGTGGCCTTGTTACTTTGAGACCCTGAGAATGTTGGCTTTGTGTTGGGATCACTCTAGATCATGATTGTCCGGAATAGACTTGGATTCAAGATTGTTGGAAAATGGCTTCATTTATGAGTGGTATTTGCCTCTAACACTTCAGAACGAGATGTATTTTGACCCTTTCATAGGATAGCAATGAGTCTATCTATGAGTATTGGGTAGTGCTGAGACTTAGCTGGGAGTCATGCCTTGTTGCTAGGTGACTCGAGTGTTCCTTAATAAATGAATTTGGTTTACCAGTACTAGTTCGTTGATGGTAATGTTATGCTGGGTAGCAAGATTATTAAAAATTGTGACGTGTACATGGTTAGAAATTGTGCAGTCAGGTGATGACTCAGACTATCTGGATGATTATTATACTGTAGGATAAATGGATTTGGTAAGAGAATGGTGTGGCTTAGAACATTGAATGATAATTGTGATTGGTTGGATGGAAATCATGTGTGGCTATTACAATTTGGTTGCTAATCTGAAAGTTTTGGAATATTATCGATGACTCGGATGAATGTGAAAAATCTGTACTTTGACCCTAAAGTGTGATAGATGCTAACCCATCTTGACCACCATGGGATAGATTCAATGAAGCATGAGTTCGTGCTTGATGAGATGGATAGTCATTGCATATGTGCATGTATGCTCGAGGATTTGAATTTTGTCACAAAAGTAACAAGTAATGACTTGGAATACTTGTTTTGTATAAAGAATGGTTAATTGAAACATGAAATTTCGGATTGCATTGAAATAAATTACTTGACCCTTGCGGTATGAGATTTTACGAATGTCCGTATGAGATTTTGATGGCTGAAAAATGAATGAGACTGAGAATCACAAAATGTATTGGATATTGTCAGTAGATGGTGTGATGGTATGAATGACTGTCTGTTGGGATATAGATTGATGGGTTATGACCTACTGGTATGAATTTGTCATACCTATCGAAATAATATGATTGTTGATGTTGGCGGTTCACTAACATGGTTATATGATCATTAGATGGTGTAACTATATATAATTCATATTTCTATTTTTGGAAATAAATACTATTATTTTTGGAATTAAAAAATATTTCTTTCCAATTTCATTTATGAATTTATTGCTAGTTCTAATTATTATTATTTAATAATTACTTAATCTCATTATTGGATTTATTTTATTATTAATTGAATCCTTGTCAGCCTACCAAATCTGGGCTTGGATTGTGGACTTATAGCCTTCCAAGCAAGCCTTCCAAACAATAGGCTTTGGAATGACTAATTATTTAATTAGTTCTAATTGTGGATTAGTTAGTGGTTAGTTAGCATTAGTTATTGGGTTCCACTATTGCCTCTAGATCTATTACATTTTACACTTGTGCCATCTAGGCTTGTGGTTCCGCCTGCCGGACCACCGCACGCCGTCGTGCATCTCCGACGACCTCGTCGGAAATTTCTCATCTCATCCTTCTGTTCTTCTTCTCCTCGTTGTCGATCTCGACAAGATCTACTCCGGCCGATCCTCTCCGCCCCGCCAGCAACGACCAACTCCACTACTGTCCTCACAATCACCATCGCCTCCACCTCCCCTCACCATTATACCACCACCATGACCACCGTCTCCACCTGACCATGCACTGCACCGCTCCAGCCACTCAACACCGCTCTACCACCACAGAGCAACGCCTCCACCACAACTAACGCCCAAATCCACCACCACCCTCATCATCTTCCCCGACGTTCGCCGTCTCCTCCGCGCAGTCGTCGAGCTTGAAGCACCATCCGGTCACCACCTAGAACCGGCAGATCTGCGTCGCGTGCTTCCACACTGGAGCCCTACTCCGGTGAGCATTCTATTTTTTTTAGATCTACTCAATTCTATTCCTCTTTCCATTTCCTTTTGTTCATCTTTTCCTTCTTGATGACTGCAGCGTTCCACTCTACCACTGGCTCGACGTGTTAATAAAAGGTCAGATCCATCGGCTCCAGTTTCATAGGACTTGAAGCTGACCACCGAGCACTTCGACCCTTCCTACCGAACTTGGGAACCTCTCAAATCCATGTGAGCTTTCTCGTCTTCTTTTTCTTCTCGTATTTTTCTTTTTCGTCTTCGTTTACATTCTTCGAAGATCTGGAAGAGATCAGAGTCTATCGAAATACTGAGAGAGAGTAAATCACTCTCTTTTCACCAAATCCTCTTTCTGAAGAGTGATTACACTGACTCTTCGGAGACCGAGGGGTCATGGTACTGCACTCTTCTTCATGACCCTTCAGAAATCGAAGGGTCAACACCACGTGGCACTCCTCATTTGATTCTTGTAACTGTTCAGCTGTGTACATTATAATCTTGGTATGATTCTACTGTATAATAGTATAATATAGTGCCATATATAGGGGTGCAAATATATATATATATAAATCCTGATTATGATAATACATTTCTAAACAGTAATTATTAAATATGTATATATACTGTTTAATAAAAAATATATATTAAATAATTACTGAAAAAATGTTCTGAAGATTAACTTCCAGAATATTACTATAATATTTTAATACAATTTTCCTAAAGTTTGTATTATCAAAATTAGCTTCATATTCAAATATATATATATATAAGTTTGTATTATCAAAATTAGCAAAAAATATATATATATATATATATATATATATATATATATATATATATATATATATATATATATATATTACTATAATATATTATTATATATTATTATATATTTTAATATATTATTATAATATATATATATATATATATATATATATATATATATATATATATATATATATATATATATATATATATATGCTAGTGGCGTGGTGGCACATCGGTAAGACCGCTGGCACTCGGGGGTGAGGGTGCGGGTTCGAGCCCCCACTCACACGGGGGCGGCTGGGTGGCATTGTCCATGGCCTCCGGGCCAAGGCTGGCTCGGTGGCATTGTCCACGGGCCTTGGTTTAAAAAAAAAAAGAATATATATATATATATATATATATATATATATATATATATATATATATATATATATATATATATAATTTTATTTTTTTAACAATGGCTAATGCCTTCATTGAAAAGGAAATATGGTTGGAACCGGGAGATAGCCCGAGTTCCTACAAGAGGAGGGGGTTACCCATAATGAAGCTGGTTTGGATTCGATTGTTTTTTTTTTTTTAAACAAGGAAAAAAACAAAAGAGAAATTCGAAATTTCGAAAAGTGGGAGCAGCCGAGATTTCGAAAAATCAAACTCACTGCCCAAAGCAGAGGGGTGCTCTGCCGGAGGCTGGGCGGCACGCGGCCCGAGCCGCTGCCAGGGCGCTGCCCGAGGGCACGCGGCCCGAAGGGGTGTGGGCGCACAGCTCGATGGGAGCTGCGCCGACCGAAGGGTGGAGGGGGGCGCTGCTACCCCCCGGCGAGGCGGCCGGAGCAAGCCAACCAGGCGGAGGAAGGCCGGTTGGGGGGAGGCCGGGGGAAACGCTGGCGAGGAAACCAGCCCGGCGATGCGCTCCGTAGGGCGAACACCGGGAGCCGGGGGGGGTTGGGGAGGGGAGTGGGGTGGTTGAGGCTCGGCCGGCGAAAGGGGCGGCCATCCGACGAAATCAGAGGGGGGTCACCACCTCATAGGGGTCTGGCCCTCCGGCAGACGCCGGATGGAGCGCCGAAGCGCGCTGCAAGGGGGAGGGGAAGAATCGCTGGTGCGGATGGGACCGCCGACGACGTGGGAAAGCCGAGGCTATATATATATGTATAATAGGGAGGGTTTCGTTTATATATATATATATTCGTTATATATATATATATATATATATCTATATATATATATATATATATATAGATATATATATATATATATATATGTATATGTAAACCAAACCCTCCCCATTTTATTCATTCAAGATATATATATATATATATATATATATATATATATATATATATATATATATATATATATATATATATATATATATATATTATATTATATATATATATATAATATATATATATATATATATATATATATATATATATATATATATATATATAAACCAAACCCTCCCCATTTTATTTATTCAATGCGCAAAGTGCCGTAGCTTTTACAAGTAAGCGCAAAGAGCGTAAGACAAAAAAAAGGAAGAGGGGAGACTCTCCTGGCAAAAAGATCAGGCGGCCAAAAGGTCCCAGAACTGCTGTCGGCCATGGTTGCAATTACGTTTTATCTTGAGACTCTGGCGGATGGCCTCGCGAGTGAGCTGCTCGACCGAGAATAGGCAACCTTCGTATCTAGCTTTTTTGCGGTTCTTCCATAAGACCCACGTGATGGCTGCTGCAACAATCCGGTGGCAATGAGATGCGTTGGCCCAGGTGGCCAGAAGATCGTTGAAGCTCCCACCGGCCTTCACCATGTCGCAGCGATAGGATAGGTCCGACCAGACATTAGCCGAAGAATAGCCGTGGCGGAGTATGTGGTCTATCATTTTCGGTTGTTTATCGGCACAGCAATGACAAGCGGAGGCTAAGCTGAAACCGATGGTAGTAAGGATGTCGTCTGTGGGGAGTTTCTTGCGCACCGATCTCTACACCAGAAATGACCATTTCTTAGGAATGTAGGGGTGCCAGAAAGGGCCCAAGATTGGAGCTGGAGGCCCGTGACCGCGAACGATTCTTCTTGCGGATGCAACTGTGAATACGCCATTGGGGGTCTCTGACCATGAAAGCACGTCATCATCCGTACCTATCTTCAGGCCGGAGTTCCGGAGGGTGTTGGCGGCCTCTTCTCCGATCCAGTCCCGAATTCTGTGCTAATTCCAGTTGCCAGCATTGTCCCACAATTCTTTGATCTTGCTGGTAGTCGGGGCGGCCGGGGGGCGTGGGATAAGATCTGCTCCCAACCACCTTTCAAGAAATAGTGCTGATTCACCAGCGCCCAGCTGAAGGCGAATCATTGGTTCGGTAAGGGAGCGACCGTGTAGAATCCGTCTCCAAGCCGTCGAGGATCTGCTGTTGCTAATAACACTAGCCGGATGGATGTGTTTAAAATACCTGGCCTTCATGAAGCGCGCTCAGAGAGTGCGGCTCACGCGAAGCTTCCACCACAGTTTCATGGAGAAAGCGTCCACAATGTGGTGCAGTCGGACGAATCCCAGGCCCCCCTCATCAGTAGGCTTGGCCATGGAGCCCCAGCTGGCCAAGTGGTGTTTGTCTTTGGCATCATTGTGTCCCCCTATGAAGTTGGTGAATAGATTCTCGATAGAGGAGGGGACCTTCTTCGGGGGGGAAGCAAGCTGCGAGGGTGTAAATAGGGATGGAGGAGAGCACATGGTTAATTAGTACTATTTTGCCGTCTAGCGATAAGGTTACGTTATGCCAACCTTCAAGTTTTTTCCTAATTTTGTCAATGATTCCTTCAAAAATGCCCGCGCTGGATTTATCGTAGACCAACGGGCATCCGAGATAGGAGAAAAGAGGATAAGCGGCAGAGAATGAGATGAAGTTGGTGCGAGTGGCGGTGTGCTCCCTTTTAGCATTGTGGTGGGCATGTATGATGCTTTTTCTAGGATTGACCCATTGGCCAGAGCAGCGAGCGTATCTTTGGAGCACGTTGTGCACTACCTCCACTAACCCGACGTCACCGGAGGAGAAGATGAGAATATCGTCCGCGTAGGCTAGATGAGTGATGATCGGACACCCGCTGACCGTATGGAAATGCTTGAAGTGTAGTGTCCTCGACAACTTGTTTAGGTTTCTGCTAAGGACTTCCGCGGCAATAATAAGAATAGATTGTGAAAGCAAGTCTCCTTGCCTAACTCCCCGACTGGATTTGAAGAAGCCGTCCGCTTGCCCGTTGATCACCGTAGATAACCACGAGTTGTTGATCGATCGCCAAACAACACTAATCCAAGTTTTTGAGAAACCGAATAATCCGAGGACTCAGATCATGAACTATCAATCGAGCCTGTCGTAAGTCTTCTCCATGTCCAATTTGATAGCGATGTTCCCAGCTCTGGACGGTAATTTCATGGAAGTAATCATTCCTGTGCTAGCATAATGTTGTCTTGGATGTTTCTGCCCCGGACAAAGTCGCTTTGTTCCTCGAATATGATTTTGGGAAGGAGAACGATCATGCGTGTGGCGATGATCTTGAAAATGATTTTGTTGGTGAAGGTACATAAACTGATGGGTCTGAAGTCTCGAAAGGTCTCCGGATTCTCCTGCTTAGGAATAAGTATCAAATTAGTGCAGGAAATCGATCTAGGGTACCTGGCTCCTTGGAAAAATGGTTGCCGCTTCGTGTTTGTTAGTCTTGATGATGTCCCAACATGTTTGGAAGAATACGCCGTTGAATCCGTCCGGACCGGGGGCATTGTTGGCATTAAGCGCCCAAACTGTTTCTTTTACCTCCTGCTAAGAGGGGGCTGCTCCAGGTTATTGTTGTCCATGTCGGTGATGAGGAGGGGGATCTCTGCCAGGAAATTCGGGTCCCTCGTGACAGTTTCTTTAGAGAACAGATGCGAGTAGAAGTTTTTTGCTGCCTTTTGGATGCCTTGCTGGTCCTTGATATTGGTCCCGGTGACATCGACAATATGATGTATGTTGAGCTTCTGTCTGCGACCCTTGACGCTGGCGTGGAAGTAACCGTATTTTGTCCCCCTCACTGTCCTATTTGAGTCTGGCTTTTTGTTTCCAGAACTCAGTTTTGACTTTTAAGCGGAATTTGAGGATGGCTTTGGATAGGTTGAGGGCCGATCGAGTCGCTTGGGAGTTGTCTGTCAAAAATAAGGCTTTCGTGCGGGTCACATCATCTTCGGCAATGCGAACTACTTTGAAAATGTCTCTGAAAGCCTGCTTTCTCCATGCAGTAAGTGCTTTTCTAGTAGCCTTGAGTTTGTTGGCCACACGGATGAGGGGGTCGAGGGAGTCGGTCCGGGACCAAGCGTCCGCCACGATCCTCAGGAATTGAGGGTGGTGGCACCAAAAGTCCTGGAAGCATAAGCTTATTTTGATCTGGTTTAAGTTGCGATTGATTTTGATGAGGAGGAGGCGTGATCGGACTCGGTGGCGTTGAGGTGGGCGACGTTAGACGTGATGCTCATGTCTTTCCATTGAGCATTGATGAGGGCTCGGTCGAGACGAGAGTATTGGCTGCGGGTACCTTCCTGCATGTTACACCAGGTGAAAGCGTTGCCAGTGAACTGAAGGGGAGTTAAGTGAGCGTTGAAGATAAAGTTGTTGAAGTCTTGCACGGGGGGGGGGGGGGGGAGGCCTTCCTCCCATTTTCTCATCTTTCCTAGTGATGGCGTTGAAGTCTCCAACACAAAGCCAGAGAGGGTAGGAGGTGTTGGAGATAGTGTTCTGGAGGTCAATCCAGAGCTGTTTGCGCTCGTTGATGTCGCAGCTACCATGGACAGCAGAAGAGCAGTACGCGATTCGGGAGGGTGGGGTGCTCCATCCAACACGAGAGAGCCTGCGTGGTATCGAGCACGATACTAATAATTACATCGGAGGAGTACAAGAGCCAGATGTTGTGTCTGCCTGCAATAGCGGAGTAGAAACCCAGCTGCAGCTGAATCGATTTGAGTCTGTTAGGGGGGATTTTGGGTTCTAGAATGATTAGGATGTCGATTTTTTGAGTTTTCTTGAGGCTAATAAGTCTCCTCAAGGTGGGTTTGCTAGCTAGGCCTTGAACATTCCAGGATAGGATGTTAGGCATTAGATTTGTTGGGGAGTTGGTGTTTGGAGAGTTTTGCGGCCGACCTGGTAATCATAGCCGTGGACTCGTTGGCTCCTTTGGTTTTCAGACTTTTGTTCGCTAATCACATGACGGGGTTCTGATTCTGCTGTGAGGTTGGGGGGTCTTCCTCTATGTTGAGAGTATCATTTTCTTTGTCTGGGCTAGGGGATGCTCCAAAGTGAGTGGACGGGTCGAATGCTCCTGCGTCGATTGCTTGCTGACAGCTGATGACTTATTCTGGGCCGATGATGGCAAGGTGTTCAGCTAGGATGGATCGGTGTGGTTGGCTCTCATGTGCCTCTATTTCCTCTGTGTTGCTTATGCATGCTGCGTGTTTCTTGTACTCGGAGCACTCTTCGTTCCTTTGTGAGCTGTTGGAGGGAGAGGTGTTTTCTTCATGGTTGGCCTGAGTAGTAATGTCTGTGGGTGTGGGGTTGCTCTCCTTGCCAGTGGTGGCAGTGTAAGTGTGATCTTCTTCGGTGTGGGAGTTTTCTTCCGCCCCCAGGACGTCGAATCTGTTATGGGTATTGACGGTGGTACTTTTTGCGGTGGAGGGATTACTACTCAGCTCGGCGGTTTTGTTGGGTGAGTGAGTCAGCTGTGGGCTAGCTTCGAATCTGATGTTAGAGTTCAGGGGGGTAGGAGGGGAGGGAGGGGTAATCTCTTATCAAGAACCTTCTTGGGCTTGTGCGCCTTCGGGGCCAAAGTCTATTTCAATTTCGGGTGGGCTCTGTAGCAGTACTTGGTTAGATGCCATCTCTTATTGCAGTGGTTGCAATATATAACGTTGTTGTCGTATAAGATTGGTTGCTTGTGGATCTTGTTACCTAGCTCGATGTTGATAGATTTGGGGAGTTCGTTGGAAATGTAAGTTCCATGCAAACTTTCGCGTAGTTGGCTCTGATAAGGTTCTTTGTGAAATACGTGTAGGCAACTCTAGAGGGGGGTGAATAGAGTTCTTGTGTCAATAATGAACAATTAAAAAATTAACACTATTCAATCCCAACTAACAAATGATTAGTCAGAGTATAAGTGCGGAAAATCAATGAAGATCAGAGAGCATACGCAGACACAGCAGTTTTTAACCTGGTTTCCCTCGTGGAGGACTAGTCCAGGCCTGAGAACTCTAGCTCAGGATTAAAATCCACTATTTGTGAAATAGCTTTACAATCACGTGCCTTTACTCAGAAGAGCACGCCAACTTCTTGAAAGATCGCTAAGGCGAAACTTGGAATTTTCTAAGTGACTTCTTCAAGACTCTTGCACACAAACTTTTAATTTATTCGTACCGAGCACCTTGTAGGCTTGGGAAGTTTTGTGGCTAGTAGATGAGAAGAGTATAGCTCTTTAGGATGTATAGGCTATAGGAGTTGAAGAGAAGAGAGGATTGGATGATTTGAAATGGGAGAAAAGGGTGCCTATATATACTAGTTCTAGGAGGCAGAGTTCGACCAGAACTCTGTCTAAAATATTCAAAATTTTGGACGTAGGACAACTTGCAATGAGAAATCCCTAAAAATTAGCTCCAGAAATCAGGAGACAGAGTTCGACTCGAACTCTGTGTGGAGGCAGAGTTCGGTCCGAACTCTGCCTCCTTGGAGACAGAATGCTCATGGGCTTGTAGGGCTTTGGCAGTTTAGCTTTTGGTTTGTGTAGCTTTTTGGTTATCTAGTCTATGGTTGAGGTACTAAGTGCGACTCAACGTACAATAGCCTAGACTCAATAAAAGTATAAAAAATACAGACTTTCGATTACAAGTTCCAGCAGTATTCATCGAGCAGTTGTCGATGATGATTGTCTGACTTGATATGTGATAGTAGTCTTATTTGTAGCTTGATGACGATTTATGTGTCGAGTTGGATCATGTCAAATATCGATTTGTTAATTATCAAGATTAAGTTGACTGCGATCCAGTTTGGGTCAACAATCTCCCTCAATTTGATAATTGACAAAAGTGTGATATTTGCGTGTCGCAACATTCATAACTGGACAAATATAAAGCTCTCCCGTAAATAGAGAAGTCCTGATACAAGTACTAGTCCAAACAATATAACACATAGCACAAGTATTTATCCAAAATAGTTGAGCAAATATCACATATTCTCCCCCTTTGGCATTTAACAAAATGAAGTATAAGCTCCCCCATAAAAATAACCATAGATAAAATATGCAATCACACAACCAAGGCTCAAATCCAAAGTAAGAGATAACTAGCAAATAATCCAAATAGAAGCTATAAAAGCATAAATTAGTACAAAGCAAAGAGTTCAACTACATAACCACGGAATGAAAACTACAAAGTGTATAACACAATAAATCCTAAGCATCAGCAGCAACATCATAAAAGGGACCACGGCCGTCACGGAGCACGAAAAGGTCCAGCATATCAGATGGGCCGCTGGCAGAGCGACGAGGATCAACATACGCTGCATCCAGATCCAAATACCTCCTGACCCAAGTGTCGTCAATACGGTAACCTTCGTAAGAAGGGTCCCGTACCATGGGATAAGACACTGTAGGATGAGTAGCCAGGGAGTATTGGATGTCATGCAGAGTGTTGCTGATGGCCGTCATCTGTAAGGTAGTGCGATAATCTATCTGAATCCAGCGATCGTCCTCCAAGAGAAAACGATCTCTCAGCATAGTCTGAATGAACTCAAGGGTATCAGGTGGCTCGGGCTCAGGTTGGCCAAGAGCAGGAGAATCGGCATTAGCATCAGACTCGGAGTGCTCAAACTCAGCAGGGGACTCAACAGCTGCTAGAAGCCTCCGTCCCTTAGACAGATAGGCAGGGGAAAGAAAGAACTGACACTCATCAAGTGGAATATGGAACGTGTCACGCCCCGATCTCGCAGAGTCATTTTGTCCTCGCTTCGGACTCTTTGAGACCGATCGTCCTCGCTAAGGCATGATGCCGTACAAGCCAAAGTTACGCTTGCACAAGGCCAAGACCTGTAACAAGACAAGATAGACAAGGTTGACAATACGCAGTGGAACAAATAGCAGATAATTGAAGCAGCAGCAAACATATTTCAGAATATGTGTATTGAACACAATGGTAACAAAAAATAATACTCTTTATTGATTTTATTTGAACAGATTACAAGCTCTCATTTTTCTCTGATACAATGTTTACGTTCTCTCAGAAATATAAAGATTACAATGATCCCGTTCCCATACATTACATCCCTTTCTATACAAAACCAACTATTGCAACAGATGTCATCTCTTGGCATCTCTTCTGATTTCTGGCTCCTGAGGAAGAGGATCGGGCTATCGCTTCGGACTATCCTTCTAGATGCATATTGTACCTGCATGCAGACTGATGGAGGGTCAGTATATCAGCATACTGGTGATTGTGAACAAACAGCTACATTTGTCTGAAACGATCATTGTTCATTTAGTGAGAAAACATTTCTTGTGATGTGATCTTGCTATTTTTTACCTATGTTTATTCCATGCATACAGAGTTAGTTTACATCTCTTTTTGAAAATATATTTGAAAAGCTACAGTTCATTTCTCTTCTTTTCATGTAAAGCATACAAGGGACTATTTATTTCTGTGGAGTGCACAGCGTGTTTCATGAGCATATTCATTTCTCTTGTTAAAGCCACTCTTAGGGACAATTATAAGCACGATTATTACATCTCTTCTTTAATGGGACATAGCATTTCATTGCATAGACAAATCTCTACAAGCAGTTCATGTCAAAGACTTAAGCAATACATATTTATCACTTTTAAGTGATTCTTACCATAGCCGACCGTCCATCCCTGCACAAGACAAGGATTAGCAATAACATGATAAAACCAACATTGTTCTCTGTTTGTCTCTGTATTGTTAGCTCTTAACAAAATCTTTACATACTCATGCAACTCGATTGGCAGCTGTGACGCAAGGCTCAGCTCTGTACTAATATATACGTAGACCAATAGTTGTGCCATTCCGGGTCAGCTTGTACTGATAACGCACATACTAGCAACTGTGCACATGGTTAGCTCTTCACCAACCGATATTTATCTATATGATGGTCCATAGAAAATCTATGATTTAGTCGCTGTGACTCTTGGGTTCAGCTCGTCGCTAGTGGACACTCTATACACCCCTTGGTCTCTTTACCATAGGGTGTTACTCTATCCCCCTAGGCCGAACGGCTCCGGTACCCCAGAACCGGTCGTGGGGATCTATACTTGTGCTCAAGTTGTCCAAGACCAATGCAAATGCAGCTATCAGATAAAACTAGCATGCATCAATCGAGCAACTTGTAAATATTTTCATCTTCTTCTTTTTCATGTATCGAGCCAATAGCTCTACTCTTTACTCTATACGAACAAGCCGTATCATCTCTTTTAACAGCACAATGTGCCTTCTCTGTACATCTCTTTCTTTATAGCAACAATCGAGGGACAATAAACAATCTCTGTTTAAGCAAGCACGATAACAACAACCATGAACTCTACTCTTGATAATCATACTCTATTTAGGGACATGTAAACATTCTCATTTCTTTTCTTATTAAGCATGGCAACAGTTCATTCATTCGAGGCACATCTCTAATTTAGCACAGCATCAACTCATTGATTTAACATGGCAACATTTTATCGATCAAGGCAACATTCATTTCTTAACAAGGCATCATGTCGTTTCTTATTAGCATACAACAATTCCTCTTCTTAGCATACAGGTTAACTTTTTTCTTGTTCTTAGCACAGCAACATGTGAAATCTCTTACAAGCATACTCAATGATTACCATCTTGTTATTAGCAACAATATTCATTCAAAACACCGATTCTTATTAGGCGCAAGCGAATCATAAAATGAGACTTTGTCCACTCACCCAGATCAATCATCTTCTATTTCAGAGTCAGCAATCCGATCTCTCTGTTTATCTAGTGCCTTCGCGGAGCGAAGCACTACATAATTACACACCGAGAAAAAGTTTCGTCCTCGAAACTTAAGATATGCATAGTAGTGATAGTCCTCATCCTTCGCCATCATCAATCCACGAAATCACAATCCAGATCATATCAAAACTTTTGTTCAATAAAGCATTTCAATCTCAATCAATCAAATCGATAAAACATATGCCGGCATCATAAAAATATTTACGGACTTATTGTATGGAACGTTCATCTCATTATTGATATTAAATAGGCAAAAAAGAATTTCGTTCAGAAGAACATGTTCGAATTCAATTGAATCAAAATTGGCCAGAGGATCGTGTTGCTCTGATAACATTCTGTCACGCCCCGATCCCGTAGAGTCCTTTCGTCCTCGCTTCGGACTCTTTGAGACCAATCGTCCTCGCTAAGGCGTGATGCCGTGCAAGCCTAAGTTATGCTTGCACAAGGCCAAGGCCTGTAATAAGACAAGATAGACAAGGTTGACAATACGCAGCGGAATAAATAGCAGATAATTGAAGCAGCAACGAACATATTTCAGAATATGTGTATTGAACACAATGGTAACAAGAAACAATACTCTCTATTGATTTCATTTGAACAGAATACAAGCTCTTATTTCTCTCTGATACAATGTTTACATTCTCTCAGAAATATACAGATTACAATGATCCCGTTCCCATATATTACATCCCTTTATATACAAAACCAACTCTTGCAACAGATGTCATCTCTTGGCATCTCTTCTGATTTCTGGCTCCTGAGGATGAGGCTCGGACTATCGCTTCGGACTATCCTTCTCGATGCATATTGCACCTGCATGCAGACTGATGGTGGGTCAGTATATCAGTATACTGGTGATTGTGAACAAAGAGCTACATTTGTCTGAAACGATCACTGTTCATTTAGTGAGAAAATATTTCTTATGATGTAATCTTGCTACTTTTACCTATGTTCATTCCATGCATACAGAGTCAGTTTACATCTCTTTTTGAAAACATATTTAAAAAGCTACAGTTTATTTCTCTTCTTTTCATGTAAAGCATACAAGGGAATATTTATTTCTGTGGAGTGTGCAGCGTATTTCTTAAGCATATTCATTTCTCTTGTTAAAGCCACTCTTAGGGACAATTATAAGCATGATTATTACATCTCTTCTTTAATGAGACATAGCATTTGATTGCATAGACAAATCTCTGCAAGCAGTTCATGTCAAAGACTTAAGCAATACATATGTATCACTTTTAAGTGATTCTTACCATAGTCGACCGTCCATCCATGCACAAGACAAGTATTAGCAATAACATGATAAAACCAAAATTGTTCTTTGTTCGTCTCTGCATTGTTAGCTCTTAACAAAATCTTTACCGACTCATGCAACTCGAATGGCAGCTATGACGCAAGGCTCAGCTCTGCACTAATATATACGTAGACCAGTAGTTGTGACGTTCTGGGTTATCTTGTACTGATAATGCACATACTAGCAACTGTGCGCATGGTTCAGCTCTTCACCAACCAACACTTATCTATATGATGGTCCATGGGAAACCCACAATTTAGTCGCTGTGACTTTTGGGTTCAGCTCGTCTCTAGTGGACACTCTATACACCCCTTGGTCTCTTTACCGCAGGGTGTTACTCTATCCCTCCCTAGGCTGAACGACTCCGGTGCCCCAGAACCGGTCGTGGAGATCTATACTTGTGCACAAGTTGTCCAAGACCAATACAAATGCAGCTATTAGATAAAACTATCATGCATCAATCGAGCAACTTGTAAACATTTTCATCTTCTTCTTTTTCATGTATCGAGCCAATAGTTCTACTCTTTACTCTATACGGACAAGTCGTATCATCTCTTTTAACAGCATAATGTGCCTTCTCTGTACATCTCTTTCTTTATAGCAACAATCGGGGGACAATAAACAATCTATGTTTAAGCAAGCACGATAACAACAACCATGAACTCTACTCTTGATAATCATACTCTATTCAGGGACATGTAAACATTCTCATTTCTTTTCTTATTAAGCATGGCAACCGTTCATTCATTCGAGGCACATCTCTAATTTAGCACAGCATCAACTCATTGATTTAACATGGCAATATTTTATCGATCAAGGCAACATTTATTTCTTAACAACGCATCATATCATTTTTTATTAGCATAGAACAATTCCTCTTCTTAGCATACAGGTTAACTCTTTTCTTGTTCTTAGCATAGCAACATGTAAAATCTCTTACAAGCATACTCAATGATTACCATCTTGTTATTAGCAACAATATTCATTCAAAACTACGATTCTTATTAGGCGCAAGCGAATCATAAAATGAGTCTTTGTCCACTGACCCAGATCAATCGTCTTCTGTTGCAGAGCCAGCAATCTGATCTCTCTGTTTATCTAGTGCCTTCGCGGAGCGGGGCACTACATAATTATCTACCAAGTAAAAGTTTCGTCCTCAAAACTTAAGGAAAAACTTACGATAAGCATAGCAGCGATAATCCTCATCCTTCGCCATCATCAATCCATGAAATCACAATCCAGATCATATCAAAACTCTTGTTCAATAAAGTATTTCAATCTCAGTCAATCAAATCGATAAAACATATGCCGGCATCATAAAAATATTTACGGACTTATTGTATGGAACGTTCATCTCATTATTGATATCGAATAGGCAAAAAAGAATTTCGTTCAGAAGAACATGTTCGAATTTATTTGAATCAAAATTGGCCCGAGGATCGTGTTGCTCTGATACCATTCTGTCACGTCCCGATCCCGCAGAGTCCTTTCGTCCTCGCTTTGAACTCTTTGAGACCAATCGTCCTCGCTAAGGTGTGATGTCGTGCAAGCCTAAGTTGCGCTTGCACAAGGCCAAGTCCTGTAACAAGACAAGATAGACAAGGTTGACAATATGTAGCAGAATAAATAGCAGATAATTGAAGCAGCAGCAGACATATTTCAAAATATGTGTATTGAATACAATGGTAAAAAGAAACAATACTCTTTATTGATTTTATTTGAACATATTACAAGCTCTCATTTCTCTCTGATACAATGTTTACATTCTCTCAGAAATATACAGATTACAATGATCCCGTTTTCATACATTACATTCCTTTATATACAAAACTAACTCTTGCAACAGATGTCATCTCTTGGCATCTCTTCTGATTTCTGGCTCCTAAGGATGAGGCTTGGGCTATCGCTTCGGACTATCCTTCTCGATGCATATTGCACCTGCATACAGACTGATGGTGGGTCAGTATATCAGCATACTGGTGATTGTGAACCAAGCGCTACATTTGTCTAAAACGATCACTGTTCATTTAGTGAGAAAATATTTCTTGTGATGTGATCTTGCTACTTTTTACCTATGTTCATTCCATGCATACAGAGTCAGTTTACATCTCTTTTTGAAAACATATTTGAAAAGCCACAGTTTATTTCTCTTCTTTTCATGTAAAGCATACAAGGGACTATTCATTTATGTGGAGTGCGCAGCGTATTTTATGAGCATATTTATTTCTCTTGTTAAAGCCACTCTTAGGGACAATTATAAGCACGATTATTACATCTCTTCTTTAATGGGACATAGCATTTCATTGCATAGACAAATCTCTGCAAACAGTTCATGTCAAAGACTTAAGCAATACATGTGTATCACTTTTAAGTGACTCATACCATAGCCGACCGTCCATCCCTGTACAAGACAAGGATTAGCAATAACATGATAAAACCAACATTGTTCTCTGTTCGTCTCTGCATTGTTAGCTCTTAACAAAATCTTTACCGACTCATGCAACTCGATTGGCAGCTGTGATGCAAGGCTCAACTCTGTACTAATATATACGTAGACCAGTAGTTGTAACGTTTCGGGTCAGCTTGTACTGATAACGCACATACTAGCAACTGTGCGCATGGTTCAGCTCTTCACCAACCGATACTTATATATATGATGGTCCATGGAAAACCCATGATTTAGCCGCTGTGACTCTTGGGTTCAGCTCGTCGCTAGTGGACACTCTATACACCCTTTGGTCTCTTTACCGCAGGGTATTACCCTATCCCCTAGGCTGAACGGCTCCGGTGCCCCAGAACCGGTCGTGGGTATCTATACTTATGTACAAGATGTCCAAGACCAATGCAAATACAGCTATCAGATAAAACTATCATACAATCGAGCAACTTGTAAACATTTTCATCTTCTTCTTTTTCATGTATCGAGCCAATAGCTCTACTCTTTACTCTATACGGACAAGCCATATCATCTCTTTTAATAGCACAATGTGCCTTCTTTGTACAGCTCTTTCTTTATAGCAACAATCGGGGGACAATAAACAATCTCTGTTTAAGCAAGCACGATAACAACAACCATGAACTGTACTCTTGATAATCATACTCTATTCAGGGACATGTAAACATTCTCATTTCTTTTCTTATTAAGCATGGCAACAGTTCATTCATTCGAGACACATCTCTAATTTAGCACAGCATCAACTCATTGATTTAACATGACAACATTTTATCGATCAAGGCAACATTCATTTCTTAACAAGGCATCATGTCTTTTCTTTTTAGCATACAACAATTCCTCTTCTTAGCATACAGGTTAACTCTTTTCTTGTTCTTAGCATAGCAACATGTGAAATCTCTTACAAGCATACTCAATGATTACCATCTTGTTATTAGCAACAATATTCATTCAAAACTTCGATTCTTATTAGGCGCAAGCGAATCATAAAATTAGTCTTTGTCCACTCACCCAGATCAATCATATTCTGTTGTAAAGCCAGCAATTTGATCTCTCTATTTATCTAGTACCTTCGCGGAGCAGGACACTATAGAACACACGAAAGATCATCGGCAAATACAGGGCATAGACCAATGATCGTGGTCTCGTCCGTGCACGAATCATCCAGTCCATCATCGTGCGCAGAAAGTTGAATGGGACATGGAAGTGGAGATGGTAAAGAGCAGAAATCTCAAGATAGGATACTTCATCGGTCGATCCCACTTTGGACAAGATCGTGGAGAAAATAATTCGATAAAGTTCATAAAAATACGGGTTAAGATATTTAGCCCGTAGCTTGCGGGAACGAGTATTAGGAGTACACAAGTCATCCTTGAATCTCTCAAGTAAAGATCCATCGGGAAATTGAAATTGTCGGGCATCGACAAGTTTCTTCCAAGAATTGGGTTCCGGGATCTCAAGATATTCCGCAAGCTCAAAGTTATCAAAAGAAATATTGATACCGGCGACACGGGAGTAGATCTGTGTGTCGTCAAAAGTTAGGTTACAATAGAACATTTGGATCGCAATCAAATAGAATATAGATGAGGTAGTAACTAAGTCATCTAAACACAGATCATGGAACAATGAATCATAAGCCGAAAAGATAGTGAAATTAATCGGATGACCCGTATATACATTTCGTGAACGAAAGTCGGCAAACCATTCATTGCAAGCCTTCAATGATATAAAAATTTATTCATTGAATGTGTTGGAGTCTTGTGGTGGTGGTGGATTAAAAAGAGGATGGATTGGAGGAGCAAGAGGAGGAGGAAGAGGAGGAGGGAAAGATGATGCACCATCACTCCTTCTTCTCTTGCCTCTGCCAAAGAGTCTTGGAGCCATGGAGAATTTTAAAGTTTGAAAAGGAAATAGAGAAGAATATGAAATTATATCTCACCCAAAGGAAAAATGATGGAAGAGATTCCTCCAAAAGCTTTAGATCTTGAGTTTGGGAAGAAAAAGAGCCCTAAAAGTAGAGTTTCTAGGGTTAGGGCTCGAGAAAATTATGTTTGGAGGAAGTTGGAAGAAGAACAAAGTGAGGAAAGAGGGTTTATTCTCAGGTTTAAAAGGTTTGGGGACAGCAAGTTGGGTTAAATCCTGACTGTCGGATCAAAAGAATGGATGGCTGAGAAGCAGAGAAGGTTCTGTGAACATGGACACAGAGTTCGGCCCGAACTCTGTGTGGGGCAGAGTTCGGCCCAAACTCTGTCTGGGGCAGAGTTCGGCCCCAACTCTGCCTCCATGTGCACAGAACACTGGAAATTTTAAAAAATTGCTAAGTTTTGATGGAAAATGAATAGAATTTAAAAGTTTGAATAAAATAAGTCATAAACGTAATTAAATCATATAATAAATAATGATTTAAGACAGCAATCATTACGATGAAACTACCATGGAGTAGCTATAGGGGCCGGATCCTAGCTAGCGGTAGTCCGAAGTCTAGTACACCGTGTCGCTTAGGCTTTTACGCCTTGTCATTAGAAGGACCCTTTCGGCTTGTACCCATAGCAAAGTCACCATAAAGATATATGTCGTAATCGTTATTTACGCAGGCCAATTTATTTTACGACCGTTTCATCCAAAATTCCTAACTCACGACAAAGAAAGTTGAAGTGCACTTCGGCCAGTTGTCTGGTAAAGAAGTCTGCTAGCTGATGTTCAGTGTCTATGAATTCTAAATTAAGCGTACCTTGTTGTTGATGATCACTCAAAAAGTGATGTCTAATCTCTATGTGTTTAGTGCATGAGTGACAAACTGGGTTCTTGGTCAGATTACTGGCACTAGTGTTATCGCAGAAAATAAGTATGTACTTGAAAGATAAGTTGTTGTTTTCAAGGGTTTACTTCATCCACAGAATCCGTGCACAACAACGACCAGCTGTGATGTATTCAGCTTTTATTTTGGATAGTACGACAGAGTTCTGCTTCTTGCTAAATCATGAGACTAACGCCTTTCCTAGCAAATGACACGTGCCGCTGGTACTCTTACGGTCGACTTTGCATCCCACAAAATCAGCATTGCAATATCCGATTAAGTCAAAGGAAGTGGTTTTGGGATACCACAAGCCTACCGTAATAGTTCCTTTAAGGTATCTAAAGATACGCTTAACTGCGGTCATGTGTGATTCCTTAAGATTGGCTTGGTATCTAGCACATAAGCAAACACTAAACATAATATCGGGGTGTGAAACCCATAGTTTTAGAATTATCAATTATTGGTTTGTAGTGTAACTTTATTTGTAAGGTTATTATTATTATTATTATTATTATTATTATTATTATTATTATTATTATTATTATTATTATTATTATTATTAATATTATCACTATTATTATTATTATTATGGTGGGTTTTAAAAATTAATTCTAAAATTTATTTCGGCTTTTTGGTTGTGACGAGACCCGAGCCCGGACCAGCTTCCCGAAACCCAGACCCGATTTTAAACCCATTCTCTTTTATTTGAAAATTCTGATTTCTATTAAAAAATATATATATATTTTAAATCCTTTGAGTTGGTCCACCCGTTGGACCAACTCCCCCTCTCCACACGTTCTCCCCTCTCCCCCTCATTTCTCTCTCCAACATTCACTCCCAGCAACACACAACTACCACCTCTCCCCTCTTTATTACACACACACCTACAACCACCTCTCCCCCATTACTCCCTTCACTCTCACAAACTCTCCCCAAGCTCCTTCCCCACTCCAGAAGAAAATCCCCACTTCACCACTTTCCTCTCCCTCTCAAACCCTCCCCGAGACCCCGCGCGCGCCTCCCGACCATCCAGCGCCCGACCCCGCGCGCGTCTCCCGACCTCCGCCCCCGGCGCCCCGATCCGACCGCGCCCCCAGTGGCGCCCGACGCCCCGACGTTCCCCGGCCGCCCCCGTGCCCGGCCAGCGCCCTCTCCGGCGCACCCAGCCCCGTCCAGCGCCTTCCTCGGCCGCGTCCCCTTCGGCGCCATCCCCTGTTCGGCCGTGCCCTAGCGTCGCCATCCCGAGTCCGTGCCCCGCTGACCTGGACAGCACTGTCCAGCGCTGTCCACGAGTTTCCGAGTTCGTTTCTGCGGATTTGCGTGTCCCGAGTCCGAGGCAACCCTTCGGATTCTGTCGATTTGGGTAATTTCTGGTTAATCACAGTAGTTCGTCTCTCCCGTGTCTATGATGAGATTTGGTCCACGAATTTTCTTCGAAAATTCGGTTTTCGGTTACGTGCTTGGTTCCGGGAATTGCCGGAACCACTGTTGGATTTGGTTTCTGTGGTATTTTTCCTAGTTCTGTTAGTTTCGGGTTTTCCGAGAACTTTTCGGAAGTGTTCTGATGGTTGGAATTATTTTGGAATTTCTGATTTCTTTTCGGAATGTTTTGGATTGATTTCGGATCTCTGAATTCGTTTCGGGTTGTTCCGAATTAATATTGGGAATGATTTGTGATTATATATATATATATATATATATATATATATATATATATATATATATATATATATATATATATATATATATATATATTGGATTTCCCTGGTTTGGGATACTTGCAGGAAAATATTGGCACACTTTCTCAGTTTTTGGGTTGACCGAAAATAGAGGAAGTGCTGTCAGATTTTTTCTAAAAATTTATTTATAATTTTAAAATGATTTTAAAATGGTTTTTTCGGAAAATATTATTATTTTGGATTTTTGGGCGACGACCCTATTGGTCAATGGGCCTTGGCTAAGTGCAAACGAAACCGGCTTCGCCCGGACGTTGAGGCATTAGCCTATATGACGATTGGACCAATATCTGAGACTCATTATTTTAATTTATTTTAATTATTAGTTTATTCATAATTAAATTGTAGGATGATGTTAGAACTAATAACTGTTTCTTCTTATTTCAATTTATGTAAAATAAATTGTAAGGGCATAAGCCCAGCTTTTCTATTTTTCTCTGTGGCCTTTAATTATTGTAGCATAGGTTTTCTTTCACTTTCTGGTTTTACGGATTTTTAGCGTATGCGTAAATCTAAAATAAATATTATTTTGATATAGAAAATTAATGAAGTTTTTCTCACATTAAAATTTACAAGTTTGTAATATTTAAAAACAACGATCATGTTTTCTCATTAAAACAAGAAATTTAGTTTTATATGTATAATTACGAAAATATAAAGTTTTAATCCAATAAATTGGTAACTACGAGTTTTTCCTAAATACAAGTTAAATTGATCTTTCCTTCGTTATTAATTACAACGCACCGATGATCGCGTTTTTGTTTGTGATTGCATAATCAAAGATTAAAATTGATTAGGACACAACTTAGAGATTGCAACTAGCATAGTTAGTTTGGTAACTCTGGAATCTGAGTCAACTTTTCGAATGTAGGATTTTAAGGACGAGTCTAGTTTCCATCTCGAAGTCTTCAACCCTTCAAATCCAGTAAAACCAAGGCAAGTACATTTTGTGTTAGTTTACAATTATTTAATAATCACTTTACTGCAAGTTTAAACCACGATGCAATCCGGAACTCTCTCTGAGAGCACTGACTGATTGACTGTTGGGTACTGGGAGAATAGTGTAATGTTTATGACCACATCTCAAATGATAACTTAGAACTGTATTAGCTTACCCCTCTTACACATGGGGATAAGCCATATCGTATCAATATGATACAACTGTACAACCCAAGCCGGTCATATTCATTGCCTATTCAAATTATACTGTTCAACTGCTAGAAAACTGTTTACTTCAAATTGTTTAAAAGTGCATGATTATATTATTATTTTAATTGTCAAATTAGCATGAATTGTACTTTGCTCCCTCTTGACTGGAGATAACATTTTTAGGGGATATTGAGGATGCTGAGCTGTTAATCAACAGTTATTATGACCCAGTTCTGTACCCCGTGGTGTTGCCAGAGTCCCCATTGGAGGACGCCGGACTTGAGGCCGACGAGCCGAATGCTTTGCTAGACTTTCTTGTTTCAGTTTGGTTGTTGTTTTTAAAAAATTCTGTTATTTGAATTCAGTATTTAATTCAGTTCATTTACTTCCAGTTGTATTTATTTTCAATGTTTAATAAAGTTTTGAATTCCCGAATATTGAGTTGTGACAAATATAGATGTTGTTGTGGTTACCTGCTAATGGAACAGCTTACTGTCGTCGTCTCAACAACAGTGCAAGCTGGGCATGATCCGGTTCGACCCAATTATTTGGGATCGGGTCGTGACATGTTTTTAGTGGTGGCCCATGCAGGTTCGAAAACAACAACTTAGAAAAACATACCTAGAAACAATTAGAACACTAGAACATTGATTTGTCACAATATAGGTCCGAATTATATACATAAATATTTTTGTTTGATTATAGACTGGTCGGATACCTTGCTTATGTTTTCATCCTAAACCTTCCAGAATATGACCAAGGAAAAGACCACCCCTGGTGGCGATGAGGTGTCATCACCCGAACACACCCCATCTCCCCCAGCACGTCCAGACCCTTCACCGTTGCAGCTGACCGACCGTCCCCATCAATCTCCAGCACTCCGCGGCGTTTACGCCACTACATCTCAAGCGGCAAACCCTACACTTCCCCGGACTGAGCCGCAGACCCCTACGGTAGTGGCCGCACCAGCTGCCCCACCAGTGCCCGTAGATCCCACTGATCTAGTGGGCATGCTACGAGGAGTGCTTGAAGCCCAGAGAGCCCAAGCAGAAGCTCATCGAGAACAGACTGCAGCCCAAGCTGCAGCCCATCGCGAGCAGACCGCGATCATGAGAGAAGGCATGGAGAATGCCCACAACGTGGCTATGGCTGCCCTCGAGAGAGGAGCAACAACTTCATTGGAGTCACGACCTGCCAAGGTAAGCATAATTCAGGAGTTAAGTTTTATATCATTAAGGCCATTCTTTTGATTAGAGGCGTATTATTACATGAAGGTCGAAGATATAGAGAGCTTTAAGAAGCAAGGCCCTCGACCTTTCAAAGGAACCGAGGGTATCATCTACGCCGATGAATGGCTAGACAGCATGGAGCGTCTCTTGAGCGTCGCTCGACTCCCAGAGGACCTCAAGACCGAAGCAGTAGAACTCCAGCTGCAAGATGTGGCAAGCATCTGGTATCGGAATGAACCTCGACTTCAGGACAAGCAGCTTGACTGGGACACCTTCAAGAGGCTGTTCCGCAGGAAGTTCTTCCCAGCATCAGAGATGCGGGAGATGGAAAGACAGTTCCAGGACCTGAAGCAAGGGAACATGACGGTCGGAGAGTATGCGGCAGAGTTCGGCCGACTTAGCCGCTTTGCCCAGAACTTGGTTGCTGACCCTAAGGATCGTGCTGAAAGATTCAGGTATGGACTAAGGGAAGAGATTCGCACCCCTGTGATCGCAGGTGGCGCTAAGACATATGAAAAGATTCTGATACGAGCTCAGGACGTGGAGAAGAGCCAGCCTTCTCGTTCAAAGAGGGAGTATCCTGGAACTAGCAACTTCCATGGTAGCCTGAAGAGGCCCAACAACAACAACAACAACATGCCTTCGTACCATCAGCAGCAGCACCAACAGGCAAGGACCAATAACAGAGCGTCTCAGAGGTAGATCCTTGTTTGTGATTTTTGTAAGAGTCGAACATATGCAGGAAGAGGCTAGGACACTGCCTAGTATGTGGGTCTGCCACCCACCAAGTGAAGGACTGTCCCTCGTCAGTTCACCGGACCGGAGCAACTCAACAAAGAGCTCCCCTACCCACTCAGCAACAACGGTTCGGACAACACCGGCAGAAGACCGGGCGAGCCTATGCCCTAGCAGCAGAAGAGCAAGAACCAGAGTAGGAACCCACCGCTGATGTCATCACAGGTTCCATTTATGTGTTTTCACATCCTGCTCTAGCATTATTTGATTCGGGTGCATCACATAGCTTCATATCATTAAAGTTTATTTCTGCACACCACCTAGATACGGGACTTAGCAAGGTGATTAGTAGAGTTATGACTGGTGGTGGTCCCATACCCATCACTGAGGCTTGTAACTGTCCCATAACTATCTCAGGCCACCAATTCATAACCCCCTTACTTGTGATGCCCCTGCCCAACTATGATGTAGTCCTAGGGATGGACTGGTTAAGTGAACAGCATGCGCTGATAGATTCTCATAGAGGATGTGTAACCTTCAGCCCACCAGGAGAACCGGAGTTTGAAATCTCTCGAGCTCCGGAAGACATGAAGAGTGTTACGTACTCCTCAATCATCGAAGAACCCGGGCCTCCTCACCCTATCATAGCGGAATTCATGGACGTCTTTCCAGATAGTCTTCCAGGATTGCCGCCAGATCGAGATGTGGAATTCACCATCGATCTAGTACCCGGCTCTTCCCCTATTTCTCGGGGATGCTACAGAGTCAACCCCAAGGAGGCAAAGGAGATGAAGGACCAGATTGACGAACTGAAGGCACAAGGATTTATCAGAGACGGGGCTTCATCCTGGAGAGCACCAGTTTTGTTCGTACCCAAGAAGGATGGAACCGTGCGGATGTGAATTGATTACCGGGCGCTGAACAACATCACCATCAAGAACAAGTACCCTCTGTCCCGGATCGATGACCTGTTTGATCAACTGAGTGGAGCCAAGGTATTTTCGAAGATAGATCTCAGATCAGGCTACCATCAAATGAAGGTCAGGAAGGAGGATACTCCCAAAACGACATTCAACACCAAGTATGGGCAATTTGAATTCTTGGTCATGCCGTTTGGACTGACGAATGCTCCCGCGATATTCATGAACCTCATGAACATGGTTTTCCATGAATACCTGGATCAGTTTGTTGTTGTCTTCATCGATGACATACTGATCTACTCGAAGACTGAAGAAGAGCATGAAGAGCACCTAAGGAAAGTGCTGAGCACCTTGAGGAAGGAGAAGCTTTATGGTAAGCTATCTAAATGCGAATTCTTTTTAGACAAGTGGAATTTCTGGGCCATGTTGTCACAGGAAAAGGAATTTCGGTGGATCCTAAGAAGATAGCTGCTATTGAGAAGTAGTCTGCACTAAGTTCGGTTACAGAAATCAGAAGCTTTTTGGGTTTAGCTGGCTACTACCGGAAATTTGTGAAGGATTTTTCCAAGATTGCTGAACCAATGACGAAGCTCACTAGGAAGAACGAAGAATTCATTTGGTCTGAAGCTTTCCAGTCAACTTTTGAGGAACTGAAGAAGAGGCTTACAACAGCACCGATACTTGCGCTACCCGCAGGTACCGGCGGTTTCTCAATTTATAGTGATGCTTACGGTAAGGAATTGGGCTGCGTTCTTCAACAACACGGAAAAGTAATTGCTTACGCATCTAGGCAATTACGGACTCATGAGAAGAACTATCCCACACATGATTTGGAGCTTGCAGCGGTGATATTTGCATTGAAGCTATGGAAGCACTATCTGTATGGAGAGAGAGTTGAAATATTTACAGACCACAAAAGTCTGAAATATGTTTTCACTCGGAAGGAGCTGAACATGAGACAGAGACGATGGCTGGAGCTGATGAAGGATTTTGACATCAACCTGTAGTATCATCCGGGTAAGGCTAATGTTGTTGCAGATGCACTTAGTCGATACCCGATGGCAATGTTCTTGACCAAGGAGCGTCATTTGCTGGAGGACATGGAAAAGCTTGGACTGGAAATTGTACTGCCTGAATAAGAAATGAAGAAACTGGAAAGAGAAGCCATTGTACCAGGAGCTGAATCAACAATGATGCAGTTGCAAGTGCGTTCAAGTCTGATGGACAGAGTCAAGGAGGAACAATTCCAAGACGAGACGCTTTGCAAACTCAGAGACCAAGTGCTAGCAGGAACACTTGAAGGATTCTCAATCGCCAGCGACGGAGCACTGAAGAATGGTACGAGGCTTTACGTACCAACTGGCGAACTGAGGAACGAGCTGATGCAAGAAGCGCACCAGTCGCAGTATTCCATACATCCTGGAGCCAACAAAATGTACCGGGATATGCGTACAATAGTGTGGTGGTACGGAATGAAGAAGGACGTATCCAGTATGTGGCTAGATGTTTAATTTGTCAGCAAGTGAAAGCTAGCAGACAGAGACCAGCAGGACTTTTGCAGCCGCTTGACATTCCGGAGTGGAAATGGGAGCACATAACAATAGATTTTGTGTCGGGACTGCCTCGATCCCAAGGAGGGAAGGATGCCATTTGGGTTATCGTGGACCGACTGACGAAGTCAGCTCACTTTATTCCCTTCAAGGTTGGTCTATCCACCGAGAAGTTGGTAGCACTGTACATGCGGCACATCTACCGGATTCATGGAGTTCCGGTAAGTATTGTGTCTGACAGAGATACTAGATTTACCTCTCATTTTTGGAAGAGTTTGCATGACAGCTTGGGAACACAACTGAAGCTCAGCACCGCCCTACCATCCCCAGACTGACGGACAATCAGAGAGAACAATCCAGACGCTAGAAGACATACTGCGATCCTACGTCTTGGAATTTGGAGGGTCTTGGGAAGACCATTTGCACTTGGTAGAGTTCTCCTACAACAACAGCTACCAAGCTAGCATCGGTATGACACCATTCGAGGCACTCTATGGACGTCGTTGCCTTACTCCACTTGCTTGGGACGACGTCGGAGAACGAGTATTGCTTGGACCTGAGATGGTGACCGATGCAGCAGAGAAGGTGAGAATGATCAGAGACAAGCTCAGGATTGCCCAGGACAGACAGAAGCATTGGGCCGATAGCAGCCGACGGCCTTTGGAGTTTGAAGAAGGTGACAATGTGTTTGTGAAGATCTCTCCTACCAGAGGAACCATCCGTTTCGGCAGAGCAGGAAAGCTAAGCCCCAGGTATATTGGTCCTTTTGAAGTACTCAACAGGATTGGAGAAGTGGCTTATCGGGTGGCTCTACCCCCAAGTCTCGAAGGCGTCCACAACGTCTTCCACATTTCGCAGCTGAGACGCTACATCCCGGACCCGAGCCACATCTTGGACCATTCGGAGCTGGAAATTGGACACAGCCTCACAGTGCCAGAGAAGCCAGTGGCGATATTGGACAGAGGCGAGGAGTGAACCAGGAACACTGTGACGCCGATAGTCAGAGTCATGTGGCGGCACAACTCACCAGACGAGTCTACCTGGGAGCGTGAAGACCAGATGTGGGAGCAGTACCCGTACTTGCTTGAGACTTGAGGTACCCTCTCTAACCCTGTCTTTAATTTCGAGGACAAAATTTTCTAAGGAGGGAAGATTGTGAAACCCATAGTTTTAGAATTATCAATTATTGGTTTGTAGTGTAACTTTATTTGTAAGGTTATTATTATTATTATTATTAATATTATCACTATTATTATTATTATTATTATTATTATTATTATTATGGCGGGTTTTAAAATTAATTCCAAAATTTATTTCGGCTTTTTGGTTGTGACGAGACCCGAGCCCGGACCAGCTTCCCGAAACCCAGACCCGATTTTAAACCCATTCTCTTTTATTTGAAAATTCTGATTTCTATTAAAATATATATATATATTTTAAACCCTTTGAGTTGGTCCACCCGTTGGACCAACTCCCCCTCTCCACACGTTCTCCCCTCTCTCCCTCATTTCTCTACCCAACATTCACTCCCAGCAGCACACAACTACCACCTCTCCCCTCTTTATTACACACACACCTACAACCACCTCTCCCCCATTACTCCCTTCACTCTCACAAACTCTCCCCAAGCTCCTTCCCCACTCCAGAAGAAAATCCCCACTTCACCACTTCCCTCTCCCTCTCAAACCCTCCCCGAGACCCCGCGCGCGCCTCCCGGCCATCTAGCGCCCGACCCCGCGCGCGTCTCCCGACCTCCGCCACCGGTGCCCCGATCCGGCCGCGCCCCCAGCGGCGCCCGCCGCCCCGACGTTCCCCGGCCGCCCCCGTGCCCGGCCAGCGCCCTCTCCGGCACACCCAGCCCCGTCCAGCGCCTTCCTCGGCCGCGTCCCCTTCGACGCCAGCCCCTGTTCGTCCGTGCCCTAGCGTCGCCATCCCGAGTCCGTTCCCCGCTGACCTGGACAGCACTGTCCAGCGCTGTCCACGAGTTTTCGAGTTCGTTTCCGCGGATTCGCGTGTCCCGAGTCCGAGTCAACCCTTCGGATTCCGTCGATTTGGGTAATTTCTGGTTAATCACAGTAGTTCGTCTCTCCCGTGTCTATGATGAGATTTGGTCCACGAATTTTCTTCGGAAATTCGATTTTCGGTTACGTGCTTGGTTCCGGGAATTGTCGGAACCACTGTTGGATTTGGTTTCTGTGGTATTTTTCCTAGTTCTGTTAGTTTCGGGTTTTCCGAGAACTTTTCGGAAGTGTTATGATGGTTGGAATTATTTTGGAATTTTTGATTTCTTTTCGGAATGTTTTGGATTGATTTCGGATCTCCGAATTCGTTTCGGGTTGTTCCGAATTAATATTGGGAATGATTTGTGATTTTATATATATATATATATATATATATATATATATATATATATATATATATATATATATATATATATATATATATATATATATATATATATATATATTGGATTTCCCTGGTTTGGGATACTTGCAGGAAAATATTGGCACACTTTTCCAGTTTTTGGATTGACCGAAAATAGAGGAAGTGCTGCCGGATTTTTTCTAAAAATTTAATTATAATTTTAAAATGATTTTTAAAATGGTTTTTTCGGAAAATATTATTATTTTGGATTTTTGGGCGATGACCGTATTGGTCAATGGGCCTTGGCTAAGTGCAAACGAAACCGGATTCGCCCGGACGTTGAGGCATTAGCCTATATGACGATTGGACCAATATCTGAGACTCATTATTTTAATTTATTTTAATTATTAGTTTATTCATAATTAAATTGTAGGATGATGTTAGAACTAACAACTGTTTCTTCTTATTTCAATTTATGTAAAATAAATTGTAAGGGCATAAGCCCAGCTTTTCTATTTTTCTCTGTGGCCTGTAATTATTGTAGCATAGGTTTTCTTTCACTTTCTGGTTTTGCAGGTTTTTAGCGTATGCGTAAATCTAAAATAAATATTATTTTGATATAGAAAATTAATGAAATTTTTCTCACATTAAAATTTACAAGTTTGTAATATTTAAAAACAACGATCATGTTTTCTCATTAAAACAAGAAATTTAGTTTTATATGTATAATTACGAAAATACAAAGTTTTAATCCGATAAATTGGTAACTACGAGTTTTTCCAAAATACAAGTTAAATTGATCTTTTCTTCGTTATTAATTACAACGCACCGATGATTGCGTTTTTGTTTGTGATTGCATAATCAAAGATTAAAATTGATTAGGACACAACTTAGAGATTGCAACTAGCATAGTTAGTTTGGTAACTCTGGAATCTGAGTCAACTTCTCGAATGTAGGATTTCGAGGACGAGTCTAGTTTCCATCTCGAAGTCTTCAACCCTTCAAATCCAGTCAAACCAAGGCAAGTATATTTTGTGTTAGTTTACAATTATTTAATAATCGCTTTACTGCAAGTTTAAACCACGATGCAACATGGAACTCTCTCTGAGAGCACTGACTGATTGACTGTTGGGTACTGGGGGAATAGTGTAATGTTTATAACCACATCCCAAATGATAACTTAGAACTGTATTAGCTTACCCCTCTTACACACGGGGATAAGCCATATCGTATCAATAGGATACAACTGTACAACCCAAGCCGGTCATATTTATTGCCTATTCAAATCACACTGTTCAACTGCTAGAAAACTGTTTACTTCAATTTGTTTAAAAGTGCATGATTCTATTATTTTTTTAATTGTCAAATTAGCATGAATTGTACTTTGCTCCCTCCTGACTGGAGATAACATTTTTAGGGGATATTGAGGATGCTGAGCTGTTAATCAACAGCTATTATGACCCGGTTCTGTACCCCGTGGTGTTGCCAGAGTCCCCATTGGAGGACGCCGGACTTGAGGCCGACGAGCCGAATGCTTAGCTAGACACTCCTGTTTTCAGTTTGGTTGTTGTTTTTGAAAAATTCTGTTATTTGAATTCAGTATTTAATTCAGTTCATTTACTTCCAGTTGTATTTATTTTCAATATTTAATAAAGTTTTGAATTCCCGAATATTGAGTTATGACAAATATAGATGTTGTTGTGGTTACCTGCTGATGGAACAGCTTACTGCCGCCGTCTTAACAACGGTGCAAGCTGGGCATGATCCGGTTCGACCCAATTATTTGGGATCGGGTCGTGACACGGGGCGACTAGCAGTTAAATATAATAAACTACCAATCATACCTCGATACTTACGTTGATCGACCAGTTTGTCGCTTTCAACAGGTTCCAGCTTTGTAGTAGTAGCCATAGGGGTGCTGATCGGTTTGATGCTGTCAAGCTCAAACTTTGTCAGCATGTCCTTTACATATTTCAACTGACTGATGAAGACGCCTTACGAGAGTTGTTTGATTTGCAGTCCAAGGAAGTAGTTGAGCTCCCCCATCATGCTCATCTCGAACTCATTCTGCATACACTTGGCAAATTCCTTGCATAGACCCTCATTAGTAGACCCAAAAATAATGTCATCAACATATATTTGCACTAAAAGAGTTGTGTCATCAAGAGATTTTATAAACAGTGTAGTGTCGACTTTCTCTTTTGAAAAACCTTTATCAAGTAAGAAAGTACTGAGATGATCATATTAAGCTCGAGGAGCTTGTTTGAGGCCATAGAGAGCTTTCCTAAGTTTAAAAACGCGGTCGAGAAATATGTGATTTTCGAAACCAGGTGGTTGTTTGACAAAAACTCTTATTTGATAAAAACCGTTTAGAAAAGCACTTTTCACATCCATTTAGAAAAGTTTAAAATTTTGAAAATTTGCAAATGCACAAAGCATCCGAATGGATTCAAGTCGGGCAACAGGAGCATACGTCTCATCATAGTCGATGCCCTCCTCTTGGTTGTATCCTTGGGCTACGAGACGAGTTTTGTTGCGAGTGACTGAACCGTCCTCGTTCACTTTGTTATGAAAAACCCCATTTAGTGCCAATTATTGAGTGGCCAGTAGGTTTAGGAACAAGTTCCCAAACTTGGCTTCTTTCAAATTGGTTGAGTTCTTCTTACATCGCAAAAATTCAAAATTTATCATTAAAAGCTTCTAAAACATTTTTAGGTTCTATTTAAGAAATGAATGCAGTGCCAGTTATAGTGTCTCTTACAGAAGATCGAATAGTTACCCCTTTTGATATTTCACCAATTACCAAGTCCTTTGGATGAGAGGGACCAAAGTGAAACTTCTTTGGTAATTCCTTCGGAGAGCTGGTTTCAGACGTTGCATTTATAGGTGTAGAAGTTGATGGTTCATCATTGTCGTCGGGAATGACAGCTGTACTATTATCCTCATCAAAAGTTACATTAGTAGACTCTTCAACAATCATGGAGCGTTTGTTAAACACTCTATATCCTTTACTCTTGGCCGCATAGCCAAGAAGAATACCTTCGTCAGTTCTGGCATCAAATTTGCCTAAGTTGTCTTTGGTATTCAGGATAAAGCAGCGACAACCGAACACTCTAAAGTAAGAAACATTAGGAGTCCTACCAAACCAAAGCTCATAGGGTGTCTTCTTCGAAATAGGTCGAATTAACACCCTATTCAAGACATGGCACGCTGCTAACAGCTTCTGCCCAAAAGTATTTCGGAAGAGAGAATTAATTTAGCATAACTCTAGCTATATCACCAAGAGTTCTATTCTTCTGCCCCACAACACCATTTGTTGAGGAGTTCTTGGACACGAAAATTCATGACTAAAACCATTTAAATCACAAAACTTTTCAAAATCAGAATTTTTGAATTCGCTACCATGATCACTTCGGATACGAGTAATCATGTAGCCTTTTTCATTTTGGACCTTTTTAGCAAATACTTTGAAAACAGAAATTGTATCACTTTTGTTTGTAAGAAAGAAAACTGAAGTAAATCTTAAAAAATCATCTACAATGACAAAAGCATAGAGTTTTTCCGCCAAGACTGGCTACTCTACTATTAATTATGTCGTCGAAAAATGGCAAGGATTGTATGGACCGCTCTGAAGCAGATCGACAACCCTTAAACCAAACAAGGGCTAGGGTTGCAGACCGTCTCGCTAGTGGAACCGCGCTCCTTACGCTATCCGACGGACAAGACAGGTCAAGAGCTAGGCGACTAGTCTAGTCAGGAGTCTACCTAGCAAGTACTGGAATCAGACCACTATATCCAAAATAAGTAAGCACGAGTCTAGATTAGAAAACCAAAGGAATGGTTCTGCCTAATTATTCGAACCAAATTCCCAAAAATTCGGCAGAGTCTCCTTTGAATTTTGGACGAGAGCACCCAGCGAATTGGGGATAAATCCACTCGGCGCAACCCGCCGCAGAATCGCAGGCTGAGAACACTAAGTCTCAGCTTCCAGCAGCGCTACCATGCGTACTGGAAACCAAACCATAGCCGAAAATACTAAGTCTTGGCCTCCAACAGCACTACGATGCGTACTGGGCGCCAAGCCAACACATGCAACAAGAATCGCCATGCAGGACGCATCACAGACCCACAGTCATAATCCAAGCCACAAGTAGAGTCACAGACATAGTTAGCCAACGTCGTTACTATACCGCGAGTCAAATACGGGGCATATTGGGACAATCCATACATGTGTGTCGTGCTCGTGTCCTCGGATGTGTGGATGACCCGTCCGAGTTGTCTGATACGATCGTAAATCGCTATCGAACCAAGCTATCCTAGGTTATCATCATGGCAGTTCTACTGTTAAGCTACACTAATCATGGTTATACATTTATAATTACAAATGAATTAAGTACAATAAATTCCAGAAGAGAGGGCAAGAGCCGTCAATGAGCAAGGGGTACTTTCCTAGAGGGCTCGACTAGGTAAGCAAGTCTTCGACGATCGCGATCCAAGGGGACACGTCCATCGAGGTCCTCAGAACACACAATAATCAATTATTAGAATTAAATAATAAAATAATAATGGAAATCACGATAGATGGCAGGAGGCTATACCGTCTAGGTCCCGCAAGCAGCACAGGGATTCGGCACAAAAACTGAGGCACACGGATCGATACAGACACACAAACCGAGACACGTACGTGCATCGAGACGCGCATGAGAATTGAGATGATACGGAGATCGAGGCGGGCAAGAAACATAACGTGCACGTAAAACAAGACGTGCACGTAGATCGAGGAATCACAAATATCGAGATAGCACACGAATCAATGCGACAAGCAAATCGAGACGACACAAAGTCCAAGGTAGCCAGCAAACCATTACGGCACGCAAATTGGTGCGTACACGCAAATCGGTACGGCACGAATCACGAGGTAGGCACAAAGGCCGAGACACGAAAATCGAGACCACGCACAAAGCGAGATGGTACGTTGCCCGAGGCAGCGCGGGGCTAGAGGCGTCCCACTGCCCAAGACATCATGTGGATCGAGGTGGCATGGAAAACGAGATGGCACACAAATCAAGGTGCACATGTCCCGAGGAGCACCAAGAACGGGGGGCACAAAAGTCAAGGGTGCGCTGCTCGAGGCAACGCACTGCACGAGGCAGCACACTATTCGAAGGGGTACGCTGCTCGAGGCACACAGAACAAGAGGCTCGCTCCCCGAGGAGTACACAGTCCGAGGAGGAGAGAGAGCGGAGGAGCTCGGGTCCTCGCCGACGGAGAAGAAACCGCGGTGGCGCGGCCAGGTCGGGGCGGAGGAGCTCGGCCAAGCGGATCGATACCCTGGCAGCGGAGGAAGGACAGCAGCAGTAGGGGTTGTACCAGTGGCCGGAGGAGAGGGCGGTGGCCACGGCGGAAGACGACGGTCATGGCCCGGCCTAGAGGTGGTAGTGGCCGGCCATGGAGATGGGGTGGCCGCGAAAGCGATGGTGGTGGTGGCCAAAGATGACGACGATGGTGGCGATGCTGGAAGTGGTGGTGGAGACGGCAGCAGTGAGGGGGAGGCGGAGGAGATGGCGACGATGATGGTGGTGGTCGCGGCTGGGGGCATGGCCGCAGCGGAGCTGGCCGGGCCGGATGTGGGGGCGAACGGAAGCTCGAAGGGAGGAAAGGAGAACGAGAGAGGGAAGGAGAAGCTGAGAGAGAGAGAGAGGAATAAGCTCTGGTGAGGGGGTGAGTGTGTGGTCGGGAGAGAGAGAGAGGGAAATGAGAAGTGGGGCAGCTGAGTGTGAGGAGAGAGAGAAAGAGGTAGAATTTAGGGTTTGGGTTGGGGTTTAAAAGGGGGTAGATATAGAAACTTTAACAATAATAAAAATAATGAGAATAAAATTCCCATCCAAGAAATAGAAATAAAAATTTAGAATACCCCAAATTTAAAATTCCCAAAATACAAAAATACAGTCAGATACCTATTTCAAAAAAATAGGGATTTGACATCCTACACACCTTACAAAAATTTCGTCCTCGAAATTTCAAAATTACTAAAATAGGGTTTTCAAAACTAGTACATATGTATTCCATGAAAACTCTACCCACCTTACAGAAATCAAGTAATACAACTAGAAACGAACAAAATCTCAATATGAAAATATCAAAGAGAACAATGTCTGGCTACATAAATCAACTCGCAAGGTAAATCCAAAACATCGAAAGAATCTCAAAAAATCAAAATCTCGCATGCACGAAATAACCCTATAAATCAAAACAAGTACAGAATGTCAAAAACAATGTCAGAGAACCTGAATTCCCCACTGCATGAAAATCCGCATAAAATTATAAAATACAGGATATCTCTCTCGAACCAACGACCGTAGTTTCCTAATATCCGAAAAATATGTGCCATGGTCATTCCCAGCCACGCCATCCGGAATGGCTGTAAAAGATTCACCATGACACTATAATCGAGCGGCTGCAACTTTCGTTACCACGCCATCAAGGTATACTAAGGTCACCCGGTACTCTTGACAAATACCCAAAACGAATCAAATCCATAACTCAAATATCCAAATCACTAGAAGCACAAAATCTTTAACAATATAACTAGAGTCCTAGAATAATAATCAAAATCCAAAATTCAGGTGAATCATAACATACATCCAAAAATATATTCAATAGTAACCACAAGATAGTTTTTCTAGGAAAATACTCCAAATCAAGGATCCATATCAAAACATAATGTATAGAAAGTATATCTATAATCAAAATAATATCCGAAACAGATAATCATGAGTGCGGAACTATCCGGAATCAAGGGAGCCAAATTGATACGAGAATATCCCTTGGATACTCAACAAATGTTAAAATATCCAATCTCAGAGTCCTGATAAAATCTTCCTTCTGCAACAATCAAGCCAACGCTCGAAGAGGGCGATAATGATACTAAGTCAACACGAAGTCAACGCACGAATTTGGATAGCAGGAGAATCAAACAAGGCGATGCATCGGTAGAGAGTACAGAACCGAAAACAAAAAAATCAAGTAACCCAATAATGGAGACAAGACAACGTCTTGTCTGATAAAGCGATCGACATGGCCAACTATATGATCATATCTATCGAACAAGGATCAGGGGTAGATAACAACGAATAAGACATAGCCAAGCAAGATAGGTCCAGTTAGAGATGAGAACCAATTCACAAGTTCAAGTGAGCAAAGGACAAGTGTAACAAGTAGGCATACAAAGGAATAGTGGACTGAGATCAATAATCATGTGATACCCAACATCTCAAAACGAGACCTGTATGGGCTACCACTAAAACCGTGTCATGCCCCAGTACCAAAATACAGGGACAGACGTCGGCTAGCTACACCGTATAAGGTACGAATACGTTATACGGCGATGACGGCTGTCAATCTTGCTGGGTATCCTAGCATGCAATCATTCTATGGCCTAAATCCAATCTCATATCCACAGGCAATAATAATGAAATACTAAGTAAGAGAGACAATCATATGGAAAGCAGGAAATACTCATATGATTATCAGGAAATCTACATTATAGGATAATAATATAGATGAGTATACCTTCCCACAGTTCCTAGTATGGTCGGGAACTGAAGCACATCCTCCAAGTCAAGTCTGGAAGATCCACAGGGTCGGTCACAGGCAATCTGGAAACAATCCAGGATTGGTCAGGCCAACCGTAGCAAGTACCAGAAAGGAAGGCTCAAGGACGAGCGAAGAAAAGCCAGCAAAATAAAATTTGAAGCAGGATAGCATAAATAAACAATAAAATAGGGTAAGAATCGTGTAGTACCAACACACGATAACAATCCACAACTAATGCAGCTAAATAACCAACAATCATCACAATCTTCCTAACATCCAATAACACCTGCATGGCCAACCGGGACTCGTAATCTGTCATCAGAACAGTAATCCACCCATATATCAAACAAGAACAAGGGAATGAATTTCCACGCCGGGGCAGCATTACGGGCCAGCCAGCTTAGCAAGCAACAAGCCAAACAATTATATGAATAAGCGGTCACTCAAATGTCTACGGCTGTCTAGGTTGGGGTTGGGTTACCGCAACAATGCAATATAGGAATCCTCATATCGTTCCGATCTAACAAGCTAACGGGGCCAAGTATATCAAGACTAGATGAGCTCCGGTCCCTCGTAAGACCACCGGGCTCTACATGTCACCACTGGTCCATCGTAAGGCCACCGTGCCGAGCATGCCATGTATATAAGGTATAGTAAAGTAGCCGGATACTACCATCCTCTAATGCGGACGGTAACAATATCTGTAGCAGCCAGCCTGCACCCCATGACTAGATGTCTAGGAAGCGGATAGTACTGCACGATCTCGAGATTCCGTTCCCTTCCAATGCTTCTACCAGTTTAAGTTGCCTAGATTATCCATGCATTTATCCGAAATCACATGTCGTGGTCACATAATCATCCTCCTAGATGTCGTACCTCAGTACGAAAATGCTAAGTAGGAATCAACCTCGGCACCTATAGTCCCAGTTGTGTTCCATTCTTAGTCTTATGCAACAAACAAGCAAGCAATCCTGACCACGCTAAGACTAAAAGCCAACTACCAAGGTACCCGTGCAGGTAATCATATAATATAGCTAGAATATCATGATGGCATCGCAATGCCATCTAATCATGGAAGTAGCACCTCAAAGTGCCAGTAGACAAGGAGCATCGCAGTACAAAATTAGGGCCAGTACCTCAAAGGGTAAGCTGGACTTATAGCACGGATACAAGTAGTCATGTCAGGGACAATGTCAAATCTGTCAGTCACAAGAAGTCAGCTGTCCACATCAAGACATAGATATAAGGTCAAGTACAAGATCAGAATCTCTACTATCATAACATCTCAAGCATATATGGGAGCCTACAGCTCCAATCATCAAGTCGATCTATCCACCAGATCAATCTAGCAAAAGTCTTCCCTCCATGATGGAGATCAAATCAAGAAGTAAAATCGTCAGATACTACGCTAATCCTTATAAACAATGCTAGGCCCTCTGGCTCACCAGGGTTCTCTAAGTCAATGATCACAAGCTATCGGGAAACAAACCCCTTAACTACCAAGACATAGCAATCAACCCAAGTTTTGGGCGTTTGGAAAGTCGAGTAAAAATCATATAGGAATACCCTCGATATTCTTTTCGTTCCGTGAAATACTTGCGATCACCAAAATCCAAGAATCCACATAGTCATATATGATCAAATTAGAACATCACCAAAAGAAATAGCAACACTATCCAAGAATCCACGTGAGTCTATCAATCAATATTTCGAGATCATACTCTCCATAATACTCAATCCTCATATATATCCAAAAATCACAAATTCTGATACAAGGACGACTATCAGTCCTAGCTGGCTAGACTAGGATAACTCCTAGAAAGAATGGTCAGGGGACAAGAGTCTATTAATTATGTCGCCAAAAAATGGCAAGGATTGCATGAACCGCTCTGAAGTCCACAACCCTTAAACCAAACAAGGAACAGTATTGCAGACCATCTCCGGAGTGGAACCGCGCTCCTTACGCTATCTGATGGACAAGATAGGTTAAGAACTAGGCTACTAGTCTAGTCAGGAGTCTACCTAGCAAGTACTGAAATCAGACCACTATATCCAAAACAAGTAAGCACGAGTCTAGATTAGCAAAGTAAAGGAATGGTTCTGCCAAATTCTTCGAACCAGATTTCCAACCGAGAATTCTTGAAAAATTTGGCATAGTCTCCTTTGAATTCTGGACGGGAGCACCCAGCGAATTGGGGCTAAATCCACTCGGCGTAATCCGCCACAAAATCGCAGGCTGAGAACACTAAGTCTCAGCTTCCAGCAGCACTACCATGCGTACTGGAAACCAAACCATAGCCGAGAACACTAAGTCTCGGCCTCCAGCAGCACTACGATGCGTACTGGGCGCCAAGCCAACACATGCAATAAGAATTGCTACGCAGGGTGCATCACAGACCCACAGTCATAATCGAAGCCAAAAGCAGAGTCACAGACATAGTTAGCCAAAGCCGTTACCCGACCGTCGACCGTGAGTCGGACACGGGGCATATGGGGAGAGAGGGCAAGAGCCGTCAATGAGCAAGTGGTACTTGCCTAGAGCGCTCGGCTAGGTAAGCAAGTCTTCGGCGATCGCGATCCAAGGGGGCACGTCCATCGAGGTCCTCAAAACACACAATAAATAATTATTAGAATTAAATAATAAAATAATGATGGAAATCACGATGGATTGAAGGAGGCTATACCGTCTAGGTCTCGCAAGCAGCACAGGGATTCGGCACAAAAAAATAAGACACGTGGATCGACAAGGACATGCAAACCGAGACGTGCACGTGCATCGAGATGCACACAAAAATCGAGATAATACAGAGATCGAGGCAGGCAAGAAACATAACATGCACGTAAAACAAGATGCGCACGTAGATCGAGGAATCATGAATATCGAGCAGGCGCACGAATCAATGTGACACATAAATCGAGGCACATACGCAAATCGAGACGACAAGAAGTCTAAGGTAGCTCGCAAACCACTACGGCACGCAAATCGGTGCGTGCACGCAAATCGGTGTGGTACAAATCACGAAGTAGGTGCAAAGGCCGAGACACAAAAATCGAGACAACGCACAAAGCGAGATGGCAGGTTGCCCGAAGCAGCGTGGGGCTAGAGGTGTCCCACTGCCCAAGATAGCACGTGGATCGAGGTGGCACAGAAAATAAGACGGCACACAAATCAAGGTGCACGTGTCCCGAGGAGCACCAAGAACGGAGGGGCACGAAAGTCAAGGGTGCACTGCTCGAGGCAGCGTACTGCACGAGGCAACACACTATTCGAGGGGGCATGCTGCCCGAGGCACGCAGAACAACGGGCTCGCTCCCCGAGGATCACACAGCCCGAGGAGGAGAGAGATCGGAGGAGCTCGGGTCCTCGCCGACGGAGAAGAAACCGCGATAGCGCAGCCAGGTCGGATCGGAGGAGCTCGGCCAAGCGGATCGATACCCTGGCCGCGGAGGAATGACAGCAGCAGTAGGGGCTGTGCCGGCCCGGACGCGGCTGGGGGCGTAGTCGCGGTGGAGCTGGCCGGCCCTGGCCGCGAAGGAGATGGCGACTATGATGGTGGTGGTCACGGCTGGGGGCGTAGTCGCGGTGGAGCTGGCCGGGCCGGACGTGGGGGCGAGTGGGAGCTCGAAAGGAGGAGAGAAGAACGAGAAAGGGGAAGAGAGAGCTGAGGAAGAGAGAGGAATGAGCTCTGGTGACGGAGGTGAGTGTGTGGTCGGGAGAGAGAGAGAGAGAGGGAAATAAGAAGGGGGCGGCTGAGTGTGAGGAGAGAGAGAGAGAGAGGTAGAATTTAGGGTTTGGGTTGGCGTTTAAAAAGGGGGTAGATATAGGAACTTTAACAATAATAAAAATAATGAGAATAAAATTCCCATCCAAGAAATAGAAATAAAAAATTTAGAATACCCCAAATTTAAAATTCCCAAAATACATAAATACAGTCAGATACCTATTTCAAAAAATAGGAATTTGACAGGGGCGCATAGCGGGTGACGCTGGAGGAGCTCAGGAGGCGCATATGGGGCATAAAAGAGGGCGCATAGAGGTAGGCTCGGAGGGGGGAGCTCCGGAAGAGGGGAGAAGTAGCAGGCGCATAGGGGGAGCCTGTGCGGAGGATGGCGGGCTCGGAAGGAGCAGGAGACAGGGGGGCACTTAGAGGTAGGCGCATAGGGGGACAAAGAAGGGGACCCATGGAGGGCGGCGCATAAAAAGACGCCAGAGAGAGAGCGCATGCGCTCGAGGGCGGCGCATGGTCGGGCGCAACGCAAGACTACGTCTGCGCCTCGAGACGACGGGGGTCACAAGGGCGGGAAAATGATGATTTTGAAATTAAAACAGAAATTTAGGGGATGAACTAGGGAGAGAGAGCGGGAAGGGCTGGGAGAAGGAGGCGATAATGGGGCGGAGAGGAAAGAAGGGGGCAGGGGCAGAGGAGAGGCGGAGGGAGGGAGGAGGTGGGCCGGCGATAGGCGCAGCCAAGACAGGGGAACTGCCACGGCTGCGGTGGCTGGTGGACCAACTCCTACTAGGAGGAGTTGGTCCGGCGTCCAGGAAGGAGCGTCGGGCGCCACCGCGGAAGGGGGAGGGTGGCCCGAGGACTCGTGCCATGCGATGAAAGAGGTAAAGGAAAAGCAGAGGAAAGGGGGGCGGTGGAGAGGGGCGGGCAACGACGGGGGCAGCTGAGGAGGGAGCGGAAGGGGATCGATGGGAGGGGGCCCGACTAACGCCGGCAGGCGTTCCCCCGCGGGGGACCGCAGAAAAGGGGGCAGGGGGAAGGAGAGGGGGGAGGCGCTGCCATTTTTTTATATGTATATGTGTGATATATATATATATATATATATATATATATATATATATATATATATATATATATATATTTGGTGGAATACTATATATATATATATATATATATATATATATATATATATATATATATATATATATATATATATATATATTTATATATATAGTATTCCACCAAAAAATAGATACTATAAAATAATTCCAAAATAGTTAATGTATGCATCTACTCAATTCTTCTTCGACTATTAAATCTTGATCTTGATCTAATCGTGTGTTTTATACTTTTGTGACTTTGCTCAATCATCTAAATCAATCAATGGGATTATGGACTACTATTGGGTTATTTGGATGACAGATACGATCTTGGACTATTATTAGACGTTATGATCTTCGACGACTATGATTTCGGATGATGCGATCTTGGGATTTATTATGGACTTTAGACTCTGATACTTTCCGTGTCGATACGTTCGTGTTGCGCACATCGACTTCAGATACCTGAGACAAGTACTTACAGTGAATACTCCCATTTCCTAATAGTTATTATATTTCACGATTTAGTTGTGCATCTCATGATTATTGTCACGATTATCACACGAGATTAGTATTTATGGATTCTAGTCATGATTACTATGATTCATGTTTATCCTGTTTCCGTGACTACTTTATTCATGTTTTCTGCCATGATTTGAATCCATGATTGCTAGTTAGACACGAAGTACCTTAGTATATATGTGATCAAAACCGAGTATTTCATGTTTCCTGTCGGATTGCTAATCATACACGATACATATGATTGAGCCGTACCAAATAGATCCCTTAACCCGATCACATCTAGAACGTGGTACTTCAACCTCACTTAGTGTAGTTATGACTTTTGCATTCACTTGTCCTGGTTACTTGTTTTATCTGTCTATTTTGTCTGTCTTTATCATGATAACATTTTCACTTTCTGTATCCTATCTTCTATTTCAAGTTATATAGTTTCTATCATGTTATGAGTAGTGGTTCCTATTTTATACTTGCTCCCATCCTGACTGGATGAGTTAGAGAATTGGTGTCCCACTTACTATGGCACACTTGAGGTTGATTACGGTATATCTGAGGATACAGAGGATATTGTAGCAGACTTACCATTAGAGGATGCTTAATTTTATATTAGCATTTCTTTCTGCTGATTAGTTTTCTATTGTCAGAATTTGTATTGTATTTTGAGGATTTATGTATCGAAATTTTTGGCTTGGATTCTGTGGATTTGTCTTTCTATTTCATATCTACCAGTTAGCACTTGTGATTGAGTTAGAATCTTAATGTCATAATTTACATTATGTTGCTGGATTTGGATATTACTTGAGGATTAAACAACATACTACCACCGACTCTGTACCGTAGGCTGGACGTGTTTCCACGTACTCGTGCCCAAACTTTCGGGTGTGAGTCGTGACATTTGGTATATGTGGATGCGAAGGAATTGGAATTAAAATTGGATTGCTGGAAAATGGTATGTCGAATTGGGATTTAGACCATGATGTTGCTAGATCAATCTTAATTTATTGTTGATAAGTCTAGAATGAGCCTCTGTAGGAGTTAGTTCCTTGAGGATGACCATAGATAGACTTGACCCTAGATACCGTGGGCTGCATAACCAATTGTTGCCATAGTCGGCAATGGCGATTAGTTGTTCAGATTGAGTTTATATCCATAGCTTTGGGTAGACTTCCTTGGAATCGTCGGTTGATTGTTGGCTATAAGAATAAGAAATTAGTATGGTCCCTAGTAGCCGTCCACTCTACGGGAGTCACTTGAATAATTAGGTTTAGTTATCGGTATATCTAGCCTTGGAGACTTGACCGAATAATAGGGTGACCATTGGCGACCCATAGGATGGCCCTTTTGGTATTGAACGATAGATGGTGATGAGTATGAGTTAATGAAGTATATGCTTCAACGTGAATCTCAGAGATATTTGACAATGAGAAGTAATGTGTCGGCCTTAAACGGGAACTGCAATTGTGGGGTGAGACTTGAGTTGTATGCATCGAGAAGTGAATTGTTCCGTAAGATGGAATTAACTGCTTATGATGGAAATGTTGGATTGTTATCTAAAGTCGGTTATCTGGATTAATATAAAATACTACATATCAAGTTGGAAAATACGGATCGCTGCTAAGAAGTTTGATTATTGATTTAATATTCGGAAAGGAAAATTTTGAAATAAGACACTGCGGGATGGATATTATGTTGGATAGAATGTTGCATAGAATTTTCTTGGCTCGAGTAATTGATAATGAGTGACCCTCAGATTTGTATCTTTTAAAAAAGATAAATTGCCTCGATGGAAAATGTTGTTGGATTCAAAAAGTTAGTTAACAATTGGAAATTTTGGGATCAATTATGATACTCAAATGTGGACTGAAATCAAGTAACAGTTAGTTGCATTCATAATTTGAGTGAATGACAAATGAATGGATTGAACATTGCGATAAAATATTGGAATACTTAAAGTAGATGGAAGGATTGGTATTGAGATTCAAAGAAGAAAATTGCATCTTAAAATTTGTGAACTTTCAATATGATGGGTTTTAAGTTAAACCCTTAGTTCTGATGTTTAAAACATCTTGCTTGGGTAAGTAACTTATATGGATAGTCCCTTATGTTAAGTGTTTGTGGCTTGAAAGATACCGATTGTGGCAAATAAACGTAAAAATAAGTAAAATAAAGGATGCTGATAGACCTTGAGAATGCATATATCAAGAATTGATATCTAATGTGCGTAAGTCAGATTTGGGGAAGAGAATTACACATATGGCGTATCGAATCACACTAGCACGAACGTTGGCTAAAATGTATATATTTTAGGGACGCCTAAAATATATGTATGAATATAAACGAAGTGATAGGCTGCAGCTAAGATAACACTGCAGTAAGGAATGTTGGTGAATCAATAAGAAGTACAAATATGTTGGAAAAAAGAAAGTCGGATTGAATCATTGATGAATTAAGTAGTACAGATGGATAACAATCTCGAGATGGTCGAGCAAACTAAATTACAATATTGAAAAGAAACTGGATGAGAAACTTGTTGTGACTAAGTGAATTAGTAGAATGAGTTGTTCATTTAAGTTTCGAGGATGAAACTTTTTTTGAGTGGTATATTATGTAATGTTTCGTTCCGCGCGAGGCATTTGGTTGGCTTGTTGGATGCAATCAGAATGTTGGACCGTGACTTGTGATGGAAATCAAGAAAATTAAGAACGATACAGTCTCTCTGAGTTGACCGGATTGGGATGAATTATGAAACATGGCTCGATGGTGTGGCTATGTCAAGTGGGAAATATCGTGCTTTGTGTCAAATCAATCTCTGGATGACTCGTTGAGCATATATGTGATAGAAACATGAAGACCCTTTGTGCAACTTAGTGGAACTGTCCCTTCTCCCCTACTCCTTCATGCTTAATAAAAATGGAGCATTATGTTGCGATATTATGTCCCTAAATGTCCCATGCTTTAGTTGTTGAAATAGTTGAGATGCTCTTATTGAATACCGTTGAATGATAAATACTTGAACATTGAACTGCTAATGTGAATTGATGCCTGAATATTAATTGATATTTTGCTCATGTATAATGCTGCTAAAATGCATGAGACACTAAATAATTCACTGCTATGTGATTGATACATGAGAAATGAACTGGCTATGCTATTGACACAATGTAATGAATAATAAATGTGATGGAACTGGGGATTCCCAGAACCCTTCCTTTGGTATGCATATTGATCGATAGAAAGTTAAACAGATCTAATACGTGTTCTAACCCTTCATAGGCGAAAACTAGGGTTCACGAATTATACCTGCGGCGGAAAGGAGACAAGTAATTCCTGGCAATCTCGAGCGGACGACCCCAAGATCTTCTGCACGTATTCCTTCCTCGAGTTGGACGTCGTATGGGCGACGATCTTCCAACCTTTTATTCTCCTTGGCAGCCCTCTCTTTCTCTCCTTACGTGAATCATGAATTTAGAGAAAGTTTCAGATTTTTGATCGGTAATATGGCGGCCAGAAAATAGAGGATATATATAGGCTACGACAGGGACCATGAGGAAAAATTAGGGTTAGGCCTCCTAACGGATCTGGATATCCCGTGTTCAGCCCGAACACACAATTCAGGCCCATTAACAATAGCTCGGTCCACTCATGAGCTATTGTTGCACTACCTCCCTAATCCTAAATTATGTTTGTAGGCTCCTTTTATTATATGCTCGTTTGGCTCCCCATGTTAAGATATCGTATGTCCGTCGATCAAATTAAGTTACTGACAACTATATTGATTCGACATCTTTTATCCTTAAGTAGTACCGCTCAACTTTATTTGTCATGTCGGATATAATCCACCTGCAGGGTTTACATGACAATCCTTATGAGCTCCTTAAGGGGACATCATCAACCCGATGTATCGGGACATGGATTCCATTTATAATCAACAGCTCATCATACATACAATGTTATTACCCAATTCATAGAGGTTGTTGATCCATAATGAATCTCACTCTTTGATGAGTCAAAATAATGCACACTGCATATACATGTCCATTATTATATCCGGGTTAAGAGCACAAGCATCCATAATAACAGAGGTGTTTGTTCTCTTATGTAGTCAGTACAAAGAGAACAACCTCAAGTGGTCATGTTCAATACACACAAAATGTACTAGTGTAAACCTATAGTCAAGATAGACTAATACCAGATTACACTACAACCTTTCCAATAGATTGTCCAAGTCCATCTAGGTTGTGAACTATTTATATACTCCATAGGGAACTGATAATATGATCATTTGTGTGACACCACACACCATATTATCTACAATATAGAATATTAGACATTTGCATTAACACTTGCAACAAATACAATATGCAAACATTTTTCCATATGATTCTCATTCAAAATTTAAAGAAATAAGGTTACTAAAAAAGTGATGCTTTTAGTATATAACCCTAACAATCTCCCACTTATACTCAAAGCATTGATTTTCAGTATACTGTTACAAATCTCCCACTTATACTTAAAGCCATGCTGCTACACATCTAACTCCCATTCCCTCAACATAACTATCAAAAGCCTTTGCTGGTAAGCTCTTTGTAAAGGGATCAGCTAGGTTGTTGGCTGATGCTATCTTGATCACAGCAACTTTTCCTTTCTTTACGAAATCTCGTATCAGGTGGTACTTGCGCTCAATGTGTTTGCCAGTCTTATGGGCTCGTGGTTCCTTCGAGTTTGCAACTGCACCACTATTATCACAATAAAGTGTCATAGACTTAGGCAAACTAGGTACCACATCTGTCACGACCTGCACCCTGATTAGGGGCACGAGTACGTGGTTACGTCCAGCCTACGCCGCAGCATCGGCGGTAGAACGCTGTCTAGGTCATCTATAAATACTACAACTAAACAGATAAATGTACCTGTACAGTATATACACTCAGAATGGAGGTGACATAGCAATACAGTCTCAATCACAAATGTAAAACTAAGGTAGATAGTATGGAAAGGAAAATACGAATGATGAGAACAGGAAATAAGTCCAAGATCCACACAAGTCCAGAGCTATACACAAACAACCCAGAGAATCACATAATATATAAAAACTACTACAGTCTAAAAAGTACTAGCTGGCTCGTAGGCCAAGCAAACATAACCAAGCTACACTACTCAGGGTGAGCAAAGTCTAGTGGCTCTACTAACAAACCACAACCCGGGTCTACTCCATCAGACTCGACCCTATAATAGGTCGGCAATCTGCCTCAGAATCATCTGTAATATGTCAACGGTATCCTGTCAGGAAAATGAGCAAGTACAAACACCAACAGCAGTTCTATATGAATTGACAAATTCTATAAGAGACAGTGTAATGGAATACAAGACAAAGATATGTGAAATACAGGGTAAAATTAGCAGGAAATGTATAATAGATGTGAGTACTGAATAGGACGACAATATATTTATAGGATTGCTTAGGAACTATTCGGAAGCCGAGTTACAACCCTTAAACCAAACAAGGACCGGGGTTGTAACCCTTCTCCCGAACAGAACTTAGCCTCCTAGGATAAATAAATATAAAAATGTGACTTGAATTATTAGAGCGTTATGTGATCGGCTAGGGAATCATGGTAGGGTTATCCACTTGGCCCGACAATCACATGAAAATCTGAAAGGGTCATGCCGGCCAACCTGGATAACATAGACATGGGGTATCTACTACACCCTACGTGAAGTGAGGGTGGCGCTAGCAAAATAGTGACAGGGAAGCTTCACATAACCCCTAATAATTCCCCCATCCCCGAATAGTATCATGGATCCGGACATGGCACGTCATGACATGGATTCAAAAGCAGGTGATCAGCCCACTCCCAAATCAATGTCTATATAAGTACATGAAACATGGATATCATACACCAATATACCAAGGAAAATCTGGGAATAACATCTCATGACAGGATCCGACGTATACTAGTCCGTGAACTATCGTGTCGAGAATCAAGTAAGATACTACAACTGAATCGGATATAGTAGATATCAAGACAATAAAAACTATCAGTGAATGTACTCGCCTATGGTCCTGAGCTGATAAGGTGAACAGACGCTCAGAGTAAATCACAGACCTAAAATGAGATACTATGAGTTAAACAGGGTTTTATACTGAAAAAGAAAACTAATTTAAGTCATGAATGCAAGTCTAAGTCAAAACTAGGTCAATCTAGGTCAAACTGAGTCGTACTAGGTCAAACTAGGTCATACTGGGTCATACTGGTTCATACTAGGTCATACCAGGTCACGGGGAGTTAATCCAAGTCAAACTAGGTCAAACGGGGTCAAAGGTTGACTTACAGTTGACTTTTGGTCAACTGGTCAACCCTGGTCAACTCTAGTCAACCCTGGGTCAACCCTAGGTCAAACTAGTCAAATGTTGACTAACTGTTGACTTTCAGTCAACTGGTCAACTCTGGTTTGGTTTCGGTCAATTCTAGTCACTTATAGGCTAAGTTTGACTTTCTGTTGACTTTTGTTGACTTTTGGTCAAAATGGTCAACCGAGGTCAAAACTAGTCTAAGGACACTAATTCTAACCATTACCAACCAAGAGAACCTAATTCTAACTATATCTTAGAAGTTAAACTCAATATCTTAACTATACCCTATTACATACATTTACCCTTACCAAGGTAATCCCGATACCTTGCCCATTACAAAGGAAACTCCGCTAATACTCAAGATACTAGCCTAGGCTCCTTAGGGTAGCTAGATACTATCCTATTTAGGGTTTACCAACCAAGAAATCTAGCGTTCTTGGATATCAAAACTATTTTTTCTAATATGTCACTCTCCTACACATTACCTTAAGGTAATATTGAGATATCAAGATACCACATCTAACATAACTCATTCTTCTAAACCACACTCACTCTCCCTCACAAACATCATCTATCTAACCCCCATCTAACTTAGAATGCTACTTCTAAAATAATTTCTCAAAAACTAACTCAAACATCTACCACTACCCTCAAGATAACATAACATGGCATACTTTCTAACATTGACAAACATTATTTTCTACCACTATAAACACTACCCTACTAACCGCCTAACACACTAAAAACACTCTCTAACTTAGGGGTTTCGTAGTACTAAATGTGGTTGATAAGTGTGGGTAGGTATTTGGGGCTAAGGTGGGTCAAAAGGGGATGTTTCGAGACCATAAAAATCCCAAAAAAACCATCCTGCACTGCTTCTGCTTACTGCTTTTTCCTGCCTACTGCTTATTGCTTACTGCTTACTGCTTTTTCCTGCTGCTTTCCTGCTCATTCTCTCACTTTCTAACCATCTAACCACACACACAAACACATATACCAAATCCACCACCCTTCTCTTCTAACACACCTACACACATCTATATACAAACACACTACCACTCAATCAAAACACAAATCACTCAACAAACTACACTAGCCTCAAGTCAAATAGGATGGCATGATCCTCCCAACTCCTTCACCTTCATAACACACATACTACACTACCATCTATACAACATCAAACACACACTAGCACATATCCTCTATCAATCTCACTTCTCTCCACTAACCACACACATCCTTATCTCATTCAAACACACACTATACTAACATATATTACATAACAATAATATATATATATATATATATATATATATATATATATATATATATGTACTATATCATACATATTCTTGACAATCTATGATACCTACATTCACATGATATCTATACTAGGCTCATAGGTTACACAAAATACCTACGTCGCATAGTCACTCTTCTACTTGTACCAATTGGGCCTTCACAAAATTCTAGGATTAAAGTATGTTATACCTCTTCGTGTTAGCTTTCCGAAACTTCAAACGGATCGCATTTTCGTGTCCGGAAGCTCACGGAATCGAAAAAAACACCGAAACGCGTTCATCTTTCGTACAACAGATACTCAAATAATTCACAAAAAGTTATATAATGAATTTGGCTTACTAAAATATATATTTGGAAAGCTAACTTCTATACGCTTCTTTTAAAAAAAACGGGAGGTTAATTGGAGTTATGAACTAAAAGTTATGATATTTGTAAGTTGCTCTAGCTACTAAAAACGTGGATAAAAATTATGACAAATTTGGGTTATTTGGATAAAAAACACATGTAGACTAAAATACTTGGATACCAACATAGCTATCTAAATAAAACTTATTTTAACCATCCTAAATAAGATCAATCCACTCTCTAAAAATATAAATCTGAGATTAAAACACTAATTAATCATTCCTACAATATATATATATATATATATATATATATATATATATATATATATATATATGCATACAAGTGTCCAAAATATGAGTTTTTCCCACTAGGACACAACCACAACACAAAGGACACTCCTATGACCTCCAAATGGACACGAAATGGACACAAATGGAGATACAACCATGGGGGTCATTTATATGGGTTCAAAATATTCCTATATGCATGCATGGATGGATTAGAGAAGAGATTATACCTTTCGGGTGAGAGTTTCAAAGAAAAAAGTCTTCTGACTCGACACCGACACGTAGAGATTCCAAAAGGATACGAACGAGCTCTGAATCCTCCCAAACTTGGCTAGCACCCTCTAATTATGGAGTAGAGGAGAAGAAAAGAAGATTTGGTAGAAGAAATAATGGATTTGGAGATGAAATTAATGGAGTTGTTCTCTAGAAATTTGGGGAAGAACAAGAGAGAGAAAATGGATGGATAAAATGAAATGGAAGAGATGGTGACTCACCCCTTATCCCCCCCATAGGTGGCTGCCCAAAAAGGGTGAGGTGTCCACATTTTGAATGTCCAAAATGCCCTCCACTAATCTATTTGATTTAAATTAAGAATGAGTTAAAGGTTGAGGTCAAATTAGTCTAGTTTTAAGTCTCTAATTAAACTAAACATATCTATAAATAATTAGTCTAACTACTAACTAAAATTAATATCATGTGGACTAAAATTAATATCATGTGGGCCATGCCTAACTAGTTTGTGGGTCTCACTAGAGTCAAACTACCCCCGGGTCTCCGTTTCAAGTCGGATTGAGTTGAAATTCGAACCCGACTCAAATAATCCCAAAACAATATCATAAATAATAAAATAAATTTTAACCCCAAAATAATATCATAAATAATAAAATAAATTTCAAAAATATTCAAAAATGTAAAATGATAAAAATACCCCTGTTTCTGAAAACTGGGGTGACAACATCCAAGTCCAACAGAAAGTTTCTGAGCCAAATCGCTTCTTTGGCTGCCTTAGAGGCTGCCACATACTCGACTTTCATGGTGGAATCAGCAATACATTTTTGCTTGATACTCCTCCACACAATGGCTCCACCTCCCAAAGTAAATACATAACCTGAGGTAGATTTCCTGGAATCCCTATCTGACTGAAAATCTGAGTCTGTATACCCCAAGAAAACTAAACTATCTGCCTGGTAAACTAGCATATACTCTTTAGTCCTTTTCAGGTACTTCAAAATATGCTTTACGGCAGTCCAGTGCTCTTGTCCTGGGTTAGACTGATATCTGCTGACCATGCCTACGGCAAAGCAGATGTCTGGTCTCGTACATAGCATTGCATACATTAAGCTTCCTATTGCTGAAGCATAAGGAACTGCCTTCATGTTCTCTATCTCTTTAGTTGTCCTCGGACACTACTCCTTTGATAGAGCAATTCCATATCTGAAAGGTAAGAAATCTTTCTTAGAATTTTACATACTAAAATGAGTTAGTACAGTATCGATATAGGAAGCTTGGGATAAGCCCAACATCCTTTTCTTGTAATCTCGTAGAACTTTGATCCCAAGGATGTGACCTACTTCTCCCAAGTCCTTCATATCAAACTGTGTGGATAACCATACCCTTACATCAGATAACACCTTCACATTGTTTCCAATGAGCAAGATGTCATCCACATAAAGTACTAGGAACACCACCACGTTTCTGTCACACTTTCTGTATACACATGATTCATCCTGACATTGATCAAATCCATAGGATTTTATCACCTGATCAAAACATATGTTCCAAGATCTGGAAGCTTGCTTAAGTCCATAAATGGACTTCTTGAGCTTACAAACAAGATGCTCTTGGCCCTTTTCAATGGAACCCGTCTGGTTGCTTCATATAGATGTCTTCCTCAAGACTTCCATTAAGGAAAGCTGTCTTGACATCCATTTGCCAAATCTCATAATTGAGATGAGCTGCAATAGATAAAAGAATCCGGATAGACTTAAGCATGGCTACAGGAGAAAAGGTTTCCTCATAATCGATACCCTCTCTTTGAGTAAAACCTTTTACTACAAGCCGAGCTTTAAAGGTTTCAACCTTACCGTCTGATCCTCTTTTTCTCTTATAGACCCACTTGCATCCAATGGCTTTTACACCAACGAGTGGTTCTACAAGCTTCCAGACCTGATTAGAATCCATAGATTCTATTTCGAATATCATTGCTTTTTGCCAAGACTCTGCATCTTTATCTTAGAGTGCTTCATTGTAGGTACAGGGATCATAATCTTGTTCCTCAGGGACAAAGTCTAACGACTCTTCCAAGAACATATATCTATCAGGTTGTATCACAACCCTCCCACTACGACGAGGCACTATTGGTTGTGGTGTAACATTTGTGACACGTTGTGCAGTTATTTGTGGTTCATCCTCTTGTACTGTTGGTACTGAAGTACTTAGTGTCTCACGTCTCAGTTCTTCTAGAAAAACTCTACTTGTGGGTTTATGGTTCATCACATAGTCTTCCTCTAAGAATCGGACATTGGTGCTAACAATGACCTTCTTATCCTTAGGACTATAAAATAAACCTCCTTTCGTTCCTCTTGGATAGCCTACAAACAAGCGTACTTCTGTACGAGATTCCAACTTATCTGCTTTTCCATTCAGCACATGTGCTGGTCTACCCCAAATACGAACATGTTTCAGACTAGGCTTACGCCCAATCCACTGCTCTGTAGGCGTAAGAGGTACTGACTTAGAAGGAACCAAGTTCAAAATATAAGCTGCAGTCTCTAAGGCATATCCCCAAAACGAATCTGGCAAATCCGAATAACTAATCATTGATCTAACCATCTCCATAAGAGTTCTATTCCTTCTTTCGGCTACACCATTCTGCTGGGGCGTTTCAGGTGCAGTCAATTGGGATGCAATCCCAACCTCTGATAAATAATCCCTAAACTCTTCAAAGAGGTATTCGCCACCACGATCTGATCGCAATGACTTGATACATTTTCCATGACGTTTCTCCGTTTCAGCCTTGTACTCTTTGAATTTCTCAAAGCATTCAGACTTACGACGCATCAAATAAATGTATCCATACCTTGAATAATCGTCAATAAATATAACAAAATATTCAAAGCTACCTCTAGCTTGGATAGTCATAGGTCCACACAAATCAGAATGAACCAATTCTAACACATCTTTGGCCCTATACCCCTTTGTCGTAAAAGGCCTTTTAGTTATTTTACCTTCTAAGCAGGATTCACAGACTGGTAGTGCCTCCACTTCCAATGAACTCAAAGGTCCATCTTCAACCAGTCTTTGAATCCTTCTTAGGTTAATATGCCCCATTCGCAAGTGCCAAAGATATGTTGGGTTCATACAAGAAGGTTCTTTTCTCTTATTTAAGTTAGATGACATATTATTCATTTCCATAAGTTGCATTGTGGGCGAAATAGGATTAATGACATACAAATTATCAACCAATACATCAGAACAGATAAATGTTTATTCTTTCTAATAACAATATTGTCATTAAAATAAACTGAATATCCATCCTTAACTAACATAGAAACAGAAACTAAATTCCTTCTAAGTAAAGGTGCATAAAGACAATCTCTCAATGTCAAAGACTTATTTCTACCAAAAGATAAAGTAACATCTCCTAATGCAATGATCGATACTTTTGTAGCATCACCTATGAACAAGCATATCTCTCCATCACTGAGCCGTCTGGTTTTCTGGAACCCCTATAATGTATTACAAACATGATTAGTGGCTCATGTATCTGCACACCAGGTGCCGGTAGATAACACCGCTAAACATGTTTCAACTACTAGTAAATGAGATATACCTACTTTGTTTCCTTGTTTGAGAAGTGGACAATCAGTCTTCCAATGTCCTGACCCTTTGTACTTGAAACATTTGTCTTTCGGCTTTTTCACCGCACCTTGAGGTCCCATGCCATTCTTTGCTGAGTTTGCCTGTTTCTGAATGTTATTCTCCTTCTTACTGTCTTTTGGCTTAGAAGTAGAAGCCTTTTCAGAAACAAAAACATGACCACTCTGCCTAAAGAGAGATTCAGCATCCTGTAGCTCTTTTGTAAGTTCTGCCAAACTATACAACCTTTTGTTCATGTTGTAATTAAGGCAAAAATTGTCAAAACTTTTAGGCAGAGTCCCGAGAATGATATCGACCTGGGATTCTCTATCGATTTCAGCTCCAAGGATCTCCATCTCATTCGGATGACCCATCATCTTGAGAACATGATCCCTTACTGGTGTACCATCGGCCATTTTTGTATTCATCAAACATTTCATAGCAAACTGCCTAGCTGCTCTACTCTGATGTCCGAAGAGTTCCTTGAGGTTATACATCATGTCATAAGCAGTGGCCATGGCCTGATGCTGATGTTACAGTACATTTGACATAGATGCCAGAATGTAACACCGCGCCATCTCATCTGCCTTTTTCCACTTCTTATAAGCCTCTTTGACCTCTTCATCAGAGTTAGCATCAGGCTTAGGTAGGCATTCCTCAACAAGTACATATTTGTACTCCTCAGCAGTCAGAACAATATCCAAATTACGTTTCCAGTCAATATAATTAGGTCCAGTAAGTTTGTTTTCTTTAAGAATCACCATAAGTGGACTGAAAGAACCCATTTTTAAAATCCTGAGAATCACATAAATAAAATTATGTAGGGCAAAAAAACTTTTTGAATTAACTAAATATTGATTCCCTCAAAACAATAATAAGAAATTCACCAACACCTTGAACACCATGAATTTAGCATGCCACGATAGTGTGGACGTATACAAATTCAACTTTGTTCAAGTAGATTTTTCTTATTAGTTTTATTATCATGTCAATATAACTTTATGACAAATAAAATTAATATGCTGGTCTTGCTCTGGTCATACAAATAATAGCAGTGACTCGGATGGGGAGGATACCATTATTTGTATCTAAGTGGATACCATTACTTAATACTAAGTCCATTACCTTGTAATGAGTTCCTTCAGATGGATAAATGAACACATACTAGGTAACTTTCTAATTATCCCTAAGGAAGTTTGTACTGGTGATCCATAATTATACTCATCCGATATGGAGGAAAGCACTATAGTCAACACGCAAGTATAATTACATCACCTACAAACCAGTAATGGAGACTATAGGATTTAAACTAAATAAATATCCTCTCCCACTTAGTTATTTAACAATGAGAGTTTTTCTACTAGTTGATATTATGTCTATGTTGTCCATTATTAATGTAGGCTTAGTTTTTCAAAAAAAATAACCACACAATAATAAACATGCATAATCAAAAAAAGCAAAATAACAAAAATAAGAAAAAATATCCAACTATTATGGTCATCTTTGCTGCTACGTCCTCAACTATCCAAATCCAAAATCTGGCACGGCGCAGATCAATTCGGGGTTCGACCTGCCCGGTCAGGTCGCGGGATTCGGGACAGCGCCCCGAATTTTTTTTATAGGTTTTGGCTGTCGATTCCTTCATCGAAAATTATCTGTCTGCCTCTGGGCTGCTTAAAACCAGCATCTCGTCCGACGTCAGAAACAGCCACCACCGCCATCACGATTGATAAAAAATAATTAAAATTACATCAATCCTATGCCTCCCGAAGGAGTTCACACATAATCTAGATTACAAAATTAAAATAATAAGCACGATCAACCCTCGTGATTTTAATTACATCCACAGCAACAACAACATCCACGACATGTCCGTGGTTTAAACAACACAATTAAAAACATGCATTGGACCATAATAGTTGGATCTAAGATGCCTGTAAAATCGAGTTAGAACAGATCTATATCTTCCGACTATTACACAGCGCAGGTTTTACCGGATACGCATTTCCATGGTCATGGACGACTTGTGCATAAGGAATGACTGTTTCCTCGGACGATATGCCTGGGGCGCTGGGCCGTTTCGACCTAGGGGAAATATGAATGTGCTTTAAGGGCACGTGGTATCGAGACATTCTTTGAGACTAGCTACCTACTCTGAATAGCGCACCGCATACCCTATGAAGTCTTATATGGCAACATTCAAAATGGTGAATTAACACCAGTGATCATGTTGTAAGGATGCAAGCTAATGAATATTTTGTGCAGGCAGAGTAAGTATATCATATAACCTATATTTGATGCAGGTATGAGGAGTCAGCTATCGTTAAGAAATCACTTAAATGTGATATGTTTATCATACATGTTGAATTCAACTTTACTGTTTAACATGTTAAATACCATGCTGCTACAATGTTGCCTTTCCATGAGTATTGTTATAACCTGCTGAACATGTTAATACCAGTATGGTATAATGAGCCTTTAGATGAACAACGCTATAACATGTTTACATGCTTCATTATGGTATTTCTCATGAATTGTAAACTGATGCTAGGCCCCAAATAGAAAGATCACTCTTAATAAATGTTTGCTCACATGACTACTTAATGTTGGTTTAGGCAAATGGGCTGGTTCTGCTCGCCAGTACACGGTAATGTACTGACCCACATTGTGGGCACTCCTTTCAGGTGTTCGTGCTTGGGAAGCTCAGTACACAAAGATTGGCATTGATCAGTCCCGGGGCATTGAAGGTTTATTGGGCATGCAGAAACTCTCTTTGCAAAAGATGATGTCTTCTGTTTATAAAGGGCATAATGTATGGAATATTGTATATCTATTGTAACAATGAGTTATAAGCCAAGTTATGTAACTCTATGTATCACGTATCAAATGTAAGCATGTGTTTTAGTTGGCTATCAAGTGTAATGTGAGTTGTGTTGTAAGTTTTATACTCTGATGCAAGTCTTGTACTTCATTTCGATTATTAATAAAGAGAATATATTTCTACATGCCTTATTGTGACTTCAGGTTATCTGCTTATCTCCGCTGCTATAAATTAATAAGGTATTATGTTCAATAAGAGAGATATGTTCTTACTATCTTTAATTTGTCTGCTTGTGCCACTACAATATGTTCCTATTTGAATATTATCAATTATGTACCGTCTTTGCCTTATACAAGTTCTATTCAGACTTGTACGACATCACGTTCAAGCGAGGACAATCGATTCTCAGAGATTTATGTGAGGACGAATGACTCTGCAAAATCAGAACGTGACAATAAGAAGTCGGTGTATTTCTTATTCCAATAGTGGAGGTTTTCCAGTGTTGGACTCTGATCATCCGGTGATTTTTTTGCAAGGTTTTCCACGTCAAAAAATGCTTGTGTCTGCATTTGACTTTCTTTGTGATTTTGGAGATTTGGTTTTGTGTGCTTTTCTTTGATTCTTTCGCAGTCTCTTTGGTTTGGGGGAACGGTATCTGTATTGTCAAGCCCCGATTCCATAGAATCGATAGTTGTCTCCCGGGCGTGATGCCGTGCGAACCTAAGTTGCGATCGCACAAGGCATAGTCATAAGGTTATCCGAAACACAACATCAAGTTAGAGTACGCAGAGAAATTGATTGACACATTTGAAATAGAAGTGGACTTTTCATTGATAATAAAACTTCTTTTACATTGACTCCATTACAATCATTGTCGCGCGGGCTACAACATGACTCGACTTACAAAACGAACGCTAATGAGATAGTCATTCCATATATTACATCCCTTTTTACAAGCAAAAACCATTACACATTTCCACCTGCTATCGAAGGAAGTCGAGTCATCATTTTTCTTCTTTGTACTGAGTATGGAGTCTTCAAAAGGATTTCAGAATCAAGCCTTCAACACGCGGACGAGGCTTCAAAAGGGTTCACGTCGCCTTGAGCATTAAGCGGTACGCCCTTCGTGGTTCGAGGTACCTGCGTGGAGAGCGAGGATCAGTACATTATACTTTGTACTGGTGCGTGGCTATTTATGTTCCAAGCTCTCATTTGGTTGAAGAGTTTATATGACTTAGTTTATGAATGTTTCTAACCATCCCAATGAATTTCAAACAAGCATAATGTAAAATACGTTGGAACTTACCCACGGTGGACCGCGTCGCGCCTTATGATACTTGCCATGTTCTTTCCTTTCAATTGTTATCATTTTTATATCAAGTGCAATATTTCGTGTGGTTCGTCACTGGCTCCCAGAGCCATCGTGGACTCTTTTTTTGCTTTTGTTAGACGGGGCACCTTTCAGCGTGAGCAGCGAGCCCCGCTGCAAGTCCCCGCCTAACTCGTGCCCAGCACAGCTTTTGTAATTGTTTCCTTTCTTGGCCGCAACGGTCCCGTGGCCCCGGATTGTCGTTCGGAGAAACTCTACCTTGTCGACAAGTTGTCCATGACCGTGCAAATACCATTTTTCTTTTAGTTATTAAGACATAGCCTATATTCTCTTTGAAAACTCAATTATTTTATCGTGCCCGTACCCTTGCATTTATTCTTTCATTCGCAACAACATTATCGATTTACCTAGGAATGGGTCGAGAAAAGAAGGGTCAGCCACTCACCTTGAGTTTACTTCAGGCGAGAGAACTTGTTGGTCGCACTAGACGTCGCCTACGCGAATACCTGAAATTGTACAAGCTACCGATTAGAATATTGCATTATTCAAGAAGTTCGATAGGAAATACGAGTTTCAAATGCAAGCCATAGAAACCATCGAAAACATTCACGAAAACGTATTCAGAAAACAAAGCCAAAACCAACGCAAGCGGCGTGAAAAGCAGAGCAACGGGAGGTCTCTCCCGACTCAGCCGCAGAGTCAATCTTTGAGGCGTAACCCGCTGAATATGGGACTTGGTTCCGAAGAAGTCATTCCATAACGGGGAATGGATCTTAATTCAACCATTCCCGTTCGATCGATTCGATCGATCCCGACCTATCGGTCCCGACCGAGTCGATAGCGACAGTGTTCCTTTCTCACGCACCCTGTAGACGGAGAACGGGGCATGATGTAGGGACGGGATACTACACCATAACCAACTAAGAAAAAGTTTCATCCTCGAAACTTAAGAATAGAACCTACCTCTACGAGAACAATGAAGTAAATTTTTCTTTCATTTCTGACTCAAGCTCCAACGTTGACTCCTCGACCGAATGGTTTCTCCATAGGATGTGGACGAGAGAAATAGCACGGTTGCGGAGAAGTTTATCTTTGTGCACCAAGATTTGTACAGGTTCTTCAACATATGACAAGTCCGCCTTCAGATCCAGCTGACCCAAATCTACCACATGCCCCGGATCATGCACGTACTTCCGCAATTGTGAGACATGGAAGACGTCGTGTACCTCCAACAATGCAGGTGGCAAGGCAATTTGGTAAGCTACTGGGGCCACTCGCTTCAATATTTTAAACGGACCAACAAATCTTGGGCTCAACTTTCCTTTCGCACCGAACCTGGAAACTCCACGCATGGCCATCACCTTCAGGAATACATGGTCGCCTTCCGAGAACTCGAGGGGGCATCGGTGCGTGTCGACATAGCTCTTCTGCCGGCTTTGTGCTAGCTTCAATCTCTCCCGTATTAACTTGGCCTTCTGCACGTTCTGCTCCACCAGCTCCGGACCGAGTATCTGCCGTTCCCCGAGTTCATCCCAGCAAATGGAAGATCTGCACTTCCGGCCGTACAAGGCTTCATACGGCAACATTTGGATGCTGGACTGATAGCTATTATTTTATACAAACTCGGCCAACGGTAGATGAACGTCCCAACTTGACTTCAAGTCCTTCGCACAGAGTCGTAACATGTCTTCTAGAATCTGGTTCACCCGCTCTGTGTGGCCGTCAGTCTGAGGATGATAAGCTGAGCTAACCTTCAACTTGGTCCCCAATGCTGAATGAAGACTACCCCAGAAGCGCGCTACGAACCGTCCATCCCGATCCGAGACGATAGATACTGGGACCCCGTGCAGCCGAACTATTTCATCAAGGTATATCTGAGCAAGGCGATTGACGCTCCAAGTAACTTTGATGGCGATGAAGTGTGCTGGCTTGGTTAGTCGATCGATGATGACCCAGCCGGCGTCGTTTCCCCGCGGCGTCCTCGGCAAGCCAACAACAAAGTCCATAGTGACATGATCCTATTTCCACTCTGGAATGGCAAGGTTCTGCATCTCCCTGCCCGGTCGCTGGTGCTCGACTTTGACTTGCTGACAGGCCACACACTTTGACACAAAGAGCACTACGTCCCTCTTCATGCCGTGCCACCAAAAGACAACGCGGAGGTCCTTATACATCTTGGTGCTACCAGGATGCAAAGAATATTTTGCATAATGTGCCTCCTACATTATCTTCTTTCTAAGTTTTGCGTCATTCGAAACGCATAGCCGACCCTTCACCCGCAACACTCCCGACTCGGCCTCTGTAAAGTCGGACACTTTTTCTGTCGATATCAGCTTCCGCATCTTCTCCAGGTATGGGTCGTCCTTCTGAGCAGACTTGATTCTCTTCAATAGGCTCAGTTCCAGCCGTAGTTGTGACAGTTTTACGTCTCTGAAACGAACTCGGAGTTCAATGCCCATTCCTTCCAAGTCACGCAGCAGTCGATCGTTGATGCATAACGAAGCTAAGTACTTCCGGCTCAACGCATGCCCAGTGTGTAGTCGATTGATAAGTCGTAGTCTTTGATCAGTTCAAGCCATCGTCTCTGCCGTAAATTCAGTTCTTTCTGGGTGAAGAGATACTTGAGGCTTTTGTGGTCTGTATAAATCTTGCACACCACGCCATAGAGATAGTGACGCCACAGCTTCAACGCGAACACAATTGTCTCTAGTTCTAGGTCGTGCGTGGGGTAGTTCTTCTCGTGCAGCTTCAACTGTCGGAAAGCAAAAGATATCACCTTATCCCGCTGCATGAGCACACACCCCAAGCCCTGGCCAGAAGCATCGCTGAAGATTTGAAATCCCTCCGTCCCTTCAGGAAGTGCAAGTATCGGGGCCGAAATGAGCCGTTGTTTGAGCTCTTGGAAGGAAGCTTCACAGTCGTCTGACCACTTGAATGCGACACCTTTCTGGGTGAGGCGAGTCAATGACGATGCAATCTTCGCGAAGTCCTTTACGAAGCGTCGGTTGTATCCCGCCAAGCCTAGGAAGCTTCGAATTTTACTAACTAATGCGGGCCGTCTCCAAATAGCAACTGCCTCAACTTTCTTCGAATCGACTGCGATGCCCGCGGCGGAGATGATGTGCCCGAGGAATGAAATGTTGTTCAGCCAGAATTCGCACTTGCTCATCTTCGCATACAACTGATTCTCTCGAAGGGTTTGGAGTACCGTCCGCAGGTGCTCTGCATGTTGCGCTCGATCCTTCGAGTAGACTAGGATGTCGTCGATGAAGACTACTACGAATTTGTCAACGAACAGACGGAACACCCGATTCATTAGATCCATGAAGACGGCAGGGGCGTTTGTCAGACCGAACGACATTACCAAGAACTCGTAGTGACCGTAACGAGTACGGAAGGCAGACTTCGGCACGTCATCTGGCTTGACTTTGAGTTGGTGATAACCCGATCGCAGATCAATCTTCGAAAATACCGTTGCACCCTGGAGCAGGTCGAACAAGTCGTCGATGCGGGGCAGGGGATATTTGTTCCGGACGGTGGCCTTATTCAATTCTCGATAGTCGATGCAGAGCCGCAATGATCCATCCTTCTTTTTGACAAATAGCACGAGCGCACCCCACGATGAGACACTCGGACGGATAAATCCTATGTCGAGTAATTCCTGTAGTTGTGCCTTCAATTCTTTCAATTCTACAGGGGCCATTCTGTACGGAGCTTTCGAGATCGGACAAATGTCGGAGAATGTGTCGATGGTGAACTCTATTTCTCGATCGGATGGCATGTCGAGTAGCTCGTTCGGGAATACGTCTGGGAATTCTGCCATAACGTCGGTCTGACCCGTTTGCACCATCCTGTCTCATGTCACGAACGGACGCCAAGTAGCCTTCGCATCCGGAATGCAGCAGCTTCCGAGCCGAAATTACCGAGATCACCATGCAGGCCGGCGATGCTTCACCACACGAATAGCAGAATTCGGGCACTCCAGGTATGCGGAAGGTGACCTTCTTTACTGCGCAGTCGATGGTAGCGTTGCAAGGACTGAGCCAATTCATGCCCAGTATGATGTCGAAGTCCTTCATATCTAGAACTATCACATCAAGACCGATCTTTTGACCCCCAATACATATGGTTCCTCTCCCGCAGGCTAAGTTTGTGAGTAGTGGCACGCCCGAAGGCATACTTACGCTAAGATCAAGGTCTAACGACATTATAGAAAATTTGTGCTCGACGGCGAAGTCCGTCGATATGAAAGTATGCGAAGCGCCTGAATCAAATAACACACGAGCAGGTACATTATTAAAATTCAATATACCTGTCATAACAGTGTCGGAAGCAAATGTCTCGTCTCGAGTCAGGGCGAAGACGCGCCCTTGTGCATTAGGACGTCGGTCTTGGTTGTTGGGTTTAGTGGGCTGAGAAGGTCGGGGTGCTTGTCCTCGATTCTCTTGACGGTTTTGTTGTGGTGGGACATTGTGATTCAGTCGAGGATTTGGGCAGTGTCGAGCAAAGTGACCCTTTTGTCCGCAAGTGCAGCACTCTGTCTTGGCAAAGTAGTGGTCGTCAGTGTGCCCAAGCTGGATACAATTTCTGCATCACGGTAACGGGTTTCTCCTTTATAGCTGCTAGTGTGTGGACGCTTTGACGCGTAGTTGTTGCCTCCCGTATAGCTAGGACGTTTGTGATTGGAGTGGCGCACAACGTCGTCAGCAACGGAAGGATGCAGGCTCTCAAGGCGGAGAGCGTGATTCAGAGCCTCGTCCGTGGTCTTGTACTCCGGGACCCCTACATGTGCACCGATAGAGTGTCCCAGACACACTTCGAACCATCGCACAAGGCACTCCTCTGTAGGAAGAAACGCACGAGCAAATTTGGACAACTTGTTGAATTCTTCGGCATACTGCTCCACTGTCCGGTTCTCTTGCCTCAACTGCATGAACTCATTCTCCTTAGCTTGATGAACGGTTGACGGAAGGTACTCGACTTCAAAAGCTTTGTGGAACGTGGCCCAAGAGATCGGTGCTGTGTTATTGTCGCGTCGGATTGCTCGCTTGTGCATGGCCCACCAGTCGTGCACGTTCAACCATAGCTAAAGTTGTGCGCAGTTGACTTGCTTTGATTCTTCAATGCCGAGGAGCTCGAAGCGATCTTCCAGCTCTTCCAGCCAATCGATTGCCATTGAAGAGCCTTCGATGCCGCTGAAGGAAGTGCGGCACGCTTTCTTGAATTTTGACACTTCAAAGTTGTACTTTTTCGGTGCCGCTGGTTGACGCTCGGGCTCCTCCGTGTCGACTTCAATGGGTTGGACCGCCGGCACGGTGACAGTAGGCGTAGTCGCAGAATTTCCATTGGCCACAATCGTTTGGACGATCTGCTGCAGAGTATCTTGTTGCTTTTGTTGCAGCTTAGCTTGTGCGTCGAAGCGAGCTTCGAACTGGGCCTGTCGTGCCTCTGTCTGTTGATGTCGGGTCTCGGACTGATTCTGCTGCGCCTCCATCATACGCAGCATCCTTTCGATGATTTTGTAAGAAGGTCCGGCCCGCGAACTACTAGAGCCGCTAGAAGCGCTCTGCTCTTGCTCGGCCGTGGGTTCCGGCACTTCTGAAATACGAAGGCAAACGCATAAGTCACAAATTATTACGGACTCATTGTATGGAACAACTTATCTCATCGATGAGAGGTCAAAGGTTTGAAACTCTAGACGCGAGGCCAAAGGATGTAAAGCCGTGCTCTGAAACCATTATGTCATGCCCCGATTCCATAGAATCGATAGTCGTCCCCCGGGCGTGATGTCGTACGAACCTAAATTGCGATCGCACAAGGCATAGTCATAAGGTTATCCGAAACACAACATCAAGTTAGAGTACGCAGAGAAATTGATTGACACATTTGAAATAGAAGTAGACTTTTCATTGATAATAAAACTTCATTTACATTGACTCCATTACAATCATTGCCGCGCGGGCTACAACATGACTCGACTTACAAAACAAACGCTGATGAGATAGTCGTTCCATATATTACATCCCTTTTGACAAGCAAAAACTATTACACATTTCCACCTGCTATCGAAGGAAGTCGAGTCGTCATTTTTTTTCTTTGTACTGAGTACGGAGTCTTCAAAAGGATTTCAGAATCAAGCCTTCAACACGCGGACGATGCTTCAAAAGGGTTCACGTCGCCTTGATCTTTAAGCGGCACGCCCTTCGTAGTTCGGGGTACCTTCGTGGAGAGCGAGGATCAGTACATTACACTTTGTACTGGTATGTGGCTATTTATGTTCCAAGCTCTCATTTGGTTGAAGAGTTTATATGACTTAGTTTATGAATGTTTCTAACCATCCTAATGAATTTCAAACAAGCATATGACAAGCATAATGTAAAATACGTTGGAACTTACCCACGACGGACCGCGCCGCACCTTATGATACTTACGATGTTCTTCCCTGTCAATTGCTATCATTTTCATATCAAGTGCAATATTTCGTGTGGTTGGTCACTGGCTCCCAGAGCCATCGTGGACTCCTTTTTTGCTTTTGTTAGACGGGGCACCGTTCAGCGCGAGTAGCGAGCCCCGCTGCATGTCTCCGCCTAACTCGTGCCAAGCACAGCTTTTGTAATTGTTTCCTTTCTTGGCCGCAACGGTCTCGTGGCCCCGGGTTGCCGTTCGGGGAAACTCTACCTTGTCGACAAGTTGTCCATGACCGTGCAAAGACTATTTTTCTTTTAGTTATTAAGACATAGCCTACATTCTCTTTGAAAACTCAATCATTTTATCATGCCCGTGCCCTTGCATTTATTCTTTCATTCGCAACAACATTATCGATTTACCTAGGAATGGGTCGAGAAGAGAAGGGTCAGTCACTCACCTTAAGTTTACTTTAGGCGAGAGAACTTGTTGGTCGTGCTAGACGTCGCCTACGCGATTACCTGAAATCACACAAGCAACCGATTAGAACACTACATTATTCAATAAGTTTGATAGAAAATGCGAGTTCGAAATGCAAGCCATGAAACCATCGAAAACATTCATGAAAACGCATTCAGAAAACAAAGCCAAAACCAACGCAAGCGGCGTGAAAAGCAGAGCAACGGGAGGTCTCTCCCGACTCAGCCGCAGAGTCAATCCTTGAGGCGCAATCCGCTGAATATGGGACTTGGTTCCGAAGAAGACATTCCATAACGGGAAATGGATCTTAATTCAACCGTTCCCGTTCGATCGATCCCGACCTATCGGCCCCGATCGAGTCGATAGTGACAGTGTTCCTTTCTTGCGCACCCCGTGGACGGAGAACGGGGCATGATGTAGGGACGGGACACTAAACGCATTTCGTTCCCAACAGCTATCAACTTCCATGTTGGTTAGCCAAACAATGGGAGTGGGAGAATTATACTTTCTAATGGCAAATACAAGTGTGTTACCAAACAATGGAAAAGGAAGAATTACACTTTCTAAAGAGAAATCAGATTTTTGGTATTTCCATATTCAGGAACTTAACTCACTTCTCAAAACTGGAATATCACTTTCCACTCTCAATCCCACTTCTAGTTTACCAAAAGGAACCTTATATGTATTATTCCAGGAACTTAAAAATACAATTTTCTTATATTGCCTCATCCTTTCCTTTTGTGACGGAGCACATGGCATCCGGACAGTGATTTCATCCCTCCTCGAATGAAAAGAATGGGGTTTCCAATAGTGCATCGTACCTATTTGCAATTGAACTAAGCATCTGACTTCCCCTTTGGGGGCTGTTTGGATAGATATAACTTCTTAAAAGTGTGAAAGTGGGGCTTTCAACATGATGTAACGTAAGTGGTGTTACTGGCTTATCTAGAAAGGGAGATTTATGACAGTTAATAAAGCCACTCGATAGTTCATCCCGAAGCGGGATGAACCCGGAGCTACACTGGCTTCTTAGTCGGCAAAGCCTCGTCTCTCGCTAGTTTATCCCAGAGCGGGATAAACCACTCGTTACACCCACCACCCAACCCTCTCAATCGACAATGCCTCACAACAAACAACTGCTTTATCAATCAATTGGTAAGTGACTGCAAGTTCCCTATCACTAGTGATAAGTAGGTGTGTTTTCTCCTTTCTCAATCAGTGAAGCCTCACAGCAGTGTTCTCAATCGGTGAAGTCTCGCAATAATGTTCTCAATCGGCAAAGCCTAGATGTCACACTGCCATAAAATTAATATTTCTCACTCGACGAAGCCTCACATCAAAAAGATCCGATACTTTTTCGTATAATGATCGTTGAACGTCCTACGGTTTGAGTTCTCTGAAAGTTTTAATCAAAAATGACGCGGATTAAGGCCTTAATTTCTAGACTAGGAAACCAAGAAGCAACATTAAGTTGGACACAAGAAGGCAATGATTGTTTGTTAGGGTAACTCTAGGCGTATTAAGCTTTGAGCGGGTTGGTACTAAACTGGTCGGTAGCTCCGAAGGCACCAAACAAAAAATCTGAACCCGAGAGGGAGTATTTTGGAGATTTATGTCACTCAAGCTGAATACGAGAGGGAGTGTTTCGGAGGTTTAAGTCACTCAATCTGAACCCAAGGGGGAGTATTTTGGAGAAATAAACCCACCGACTGCATCACTACCCAGGCTCCTAGTGGTCCAAGGTGGGTTATTTGATCCCTAACATTTGACTCATAACCTAACTCTAAGCTGTAACTCATAAAGTCATGCCAATCGACCGACTGAACGATGTGGCAGGATATACATACACGTATTCAGAGGCTAGGCAAGAGCTCATTCAGTTGACTGCTCTCCCTCCTCGCGCGTACGCGTATATCTAGCAATGGAGGGAGGGAGGGAGAGCAGGCCCTCGTTCCACGTGCAACTGCAGTCCGGCGGGCACGTGCGTGTGCGATATCAAGAACATGCGTAAACGCATTATGCGCATTTATGCTCTCACAATTAAAGAACGCACTTGCCCGCGTAAAAATGGTTTGGATAGATGGACTTTTGTCAGAGTTTCATATCATTCTTGTTTGGATAGCAACCTGAAAGTGATTAAAGTGGAAGTAAAAATTGAAATAATATATTAATTAACAAATACTAATTAACAAAAAAACAACAAAAATAGTAACAAAATAAATTATTTAAAAATAACAAAACTTAATCAACATAAATTAAGACAAAAATTCAAAATACACCTAATTAACAAAAATTAATTAGCAGTAAGTAATAAAAATTTAATTAACGGACATTTAATTAATAAAAACTAACAAAAATTTAATTAACAAAAACCAATTAACAAAAAATTAATTAACAAAACTTAATTAATAAAAACCAATTAACAAAAACTAATTAACAAAAAACCAATTAACCAAAATTTAATTTACAAAATTTAATAAAGAAAATCCAATTTACCAAAAATTTAATTAACAAAAACCAATTATTAACTAACACAACTAATTAAGAAAAAATATCCGAAAACTAATTAACAAAAAATAACAAAGCAATTAATAAAAACTAATTAAGAGAAATTTAATTAACAAAAAATAATTAACAAAAAGTTTCAAGAAAAAATAATTAACAAAAATTTAATTAAGAATACATAATTAACAAAAAAATAATTGAGAAAAATTAACATTAATGTTAATAGTTATTAACAAAATTAACAAAAATAATCTAATTAATAAAACATATTAACAAAATTTAATTAATAAAAAATTGATTAAGAAATATTAACCAAAAATTCTAATTAACAAAAAAATTAATTAACAACAATTAACGTTAACAATAATTAAAATTTAATTTAATTATCATTGAATATTTAATTAACTGTAATTAACGTTAACAATGATATTTAATTAGTAGTAATCAACAAAAATTAACATGAACAAAAACTTAAGAATTAATAAAGAACTAAAAAAGCAGCAAAACTCTCCACTTTCAACGAATTCAGCTCATTTTCTAATGCAACTAAAACCTCTTCGCTTGTATCAAAACTCTCCACTTTTAATGCATAACCGAACACCGAAAATATTTTAATGCAAGTACAGATTCATTGAAAGTGACATTTTTCATGTACTTTCCACATACTTACACCTAACCAAGCTCGAGGTGAGAAAGTGGACTGCACTTGCATCAAAACTCTCTCACTTGTTAAAGGGGTGTTTGGATAGAGGGGACTGAGCAGCAAGTTGGCACTTTCGCTGCAAGTGAGTACTGAAACTCCTAGTTTCAGCGTTTGGTTGGGGATTGCAATTGCGATGCAAGTATGGTTTTTCTGAAAAAAACCAGTTGTTGTCCCATCTTTTTTTTTCTACTCTCCACCTGTATCAAAAAAGTGGAAAGTCAGTTGATTGGTGGTGGGAGACGAGCTCGGGAGGCGCCGGTGCCTCCTCTTGGAGGATCAAACAAATTACAAGTTCAAGCTTCAAGCTTATCAATTCAAACATCCAACTCATCCATATCATGTTGGGAACGAAGCACGAAAACCGTTCTCCCAAACCAGAAAGTCCTGTGAGAGAATCGAGCAAAAGCACACAAACCAAAAATGCCAAACACAATCGCAGACACAAAGATTTTTGACGTGGAAAACCCTTGCGAAAAAAAAACCGCGGGACGATCGGAGTCCAACCCTGAAGAACCTCCACTAATGGAATAAATAGAATACACCCTCTACAAGCTCCTTCCGATCCAACACGGATCACCATAACTCACTTGAAAGAAAAAAATTTTGATTGTGGACTCCAAAGAACAAGAGATGTCGAAAAATTATTCGAAGCGATCTCTCCTTCACAATAGTCCTTAATCCTCTCTCTCTCTCTCAAAGATTGTAAAATACACTTGTTTTCTTTTTGAGATTATTTTCACTAGCATGCATCACCCTTAATAAGCCCTTGGTAATCTATACATGGAAGGCCAATATATATGGAAACTTCCAATATGAATCAATCATATAGTTAATGGAAATCCAATCATAATTGGCTTGCCATAATTGGAAGCCCAATTATATGGAAAGCTACTATATGAAGGATCCAATCATATAATATGTGATCAAAGTAAATATGGAAATCCAATCATATATTTCTTTACCATATATGTTCCAAAATAAGATCCATGCACTCCCCGAGCTTCTCCGACACACGGATGGCGCTCGTCGCACTCCGGGGTATTCTTCTTATAAATAAGAAAGTCATAAATGTAATCGGTGTGGTTGAGGTTTTTAACCCACCTCCTTATGAGATTTCCATCTACCTATTTTTCTTTTTTTTCTTGTTTTCTTCTTGGTATCAAAGTAGGTTGTGATCCCTCGACACGAACATGGTTTCTTCCCAAATATATCACACCAAATCCAAACAATCCCATACACAAACTTTAATCCAAACACTGATACATATCACACAAAATTCAAACAATCCTACACACCAAATCTAAACAATCTCAAATCTCACTGATACAGGTAATTCCGTACCAAAACCAAATCCCAACAATCCCACACACCAAATCCAAACAATCTCACTGATGCATCACACCAAATTCAAGCAACCTACACTCCAAATCCAAACAATCCCACACATCAAATCCAAACAATCACATTGATGCAGAAAATTCAACACCAAAAATAACAGATGATTTCATTACTTGGCAAAGATCTGATTGTCTTTTTGGTGGGTGGAATCGGAACACTCCATGCTGTGTGGGAAGCTCTCAAAAGCAATACCAGACAAAATAAAGGACAAAATATGGCGGATGAACTTGATGCTCTCTCTCAAACAAGTCCAAGATGTTCTCTCTTTCTCAAACAAGTCCAAGATAGTGGATGAACTGCTCTGGAATTATTACGTGACAAACTATGCACGGCCACCACGCACAGTTTGAGGAGAGATGTTAGAGGATCAAACAAATTACAATTTCAAGATTCAAACTTATCAATTCAAATATCCAACTCATCCATATCAATCATCATGAATAAGGAGGATATTTCTTGATTATATTATTGTTATCTTAGATTATTTTGTTCTATCTTTATTGTTACTAAATTTCTTATAAATAAGAAGGCCATCAATGTAATCGGTGTGGTTGAGGTTTTAACCCACCTCCTTATGAGATTTTCATCTACTTGTTTTTTTTTTTTTTTTCTTCACTCCATCCTCTAGTCCGTCGATGGCGGCCGCGTGGTGACCTTCTCCTCCGTCGATCCCTTTGTCTCCATTCACAACGCCTCGTTGTCGGCCGTGAAGCCTCATCTCCATCCACGACACCTCGTCGCCAGTTGCGAATCCTCATTGACGGTGGCCGCATGGTGATCGATCTGAATGTAGACACCGATGTGGTCTTTCTTGAGGTGATGGGATGGATCGAAAGAAGAGACCGGAGTCGTCAGCGATTCGAGACGACTCTGGGCGGCTGATCCAAGCGTAGACATCGAGGGAGATGCCGTCACGTCCAGATCTGGGGTCGAAAAATGAGGTTACGACCTCGAAGTCGCTGGATCGGGGCTCCACGGATGCTCTACCAGCTAGATCCAGCTACGCGACTTGGCTTCGTATTGAAGCCTAACTTCGAAGTATTGAAAGTTTTGCTTAATTTTTCAGTTGAATTTTTTTTTCTTTTAAGAATTGGATGTTTTTTCTTGGTGGTTGGGTTGCGGCCGGGGACTGTGAGGCGACTGCAACTAGGCGTCCACGGTGTGCGAGTGAACCGTCGTGTGAGAACGGTTTCGCGGACCATAACGATAGTAGGGAGAATATGAGAATGTGAAAAAGAAATATTATTTGGAGATTATATCACTTGAGGAGAACAAAATGTTACTTACATCCTCCTCATTCTTACACGGAGGACAAAAGATTACATATCGAAATATATTTTAAAAAATAAAATACATTAAAAGTATACTACATTATAATATATTGAAATTGTTACTTTTACCCTTTGGAAGAGTTGATTCGATTCCGACAGTTAAGGTGTTTTTGTCATTGACTCATCCCTAGTAACCGAGCACCCATAAATTGTTAAAAAAAGTCCTATAGCGCATGCTTATGCGCGCGCTTCCGCTTGTGCGCGATGGAAACGGTCATGCTTCACGTTCAGTCGGCCTGCCGGCGACCGGACTGCCTGCCGCCGGCTGGACTGTTGTCTGCATGCACTGCACACGCAAAAGTGCGCGCCAAGAAGCACGTCCGTAAATTATAAGTAACTTATCCCCTTAAAACCTTGGGAAACGTGTACCAAAGCTTGTTGCGGAAATTTGACTTCTAGTTAGGAATCCCCTGAATTCCAAAAACGCAATGTCCCACATGTCAGGCACGCCTCAGACAGGACATGCTCCCACACCAGGACATATCACAATCAATGGCGCATGCAGCTCAGGGGCGTAGCCAACTGCTCCCGAGGGACAGCGGGTGCGTGCGCCCCCCTGGGCTTTGAATGGTTGAGCAACACAGTCCAGTCCAATGTTCTGAATTGTTGCAGAAACGCTGACCCCATTCTCGATATATCCAAACCTTTCTTTCTTCTGGTTAACTGTGGCCATATTTATTTAACACGTCTTCCGACGTGTTGACCTCAGTGAAAGGCCTCTGATGATTTGTACGACAAAATTTCAGCCTCACACAAATTTTGGCTTACCTCTGCATCCCCACAAACAAGTAAATTTCAGTAGAAACTGGTCCTATCAGTGATTAATTTCTTTCTTGGCAGTCAGTAGTAGCTTCCAAGAAAAATTCAAAATAATTCAAACAAACATTGATATCTGGAGCATTGTTAGCAATCATCCAAATAAAACTCCTATTATACATAAAAAAAAATTTCCTAACTTTCATAAACATATAATACTTGCGTACTTTTGACAGATTCAAATTAGTACGTAAATTTTAAGCATGCAAAGTTTTAAACGTATTCTAAATAAATTATTGAAAAATTTGGCCAAAAAATATGGTAAGAACCTGTTTAATTAACCAAATTTGACAACATATTTAAGAATGTCCCTAACCTCAATATTTCTATTTTTTGAATATTTGATCGAATTTTTGAATATATTTTATTTATACTGAGCCGATTTATACTCGTACTTTTGCCGTTTCAAATTTTTTTTCCTTTGCCGAATTGCTAACAAGGATCAGGAGTAAATAATTTTAGTGTTATACAGTTGCGTCATACAGATAATCATATCCAATATATGCATCAAATTAAGCAATTAGCACTAGTTGTTATGTAGCTTCATCTGAACAGTATGGTGTCCATACTTCTCTGAACAGTATGGTGTCCATACTTCGTGTTATATCACACCACCTTTAGTCAGTTTAAGCTTAGATGGACTGTCTGTGTATCTGAACGTATAGTGCCGGACTTTAGAATTTGAAACCCGAGACGAATATGTCTTTGAAACTTAATGTTCATATAAATCTTCTTTTTATGGACGATGTTACAATAATATTATCAAACAAATAATTTAAAAAAATAAAACAATAATATCTAAAATAATGTCATAAAATATACTAAAAAATTAAAGATGTTCCAAACCAAAAATTAAAACTGTTGTTCCAGACAAATAATAAAAAGAAAGTTAATAATGTTTGGAATAGTTCATAAAGATAGTAATAAAAAGGAATAGAAAAGAAAAATATAATTTTTTTTGTTGTTCAATTACATCCAAGAAGACACATGCACACACACATACACACAAAAAGAGAGGGAGAGAGAGATTGACAACAACGGAAGGATAAAAGAGATTGACAACAAAAGAAGCGTAGAGGAGATTGAGAGCATCAGACTGTTAGTGTAACGGTCGGAAAAAGAATTTTGACGACGACTGCACCAATTTTCTTTCTTTATTCTTAGTAACCAAATTATCTATTAGTATTACTATCATATAACAAAAAAAAATATGGAGACTAAAAGGATTAGAATGGATATGTTGTGCCTTTGTTCATAATTGAACTTACATACATTAAATAATATATAAAAAATTGATGTCCTCTAAACTTTTGGGCCTGAGCGGACGTCTCGTCGACCTCATATTAAGTCCGGACATGTAACATACGTCCAATGTGGTTATCGCATCCAACTCTAATCAAATTAATGTAACTATTACTTTATTTTATCAAATTCCAGTATCTTGAAGGAACAGAAAAATTGATCATTTTTTTAAATCAGTAAAAAAATAAAATTGCAATAGTTTACGATATTAGTATTAATATATAATATCCTTTGGGATTATAAATATGTTTATGATATTTAGTATTAATATATAATATTTTTTAAATTATAAATTTGTATATTATTTATTTATTTTTAATAGTAAACGTTATACCCCCTTATGAAAATCCTGGCTACATCATTGCGCATGCTCCAAACACACGCATGTACATATCCCAATCAATGGCGTGTGTCGTATCCGTATCGTGTCATATTGTTCGTGTGCGCTATGTACGTACTCTTGAGTGGTGGTGGTAATCCCTCCCATTGCCAGAAGCAAGCGACAAAGAAGAGAATCTTCACCACCTAGCAACTCCAGCAGTGCCTTTGTAGCATTTTTCAATACGGAAGCCCCAATCTGCCCAAAGATTTACCCCCAATCTGCCCAAAGATTTACAGTGCTGTTTGATGTGTTTAGAGCTGTAAAATGGGCCGGCCTGCCTATTTACAGTGCTGTTTGATGTGTAACTTGCAGGTTAAACTCAGTCGTCAAGGTGAGACAGTAGCTTACTACGGCTAGTCAGGGTGTGCATTATTCGATTTTGGACCGAACATCAAACCGAGCTGAATTGAATAAGCGATTCGGTTCGGTTTAAAAAAATCTGGGTCGATTTTGAAAATACTAAAAAAATTATTTGGTTTCAGTTTCGGTTTTGGTTTTGGGTCTCAGTCCAAAATGGAAAACCGAATAAGACTTGTGCAATTATGTAAATACCTTCATGATATAATTAAAATATGTATATTTTGAAATGAATAATTCTGTTATGTGTTTTGAAATCAATCTTTCTTAATTTAACAACTACTTCAACTTTGGACGCAAATAAAACAAACGTGTGTATAAGAATTGCAATTTTTAATATCATTTAACCACGTTTCAACTTTGGACCATATCCATTATACAATAAAAATAGTCCAACCGAACAAACTGAATCGTTATTATTCGGTTCTGTTCAGTTTCGATTTTGGCTAATTTTCGTTTGATTTCTGTTTTGAATTTTTAGAATTTTAATTTATTATGCTTTAACTATTTTGGTTAGGTTGAAACCGAATAACTAAGTCACCACAAATTCTCTACAAACAAGTCAAGTAAATGGCTTCTAAACAGAGCATCAAATCCACCATGACTCCGCACTGCCCCTTTCCAGAATATAGCTAAAAAATCACACTGGAAATAACATCTAGGTCTAAAAAAAGTACATGTTGAACTTACTATCCATAATCATTTTCATAATCATTTTCATATCATTAAACATTAAGGAGGAGAGCTACAAGACACAGACGAATCAACATGCTAGGTATGTGATTCTTTAGAAAGGAGGTCAATAATACAAGACGGTGGTTGAAAGAAATGGGAGTTGAGATTGCAAGTAATAGCAAACTTGGCGAGGGTATGAGCAATTGTATTCGCAATCATTCTAATGAAAAGGAAGTCCTGAAGGGTCATCTTGGAGATGTGTGTTTTGATACTCGAGAGATGATTCCCGATAATTTCCAAGGGATAAGGGATTCCTCTCCTTTGGAACTACGAACCACTGAAAGTGAGTCGCCCTCCAAAATGAAGTTATTTGCATGTAGGTACTCTGATAGGGAGATCCCTTGCCGAACAACGTGTACTTCTGCCAGCATGCAGTTATTTGTCGCAAAAGGGTATGGAAAGCACCAGGTCGAAGTCGCAATAATGTGGCACCTTGAGTCTGGTTACTGCTGCCGTAGCTAAGCACGACAAAGATGTGGTGCCGTCGACGTTGATTTTGATGGTGTTCTTTGTCGGTGCTGACCAGTAGTTTGAGATGGGGGTAAACATCTCGTATATCAGGCAAGGAGGGTAACTATCCAGCTAGTGCTATAGAGAATTCATGATAAATAGACATCGTATTGGAATGATAACAGTTGGTATCGAAGCAATGTTGCGAAAGATAGTAGTGCATCTTGCTTTCCAAATCGTCCATAATATTGTTGCCCCCATCGAAACAACTTCTGAAGCCGACTCATCCCGAAGCCATCTTTCTACCAAGTTTATAACATCAGGATAGTCATCGAATCAAAGGCTAATTGGGCATCTGAACCAAACTTCTCTAGCAGCCCGACAGTGTAAAAAAAAGTGGTTTGCATCCTCCACGTGTTGTAAGCAAGATGGGCAAAGGGGATCTGCAGATAGAACCCTCTTATTTATGGCCGAGCAAAGGGGTAACGCATCATTCAACAATCGTCACAAGAAAGTTTGGACTCTATGAGGGATAGTCTTCAACTTCCAGAGGCTTTTTCAAACTGGTTTCCTAGCAGAGGCATGAAAGGGCGTCTAAAGGATTCATATAAAGATTTGGCGAAGAATTTTTCGTTTGAAGTTCTCAGCCATATTAACTGATCTTGGCCATCACCTTCACAGCATTGGCTTCAACAGGAGAAAAGATAGCATGAATCAGGGAGGTGTTCCATCTTCTGCAGTTGGGAAACATCATATCACGAACAAGCTTTGGCCCAGACACTGGAATTTTATCGGCCACAACAGAGAACATCAGCAAGGACGGAACCCACGGTTTGTCTTTGATGTTAATCCATCCACCCTTGATTTCCCAATAATAATGTGGATGCAGCGCACTATGGATTTGTGGCATGCTAGCCCTAGTACGGGATGCCCTATGAGATCTCTGCACAGTCCAAAAATAATTGTTATATAAATATGTACCTTGTAATATACGTGTCCAGAGTTGATGTGGATTCTCAAGAAATCGCCACACGAGTTTGCCCACAAGAGTCATTAACCCACAAGAGAGTCATTAACCCACACGAGTTTGTCCACACGGTTCGTCTTTTAGTATTCCATATTTGCTTCATAATTATGTATGCTTTAAGCAACTAGATATGGGCAACACTTCGAGGAAGGTGCACAACTGAGATCCTGAAGGATTCAGAGATACGAAATCAAATATAACACTTCGAAGAAGGCACAAATGAATTTCATAGCAGCAGCGACAAAAGCCCACAAATTAAAGGTTTCTGATTAGATCAGAGAATATCTCGTTCTTCCTCTGAAATGTGTTGTGATTGGGATAGGACGAGTTACAGGTGGAGAAGAGATAAACAGAAGAAGAAAAGGGCCTGCTGGGGTGACGGATCACCGGAGCTCAAAGCTAGATTCGCCCCACACGAACAGCTTCCAGGAACCAGCAAGTTCAAAGATGAACTGCGGAACACTCTGTCGAAATGCTCTTCTGACTCCTCGGATGGACATAACTCTCTCTCTCTCTCTCTCTCTATTTCTTCTCTTCTATGCTCACTGAATTTCGTCAGGAACATATCCAACGAGAGAGAAGAGAGACATATATATTGTGTTACTCCAGTAACTGCCCAGTATGCAAAACGTTCGGGTTGTGGTAATGCGGATCCGTGAATGGAGGAACCGTTTCTGAACGTTTGTAACTATTCAGATCGTGAACAGACACGACAACGCTTATAGGTGCGCGCTACAGCAACTTGTGCCAACTGTGCCAACTGTACCCGCGCGCACTCGTGCACCTACGCATAATGCGCCAACTGTGTCAACTGTGCCCGCACGCACTCACGCACTTGCGCACATCGTGCCAACTGCCCCTCTCGCACCCGCGCACAATACGCAACTGTGCCCTAGCGCACTCGCGTACCCGCACACAACGTACACAGCGTACGCTGCACGCACTGTGCAAACTATCACGCCAACTTGTCGCACCATGGGGCCGTACGAATGGGCCGCACGAACTGGCTACGCGAATGGGCGCGTGATCGGAAGCACAGAGGCTCGCACAACGAGTGCAACTAAAGTGCACTATGCGCCTAGCGATGATGCTGACGTGCTAAGTGCAAAGTGCGCGAACAAAATACCACATTACACCTCATGAGCCCATGAGCCCGAGTCACTAAGCTCCTACAGGGCTTAGCTCTTAAGGAATTAATTCCAAGAGCATGACAAAAAGCGTAAATACTTTCTTTGTGTAGTTAGCCTTCTTTCTACTATAAAAATACCTCCACACGACACCCATGTTGTAATGCCCCAGTCCCAAAATACGTAGGACCAAGCACGTAGACATGCCAGCTGTATATATACGAAGCATACTCCAATATATGGAACCTCGTATGTATACATAAGCTGTAAAATAAAGTAATCATGAAACTAATCTCATCCACAATCCAATATATCATAAAATCAACTTATTAAAGTCATTTGTACAAAACATTGGGCGGAGACAAATCCACTACCAACAAAAAGAGAGAATACATAGCAATTATGGAAGAGTCGAGTGAAGCGAAAGACGATCCAAAAGCTAGCATCGCGAAGGTAGATTGTAAACTATGTCCTTGGCTAGAGCACCTGCGAAAATCACAAACACACCTGGAGAAATCTCCAGGTCCTTAGAGGGACGTAACAAGATACAGGAAGAACATGCTAATATGAACTGTCATAATTGTAAACCTCCTAAATTTCTACTATAATTTTTAAATAAATTTGATAATTATTTTGTACTTCGGATTTGTACGTCGCATACGAGTTCGCATTTTTCGTAATTTACGTAGCGTGCAAGCTTGCGTTTCGTAATTTCTCATCAAGTGCGAATATGTGCGAGATACATATTTGTTTGAAAACATTTTATAGCTATAATATAGGTTCAAAATAATATGAGTTAAATATTTTAATTTAGTTTTATTTTTATTTACTTTAAAGTGGTATTTACTTATATTGTGCGTTTCACAAATATTGTTTTTATGCAAATACGGAAAATAAAATTTATGTAAAAAGATTAACTTTTGAAATTATTTTTATAATCAAATTATTACTGTGATTTTCGAAATTAATAAATTATTATTATTTAAATTTTTATGAAAAAGTATTATAAATGTAGTACTTGTGATTTAAATCAAAATTTGAGTTTTAAAATAAATATCAAACAGTTTTGAATTTAATATAAGAATTTGCTAGTTTAAAAAGATATAAATATTTTGATTTAAAGATTATTTAAATTAAAAGTGATAGTTATCTAGCGGGAAATTTAAACTATCCCAATCCTATCCAAAGCGGAGTACCACCTCCTATATAAGGAGAGACTCCTTACTCTTTTCTCCATAAATTCCACAAATCTCACCAACTCCACAACCAGATGTGCATCGTGTCCGTGTCCCCTCTTTTCCATCCACTATGTATTATATTCTACAAATACATTCCTCATCTGTGTCCGACAGTTCCGGACACTGACTCGTCCCGTGTCTCGCAGGACACGTTTACGGACTCCATCCTCTTCCAACATCCGACTTCTCATCTCCGAACAAACCCCCTCGCCTCTGTTCACTCCATCACGGCTAGCACCATCAACACGCAACCGCCACCACAGCCACCTGCCAACCCTTCTCGACACCCGGCCATCCACGGCTTCCACCACCCTAACCTAACCCTAACCCAAATCGTGCCCGCCGTTCCTGTCCGACACCGCCGCCCAGCGAGCACCCCGTCATCTCTCAATCGTAGTAACTTGCCTCTGCCATAGCCACCACCCCCGTCTCCACCATCACCACCAATAACAACGCCACCCCGGTCATCCGCCGCACCCTTCGACTCCGGACTCCAGCCATCATCGTGGCCAACCCTGGCCGAAACTGAATCCTCAAAAACCCTATCAAAATATACCACCACCATCCCGTCGTGGTCGCCATCTCACCACTCGCAGCCGTGCCGAGCCAGCCACCACGTCCCTCAGCCGGCCACCTCTGCCCAGCCTCCTCCCTCTTATAAACCCAGCCAACCCACCATCATCATCATCTACCATCACCAAATACACAAATAAACCAACACACCCCACTACTTACCTCCACCGACTGCCAACACCTTGTTTCGAGCATCAAGCATTACCCCCACTCCGGTCTGCGAGCGCTGGAGAACACCTCCACCGGAGAACAGTCGTGCCGCCCACATCAGCCCCTCGCCGCTGCCTTACGAGCCGTCCACCTCGAGCGCCGCCACGTTGAGACCGTCGCTTCCTCTCCTTGTCGGCGATCGCGTCCCCGCTGCCACTACTAAAATCTGTTCAATTGGCGACGTAAATTTAGCGACGTTCGATTAACGTCGCTAAATTGTGTTCATTAGCGATATTTTATTGAAACGTTGCTAATAGTCGCTACTAGCGACGAAATAAGCGACGTGACAACGACGTATATTAACTACATGCGCTAGTCCTCGCAAAATGTCGCTCTGACGTCGTTAATAGCGACTAATTTAGCGATGGTAGTATTAACGTCGCTAAATTCTAATTATATTCCCCCCAACGATTTATTTTCCCCCATTTTACTTTCTCACTCTCTCTCCTCTCCCCTCTGGCGCTCTCACTCTCTCCGGCGCTCTCATTCTCTCCGACGACTCTCACTCTCTCCGGCGACTCTCCTCCCTCTCTGGTACATGACTCTTCCTCCCTCCCTCTCTCTCTCTCTCTCCGATTGTTTTGGTTGTTGGTGGTTGGGGGGTGCGGGTGGCTCGGGGGGAGGGGCAGGAGGGGATGCGGGTGGTTGGGGGGTGAGTGGGGAGTGGCTGGGGGGTGGGGCAGTGGGGACGAGGGCGGCTGGGGGAGGCGGGCTAGGGTTAAGGTTCGGGTTAGGGGTGGGTATGTGTTGGTGGGGGGAGGGGAGCGTGGGGGTGGGGGCGGCTGGGGAGGGGAGTAGTAGGGGTGGGGGCGGCTAGGGAAGGGGAGCAGGGGGTGGGGGCGACTGGAGGAGGGAAGCAGGGGGGTGGGGGCGACAAGGGGAGGGGAGTAGGAGGGGTAGGGGCGGTTGGGGGAGGGGAGCATAGGGGGTGGGGGCGGCTGGGGGAGGGGAGCAGGGGGGTGGGGGCGGCTGGGGGAGGGGAGCAGGGGGGTGGGGGCGGCTGGGGAGGGGAGTAGGGGGGAGGGAAGGGTTAGGGTTCGGGTTAGGGGTGGAGGTGAGGAGGGGGGTGGCTGTAGGGTGGGGAGGGTTAGGGTTAGGGTTAGGGTTCGGGTTAGGGTTAGGGATAGTGTAGGGAGGGAGGGGGGCTTGGTCAGGGGCACCGATAGTGCCAAAATTTTTAATAATTTAGTAATAATTATTTGTTTTCCGACACCGAAAAATGTGATACTCTGATTCGAACGCACCAATAGTGCCGATATTTGTAATAAGTAGTTTTGTTGGTTGGTTAATTGGTAACATGGTGATCAGGACATATAGTCCCTGCAGCCATTTGACTGGCGAGGCATAAACTATGTAGCCGAAGATAAAGTTGATTGTCATCTGACCCTCATCCATCGGCAATGATGATACGACAACCTATCACTATATCTTTTAGTAGTAGATAATGTCTTAGTATTACATTATGTGGGTTCATCTTGATTCTGTTATATCCTTCATATACTAGATTCAATAAGAACATATACTACACCATATGTACAGAACATAGATGATTCACACTAATGTATGCTAGAATGAATTTTGGGTTGTGTTCTGAGCCATCCGTTCTCACACTTGGCAAAAAATTGAATTTTCTGTATTTTATCTGCTTTCGAAAATGTACTGAAACGAGATGATGGTTCCTTTAGTTAGCTTGCTTACTTTACAATTATATTATTTGTGAATATCGATCTTACCAGATGGCACCCATGACCCGAGGAGCGGCACATCGTTTGAGGGAAACAGTGAATGCTGAGGTGGCTCCTCCTACTGTTAAGGAGGAAGTGGCACCGATAGCTAGTGAGACCGGGAGTTCTATTCATCTAGCACTGGTAGCTAGTGAGACCGGAAGTTCTATTCATCCAGCACTTGCAATGGACTACATCTCTCCTGCTGCCGTCGATCCCACTTATTCGAGGTGGTTGCGTGATCGTATCACTGAGCGTTTGCGTGAGCTGCGTGGTTCTCATTAGCTATTAGTACTTTATTTGTATTGGACTATTTGTATTGGGTTGTTTTTGTATTAGACTATTTGTATTGGACTACATATGCGAATTACTACCGTGTCAATCTCTGGATTATATTGGAATACGACATGGTGATCAGGACATAGTCCCTGCAGCCATTCGACTGGCGAGGCAGAAACTATGTAGCCGTAGATAAAGTTAACTGTCCTTCGACCCTCATCCGTCGACAATGATGATATGACAACCTATCACTATATCTTATATAGTAGTAGATGATATCTTAGTATTACATTATGTGAGTTCATCTTGATTCTGTTACATTCTTCAGATACTAGATACGATAAGAACATATACTACACTATATGTACAGAACATAGATGATTCACACCCATGTATGCTAGAATGAATTTTGGGTTGTATTTTGAGCCATTCGTCCCCATACTTGGCAATTAAGCATGTGAAATATATCGTTGAAGAACATAAAACTTGTGGTCGTTACTGCAGAAAGTGCAGACTGACATGAACTGACGCACGAAAAGGAGGAGATCAAAGTTGTAACAAGTAAAGTTGTATTTTGGATGTTCTACTCTTGTAAGCTCTTTGTTCACAAAGTAAGATATAATGAATACAGAACAAGTATCGAGTTTATAACTCTTGTAAGCTCTATACTTGAGTTACGAACTCGATACTTGTTCTGAATTCTTTAATTATAGCTTGCTTTGTGAATAAAGAGTTTACAAGAGTTCTTTTTCCAAAGCACAACTTTTTTTGTTCCAGCTTAGAGCTCCTCATTTTCGTGCGTCAGTTCATGTCGGTCTTCACTTTCTGCAGTAACTTCCCCCAATTAACCTCTCTCCCTTAGCAATAATGATACGACAACCTATCTTGATTCTGTTATTATAGTAGATGATGTCTTAGTATTACATTATGCGGGTTCATCTTGATTCTGTTATATCCTTCAGATACTAGATTCGATAAGAACATATACTACATCATATGTACAGAACATAGACGATTCACACTAATGTATGCTAGAATGAATTTTGGGTTGTATTCTGAGCCATCTGTTCTCACACTTAAAATAGATATGAATTAGTACTGTGAGAGCGCCGGAGAGAGTGAGAGCCACGAAGGGGGGAGAGAGTGAGAGAGTAAAATGGAGGGAAATAAATTGGTGGGAGGAATATAATTAGAATTTAGCGACGTTCATACTAACGTCGCTAAATTAGTCGCTATTAGCGACGTTTCGCGACGACTAGCTCATGTAACTATGTAGCCGTAGATGAAGTTGACTATCCTCCGACCCTTATCCCTCGACAATGATGATACGACAACTTATCACTATATCTTTTTAGTAGTAGATAATGTCTTAGTATTACATTATGTGGGTTCATCTTGATTCTGTTATATCCTTCAGATACTAGATTCGATAAGAACATATACTAACCATATGTACAGAACATAGATGATTCATACTAATGTATGCTTGAATAAATTTTGGATTATGTTCTGAGCCATCTGTTCTCACACTTAAAACACATATGAATTAGTACTGTGTGTCAATCTTTATTTTCGTATTTTCGGCGAACCCAGGGATTGGATACTGTATTTTGTATTTTGGATTCCGTATTTTGGCTCCAGCTCCAGCTTCATTTGCATTAATCTACGGTACGACATGGTGATCAGGACATAGTCCCTACAGCCATTCGACTGGCGAGGCAGAAACTATGTAGCCATAGATAAAGTTGACTGTCCTCCGACCCTCATCCCTCGACAATGATGATATGACAACCTATCACTATATCTTATATAGTAGTAGATGATGTCTTAGTATTACATTATGTGAGTTCATCTTTATTCGGTTACATTCTTCAGATACTAGATACGATAAGAACATATACTACACCATATGTACAGAACATAGATGATTCACACTAATGTATGCTAGAATAAATTTTGGATTGTGTTATGAGCCATCCATTCTCACACTTGGCAAAAAATCGAATTTTCTGTATTTTATCTGCTTTCGAAAATGTACTCAAACGAGATGGCACCCATTCTCACAGATGGCACCTAAGATCCGAGGATCTCGCTTGAGGGAGGCACAGATGGCTGTGAAAGAGGAGGTGGCTCCAGCTCCAGAGGGCAGTTCCACCGAGAGAGCTGCTCCAGAAGTAATTCCTAAAGCTGAGGGAGCTGTGAAGGAGGAGGTGGCACCACAGGACAGTTCTACCGGGAGTTCCAGTCATCCATCTCCTCTGGATATTGATCTGGCTACCGCGGATCCTACTTATGTGCGCTGGCTGAGAGAGTTCTATCTGCCCCAATATAGACGATAGTAGATACATATATTGACTAGATTTGTTTTGATGGATATATCTCCTCTAGATATTGTGATGGATATTTGTTTTGATTGATATATCTCTTTTTGGATATTGTGATGGATATTTGTTTTGATGGATATATCTCCTTTTGGATATTGTGATGGATATTTGTTTTTTGTGTATGAAGTATATTGGTTTGTGTGATGCATATTATGATGTATATTTGTTTGTGTGATGTGTGATGCATATTGTGATGTTCCGAGAGGCTTGAGGAGATGACCAATTTTTTTGGTCTATTTTGGATTGTATTGTGCGTGCCGGTGTTGAGTGTTCCACCGAAGGGATTGGCGAACCCAGGGATTAGATTCTGTATTTTGGATTGGATTGGATTCTGTATTTTGGATTGTATATTTGTATTCTGGATTCTTTTTTTTTTAATTTTTTTCAATTTAGCAACGTTTTTAGAGACGTTTAATTTCATCGCTAACATTTAGCGACGAAGATAAACGTCGCTACTCTCGTCGCTAAATGGTTAACGTGGCAAACAATCTGATGACACCACATCGTCGCAAATACGTCGCTAATGTGTCGCTAATCGACGACCACAAGAAAACGTCGTAAATAACGTTGCTATTTAGCGACGTTATGAGCGTCGCTACCTAACGTCGCCATAGCGACGTTTTGCAACATTTTCTCGATTAGCGACACGCTTTTTCCGTCATTTATTAGACGCCGCTAATTTAGTTTAGTGACGTTTTGGCCGAGATTAGCGACGTTTTGAGACGTCGCTAATCTGACAAATTTTTGTAGTGTGCCGACGTCTAGCCTATAGCACCTTCGATCCGCAGCGCTTCCGTATCAGAAGCAGCACTGCCGGAGATCTGGTGAACTGCTCCTTCTGTTTCTCTCGATACTCATCTCTTCCCTCCCGCTCTCCTCTCTCTCTTCCTCTGTACCCCTCTCTCTTATTCCTTTGTGTTTAGTTTTGTTATTATTATTTTGTTATTTTTTATTTTGTGTAAGGAGAACAACAGTTGTAATTAATTATTATTATTATTATTATTATTATTATTATTATTATTATTATTATTATTATTATTATTCCTGAAGAAGCAAAAGTAAAAGTTTTGGGGTTTTAAATTACTATTATTGGGCTGTTGGGCTAAATATATTATATGTATGATAATTGTACAAATGTATATTTGTATAAATGAATATATGTATGTATAAATGTATAGTTTTATACATTATTTTAGATTTTAGAGATTGACCTTATATGTATTTTCAAAGCGAGATTTGAAGCCTAAATATATTATTATATTATTTATGGTATTTTAAAATAGTCTTTGGCCCAAAATATATTTTGACAAAATTAGGGTTTAACCCTAAACTATTTTTTAAAGATTTTTAAAGTACTTATTTAAATTATTTTGTCTACCAAAAATTTAGTTTACCTAGAAAATTATATATTGACAACTTAGGGTTTTGCCTAAAATAAATTTTATTTTTCAAGTATTTTTCTAAAATTATTTTAACTAATAAAAATGGTAGTTTCCAAATTAAAAACTCATTTTCAAGTATGTATTTTATCTAAAATATTTTGGACTAATGAAATATATTTTTCAAGTATTATAAATATTTTTACAAAATAATATATGTATTATTTACACAAACCCATCGATTATCAATTCTTGATCATGACTAAATCGTGCCTCCCTATTTTCTCATGGACTTCGAACCTCTACACATCGAACATGGCTATTGGACTAATTGGGACCTGTCAGATCACCACACCAGGCGGTACCCCAGGCAAGATACCTTGCCATATTTACTGCTTACATTTAGTTGCATCTTATTATTCTGTTATTATTTTCTGCACTTTTACTTTCAGTTATTTATTTTTCTTCTTGTTTGTGGACCTAGAGTTAAGAGACTACCGTCAATAGAGTGCATGTCATTTTGTCACGAAGGCAACACGAGTTGTGTGTGAGTGGTGAGTAACATGTAGAGGTCACTTGCGTGTTGGCTGATCTCCCGTGCGCATGCATAGGAATAACTGTCAATAGATGCATGTTAGAAGACTTGACAATTATTAGGTATAAAACAGTGTTGTGGAAGTGACATGTGTTGGTGTGTCGTGGTTACGATGCATGTATAGTATCATTAGGGGGGAGAGGACAGCTACTAGCGTAGGGGCTACATTTACTTTTACACACATTTTGGGCCGATAGTGACTCATATGAGCGCTACTTTCTACCCCGGGCCGATAGTGTCTCGGATGAGCGCTACTTGACGGCCACTCTTTATTACTTGCGTGAATCCTTACAGCCCCTGCGTAGAACGTTGTCCTCAAAGTGCATATCACTTAGACGGTTAGGGACCCAGTTGTCTTGTAGTTTATAGTGTTTATATTTACAGTTATAAATGGCATGTTCTTCTTGTATCTTGTTACGTCCCTCTGAGGACCTGGTGATCTCTCCAGGTGTGTGCTTTTGTGATGTTTCGCAGGTGCTCTAGTCAAGGCCATGACCTACTCTTTCTTCGAGGATGATTGCACTGAGATCGTCTTCGCATCGTTCAACAAATTTCCTTTATTCCTATGTATCTCTTTTTAGTTGGTAGTGGATTTGTCTCCGTCCAACATTTTGAACAATGACATTTATGAATTGATCGTATGATATATTTATTTGTGGATGAGATTAGTTTCATGGTTACTGCATTTTACAGCTTATGTGTACATACGAAGTTTTCGTATGTTGGAGTATGCTTCGTATGTATACAGCTGGCATGACTACGTACTTAGTCCTAAATATTTTGGGACTGGAGCGTTACATATTTTTGTGGTAGCCCATGCAGGTCGAGTTTGTCACTTCGATTACGTAATTGTACCGAGGTGAGCCTGCAATATAGGATTAGAGTCTAGGAATCTTATCCACATACTTGATCACCTTCCTTGGTTTTCAAATTCCAGACTCTCATTGTCTCCCTTAATTTTTGCGTCTTGCTTGAACTCTTTCTACCAATACCTTTATCTTCTTGTGCTTAACCATCGTTAGAAGGATGACTACACTACTATATACTCATTGGTCAAACATATGGCTAGAGTGATTACATTGACACTTGGAATACATTGAGACCTTAACTAAGTTATAAAGGCATTTACTAAAAGTGTGATTTAAGGATTAGTAGTTTGTGAGTTGAGATATTACCAAAGGAAGTTTTTTTTTATCTTGAGATTTCTAGGTAGTAATCACCAGAGGATTGATAGAATTTTATGTGATTCTGTAGGAAAAATAGCTAGAATCTATATACCATTAATTTAAGAAATGGATTGGAATTTTTGAATTTTGATATCTATGACTTATTGAGTTACAGTTATAGTTATACATCTTTGAGCAGATATAGATCTTAAAAAGTGGCAGAATGAACTATTTAAATTGAGTCATACAAGTTGCGATTTATATGTTTATTAAATTTTAAATTTTAAGTGGAAGTAGTGATATTAAAATTTGGTTTTAAAATATTTGGATGATATGAAAACGATTTTTGAGAAAAATTTCAAATTTGAAATTGTATCCTTTGATTTAAGATTTACAAATCTATTTAGATTTTTGGGTTAAAAAGTTGTGATTGTGGATATCAAATGTTGGTAAAAAAATAGTCTTCATAACTGATAAGATCATTTGATTATCGAGTTTAAAGTTGGATTGCTAATATTACAATTTTTGGAAAGAGTTACTAATGATGTGATGAAAAGTTATTTTGATTGATTAAAGGAATTTACCAATTAAAAGTTGTGATTATGTTTGAATGACTTAGAAATAGAAGTTATGGTTGATGAGTGCGTTAAAATATTAAGCGGTAAATTTTAGATTGCTCGTTATATGCTAAGGGTTTATCTTGAGGACTATTTGAGAAAAATTTTGGAGTTTGAAAGTTATGAAGTGATAGTGAAATTTTTATAGGTTCATGATTTATGAACTCTTGAGTTTAAAAGTTGGAATGAAAATGTTAAATTTTGGAAAAGTTAGTAGTAACGTGATGAAAGTTCACTTAGATTTATGGAAGGGATTAAACTTTTAATCATGATTAAATTAGACGGCTTGGGTGAATACAAATTATGGTAGTTCATTTTTGAGAAATTTATTAAGAAACTTTTGGAGGAAACTCGAGTTAAAATTTTAATGGCAGGCCACCAAGATAGTCCTAATAAGTTAGAAGTATTCCATACTAATTGTCATATCACTCATGACCATGATAGTAGTACATATACAAGTGTTGTTAGTCATCTACCAAACTATGTGACTACATCTCAGCCTTGACTTACTCGACCTTCCCATAAATCTATATCTATATTGTGACCTTCTAATCCAATTGCAATTTGAATAATGATCTAATTGTTCCTCAATTGTATTCACCTAGGAGACTATCTTCTCTCTGGAACTGTACCCCTAACTTATTTTATTGGATTCTTAATTAATTTTATTTCATGCTTCAACTTGATCTTCTTTATTTTTGTACATTAATTGTCACCTCATGAACTCTCACTTTCTATTTTTGATTATTTTGTGTCCCCTATCGTGACTTTGATATTTGGAACACAACATTAAACTTTTTCTTCCAACAAATTTCACATACAAGACCTACATGAACCCACCTTCATGTAGACATATCATGTCCCTCTAAAACACGCCCCCTCGTGCTCTATTTTTATGATGCGACTTTCGGGTCATAAAGACTAAACTATAACCTTTACCATGATACCGATATATTTTTGACCACGGATAGGGACTCAACCTCAACTCAATTCTTTCGAACCGATATGTGATTGTGTCCTAATAAAATCCTTAAATGCTTAACTTTGTACATTATCTTGATTACTTGACCCATTGTCTCGTAGCACTACTAGTTTAACTCTTATAAGTTGGGTAGAATCCCTCACGACCTAACAAACCCTTTTTCCTTGTGACCATATTGATAAGTTTACCTAGACTATAGAATTCGGAGGACCCTAACTTATCTCGTCAACCAAGCCATAAATAAGGAAACACTAGGACGACTGCATGGGTCCAAACTTTGGGCAAGACTTAGATTTTAAATGATTTTGGTCTATTTAATTTCCTTCGTCAATATCTCTTGCATATATTTTGACTATCTTATGCGGCTAATTTAGCCTCAGTTTTGCAAGCTTATTTCTTTACCAAGCTTGATCATGACATATTTTATTGGGTGCGCACCCACTAACATATTGTCTAGTCAGAACCGGTACATGATGGTCTGATCGACCTATTGCACTTTTGCTCGCTTTTCATATATTGTTCTACGTGGATGGAGACATAGTTAAACTTGGTCTCTAGAATCCCATCTACGACTGCCTTGGCAATTCTGTTGAAAATTTTCAATCGCCTATTCGTATTCAATATTATCTTCTTCGAACTCTTTACTACTTTCGTCTTTTGCCTATTTAGAAAGACAAACACTCGTACTTGATATCCCCTTAGTTGCCCACTATCCATTTCCAAGATAGTTAGCCACTGACCAACCATGACACTACGACCTTGCCTCAAGTTACTCTCCCTTCCTTCGGCCCTCGGCCTAATATTATGACCATCCAATCGTTTGTAAAACCTTTCAAATTGTTTCCTTAATCGTACCCACAATACAGACGATTAGCATTCCCTCCGGTAACCACCTTTCCCAAATGTCTAAATTATTCTCTTGGGATTACTCAATTCCTTACTATTCTCTAATTCGCGACATCCTGGTTCTATCGCCTTAACTAGCGACCCTCATTCAAATCCATCCCCGCGAGATATTTTCGTAGATATCGAAATCACGATTTCCTAAGGCATGTTTGTGTTGAACGTCGTTTCCTTGCCTCACCAATAATTGTTCATACCCGTTATCGATAATCTCTGGTACCTTACCTACCCTATCTATTCCTAAATTTCGAGAATGAAATTTTTATAAGTTGGGTAGGATGTAAACTTCCTAAATTTCTACTATAATTTTTCAATAAATTTGATAATTATTTTGTACTTCGGATTTGTATGTCGCATACGAGTTCGCATTTGTCGTAATTTACGTAGCGTACAAGCTTGCGTTTCGTAATTTCTCGTCAAGTGCGAATATGTGTGATGTACATATTTGTTTGAAAACATTTCATAGCTACAATATGGTTCAAAATAATATGAGTTAAATATTTTAATTTAGTTTTATTTTAATTTACTTTAAATTGGTATTTACTTATATTGTGTGTTTCACAAATATTGTTTTTATGCAAATACGAAAAATAAATTTTATGTAAAAAAATTAATTTTTGAAATTATTTTTATAATCAAATTATTACAGTGATTTTCGAAATTAATTAATTATTATTATTCAAATTTTTATGGAAAAGTATTACAAATGTAGTACTTGTGATTTAAATCAAAATTTGAGTTTTAAAATAAATATTAAACGGTTTTGAATTTAAAGATTATTTAAATTAAAAGTGATAGTTATCTAGCGGGGAATTTAAACTATCCTAATCCTATCCAAAGCGGAGTACCACCTCCTATATAAGGAGAGACTCCTTACTCTTTTCTCCATAAATTCCACAAATCTCACCAACTCCCCAACCAGATGTGCATCGTGTCCGTGTCCCCTTTTTTCCATCCACTATGTATTATATTTTACAAATACATTCTTCATCCGTGTCCGACAGTTCCGGACACTGACTCATCCCGTGTCTCGCATGACACATTTACGGACTCCATCCTCTTCCAACATCCGACTTTCCATCTCCGAACAAACCCCCTCGCCTCTGTTCACTCCATCACGGCTAGCACCATCAACACGCAACCGTCACCACAGCCACCTGCCAATCCTTCTCGACACCCGGCCATCCACGGCTTCCACCACCCTAACCTAACCCTAACCCAAATCGTGCCCGCCGTTCCTGTCCACCACCGCCGCCCAATGAGCACCCCGTCATCTCCCCACCGCAGCAACTTGCCTCTGCCATAGCCACCACCCCGTCTCCACCATCACCACCAATAACAACGCCACCCCGGTCATCCGTCGTACCCTTTGACTCCGGACTCCAACCATCGCCGTGGCCAACCCTGGCCAAAACTGAATCCTCAAAACCCCCATCAAAATACGCCACCACTATCCCGCCGTGGTCGCCATCGCACCACCCACAGCCGTGCCGAGCCGGCCACCCTGTCCCTCAGCCAGCCACCTCTGCCCAGCCTCCTTCCTCTTGTGAACCCAGCCAACCCACCATCATCATCATCCACCATCACCAAATACATAAATAAACCAACACACCCCACTACTTACCGCCACCGGCCGCGAACGCCTTGTTCCACTGGCGAGCTCTGCCCGTGTCAAGCATCACCCCTACTCCGGTCTGTTAGCGCTGGAGAACGCCTCCACCGGAGAACAGCCGTGCCGTCCACATCAGCCCCTCGCCGCTGTCTGACGAGCCGTCAACCTCGAGTGCCGCCACGTCGAGACCGCCGCTTCCTCTCCTTGTCGGCGACCGCGTCCCCGCTGTCGCCGTCTAGCCCACAGCACCTCCGATCTGCAGCGCCTCCGTATCAGAAGCAACACTGCCGGAGATCCGGTGAGCCGCTCCTTCTATTTCTTTCGATATACTCATCTTTTCCCTCCCGCTCTCCTCTCTCTCTTCCTCTGTACCCCTCTCTCTTATTCCTTTATGTTTAGTTTTGTTTTTATTATTTTCTTATTCTTTGTTTTGTGTAAGGAGAACAACCGTTGTTACTAATTATTATTATTATTATTATTATTATTATTATTATTATTATTATTATTATTATTATTATTATTATTCCTAAAGAAGCAAAAGTAAAAGTTTTGGTGTTTTAAATTACTATTATTGGGCTGTTGGGCTAAATATATTATATGTATGATAATTGTACAAATGTATATTTGTATAAATGTATATATATATATGTATAAATGTATAGTTTTATACATTATTTTAGATTTTAGGGATTGACCTTATATGTATTTTCAAAGTAAGATTTGAAGCCTAAATATATTATTATATAATTTATGGTATTTTAAAATAGTCTTTGGCCCAAAATATATTTTAACAAAATTAGGGTGTAACCCTAAACTATTTTTTTAAGATTTTCAAAATACTTATTTAAATTATTTTGACTACCAAAAATTTAGTTTACCTAGAAAATTCTATATTGACAACTTAGGGTTTTGCCTAAAATAATTTTTATTTTTCAAGTATTTTTCTAAAATTATTTTAACTAATAAAAATGGTAGTTTCCAAATTAAAAACTCATTTTCAAGTATGTATTTTATCTAAAATATTTTGGACTAATGAAATATATTTTTCAAATATTATAAATATTTTTACAAAATAATATATGTATTATTTCCACAAACCCATCGATTATCAATTCTTGATCATGACTAAATCGTGCCTCCCTATTTTCTCATGGACTTGGGACCTCTATACATCGAACATGGCTATTGGACTAATTGGGACCTGTCAGATCACCACACCAGGCGGTACCCCAGGCAAGATACCTTGCCATATTTACTGCTTACCTTTAGTTGCATCTTATTATTCTGTTATTATTTTTTGCACTTTTATTTTCAGTTATTTATTTTTCTTCTTGCTTGTGGACCTAGATTTAAGAGACTACCGTCAATAGAGTGCATGTCATTAACTTTGTCACGAAGGCAACACGAGTTGTGTGTGAGTGGTGAGTAACATGTAGAGGTCACTTGCGTGTTGGCTGATCTCCCGTGCGCATGCGTAGGAATAACTGTCAATAGATGCATGTTAGAAGACTTGACAGTTATTAGGTATAAAACAGTGTTGTGGAAGTGACATGTGTTGGTGTGTCGTGGTTACGATGCATGTATAGTATCATTAGAAAAGAGGACAGCTACTAGCGTAGGGGCTACATTTACTTTTACACACATTTTGGACCGATAGTGACTCATATGAGCGCTACTTTCTGCCCCGGGCCGATAGTGTCTCGGATGAGCGCTACTTGACGGCCACTCTTTATTACATGTGTGAATCCTTACAGCCTCTGCGTAGAACGTTGTCCTCAAAGTGCATATCACTTAGATGGTTAGGGACCCAGTTGTGTTATAGTTTATAGTGTTTACATTTGCATTTATAAATGACATGTTCTTCCTGTATCTTGTTACGTCCCTCTGAGGACCTGGTGATCTCTCCAGGTGTGTGCTTTTGTGAAGTTTTGCAGATGCTCTAGTCAAGGCCATGACCTACTCTTTCTTCGAGGATGATTGCACTGAGATCGTCTTCGCATCGTTCAACAAATTTCCTTCATTCCTATGTATCTCTCTTTTTAGTTGGTAGTGGATTTGTATCTGCCCAATATTTTGTACAATGATATTTATGAATTGATCTTATAATATATTTATTTGTGGATGAGATTAGTTTCATGGTTACTGCATTTTACAACTTATGTGTACATACGAAGTTTCTATATATTGGAGTATGCTTCGTATGTATACAGCTGGCATGACTACGTACTTAGTCCTAAATATTTCGGGACTGGGGCGTTACAATAATAATATGCAAGACTCTCCTAGACACCAATATGCAAAAGGGAATGTTAACCATCTATTGTGCAATTTAGAGGACAACTTTCATGCGCATGGGTGGGATTTAGGCTACATGTACATAACTGGCATCCAGTCATCCGTATCCGGCCGTAACGTCCAAAACACCGGAGGGTATCTGTAAATATATATTGCCATGTTTCTTTCGAAAACTATGGTTTACCTGTTTGGCTTTCCATACGCACTAGCGACTATCCTCCCCCAGTATTTTCCACATTGTTCAAGTCATGTCCATAACCTGTCCAGTTTTGTAACTGCTTGAATCTCTATACCCTAGTCATAGCAGTTACGAACAACTACCATCACACGACTTTAGAGATGGCCAGTCAATATGTAAGCCGTGCCCCTAACAATATGTCTCAAACCATGTAGTGTAAGTATCATGGCCAACGGAGATATAAGAATATCCTACAATAGAAGGGTGGTCCACTACAACTAAGTCGACATGCAACAAATAAAAATAAAGCGAAGGAAACGACTGATAAAGTCGCTTGCACCCAAGTGTGGCTTAGACGCATAATTTACAACAAATAAACTAACAAATATGAAACAAATAAACAAATGCTGAAAATAATATAATAAGATAGTAAATTAGCAAGGTATACTTGCCTGGTGTGATGCCTGGTGGAGTTCAATCATCAAGGTGGCGCAGAATGTGGCCTCGGTGTTACAACTACACAAAGGGCCTCTGACAATGGCACGGACCGGTCCATCGGGTCTAGGCTGGTCGAGTTAGTTAGGGTCGACATAAGGTAGTCCAGAATTGGCGGGGGAATAATAATAGTGGGATTGGTCACGGACAGGAGGATAATCGAAGAAATAATGGATAATTAATATATATATACGATTTTCTTTAGAAGTACTATAATTCTTGAAAAATATTTGTAAATAGATTTATCAGTCAAAACATGTTTTTAGGTAATTACTAGAAATAAATCTTTTAGGCAAAACCAAAGTTTATCAACCAAAATTTATTTTATTATATATATATTTATAAAAGAAAACTATATTTTTATTAGTTAGAAATACAAATAAATCTATCCAATGTTCTACGGCTACAAATCCCCATTTTGTGAAAATATAGATAGTTTAGATAGAAAAATATCTTTAGGCCATAATATTTTGCTACAGAAAATATCTATATAAATTTGGAAATTAGTTGATATATGTATATAAAAAATAGTTAGAATAAATAACTAAATAAGGATACTAGTAATAGTACTACTATGCTATTCTTCCAAAATAATATATCCTGCTTACTGTTGACAATACTTATAATAGTAAAAAAATATTTAAATACTGGTTTAGACTTTTGCAAAAAGGAATGCACAAAACAACAAAATAAATCAAAGCATAATATATATTAGGACACTACCAAAAGAAACAAATAAAATATAAATAAACCCAATCTTCACAGTCAGCTTCTCTTGTAAAAGGGGGGAGTGCAGAGAGAATGAAGAAGGAGAGCGGGAGAAGAGGGAAACTTGCATCGGGGTTCGTCGGAGAGAAAGACGGGGTAAGGGAGAGAAAGAGGGACGGGCGAAAGAGGATGTACGCACGCAACGCGGCTCGTGGAGAGGCGAGCGCCACCGGGAGCTGCCAGACATGGGCCGCGGCTGATGCGGAGGAGGAGTTCGAGAGGGGATCAGACTGGAGAGAAGCGGCTCATGAGCGCGGCGTCGGATCTGGCACTGGCGGATGGTGGAGTGCGGCATCCATGGTCGGGGGCGGACGCGGGAGTGCGGCCAGATCCTTCGTCGGATTCGTGGTCGGGTGGTCGCCTAGGGCGCGGGGACGACATCGAAGACTGCTGGTACATAGATGGGGCTATGGCGGACGGCGTCGGCGCAGTGGCCAAGGCGGTCGCCGACAAAGGTGAGGGTAGCGTTCTCTTTAACATTTTTGGGTTGCCGATGGTGTGTTAGTAGAGGTGGTGGCGGCTATTTTTGAGTGTTTTGATTTGCGGGGCGATGGTGGTGATGGTCGAAGTCGAAGGACGGCGTGGAGGCTAGGGGCCTGGCGTGTATGAGAGGTACGGTGGCTGATGGTGAAGGTGACGGGGATGGTGACGTTGGCCAAGGGAACATATGGCTGAGGTGTAGGCAGGCACGACGGGGTCGACTGGTGCTTTGGGGGGTCTTGTAGTGGCAGTGGCTGGATGCTGCGGTAGCTATGTCGCCATGGCGACGATGCTGTGGAGGTTAATTTGATGATGATGGTGGTGGTTGTTAGTAGTCGGGTGGCTGGAATGGGCCGGGCAGGTCTTTGGTGGATGGGGTTGGTATTGGCCGGATGATGGGGATGCAGTCGGAGAGTTGCGGGTTGGTGGTGATGACCACAGTTGTGAGCTTGGGCGAGGGGCTGCAGGGGATGGAGTCGGCGGTTGCGGTAGCGTGGTTGAGGAGAACGGGATGTCGGAGTTACCGGAAGATGGCTGGGCGTGGTGCTGATGGATGTCGGAAGGCGACAGGTGGTGGTGGTGCTGAAGGTTACGGGGAAGATGTCGGAAAGATGATGGTGGTGGTTAATTTGATTGTACGTGTCCTGCACGACACGGGGTGGATTCTGTCCGGAATGTGGACACGGAAATAATTATTGTATTTGTAAAAAAAAAGGTATAGTGGATGGGGAAAGGCACGGACACGGACACGATGCACTAGTTTAGGTTGTAGATGGAGAATTTTGTGGAGAAAGTAATTGAATGCTCTCCTATATATATATAGGGTGGAGGTATCCTGGTTTGATAAGGATTAGGAACAATTTAAAACCCCTTTTGATAATTCCTTTATTTAATTTAAATTAAATCTATTCAATAAATCTCAATCTAATATGTATCTAGATAAATTGTATCTACAGTTTAAAACTATTTTAAAAAAATCATCATATCAAATCTAATTTCAAATTACCATAAATGATTTAAACATTAAATCCAAGAATTTCGAAATATCTTTATAATAAATAATAATAATAAATAAATTTCGAAAATTGTAATAAATATTTAAATATTAGTTGAAAATACTTCAAAATATCTTTTTAGTAAATTCGGACAAATAATAATTTCAAAAATTCCAAATATATACATGAATTAAGTTTCATGTACTCGCATGCAAATAGTATTTTACATCAAACATATTTTTCTAAACTATTACTTATACTTAGATAAATTAAAAAATAGTCTTTTAAATAATTAGAGTTTTCACAAAATACAATATGTTATATTTCGTGCTCAAACAAGATAAAAATATTTACCTTATATAATTTTAGAAAAATATGCTTATTTTATATATGAAGAATTCTATACTATAAACCTTTGTATAAAAATATACCTCGTATATACGTATTTGTACTTGACGTAAAATACCGGAAATACAAAATAAAAAAAAAATTAAAATCGTAGTAAAATTTTAGGGGGTTTACATCATACCCAACTTACAAGAATTTCGTCCTCGAAATTAAGAAATAGCTAGGATATGTAGGGTTGAGACGATAAAAGAATTTTCTCATAAGAAAACACTATTGGAGAAGGAAACATCGTACAATGAAATAGGCAATTTTAGGAGATCCCAATTTAGTTTACTAGGAAAACAAATCGCGATTACAGTTTTAGAAGATAGTTAAAGGTCGATGGTTAATGCAACAACTAAAAGATCAAAATAAGACGAATTAAAGAATAGTACGAAATCGAGCAGATTAAGAGAAATAATTTAGTCTTATGAGATATGGTTCATTGAGAGAAAATTGTAAGGTATACGTTTAGGTCGAGGGCACGATTAAGGGAACGATTTAAATCATTTTCAAGTTTCAAGAATGATTAGAAGATCGCAATAATGAATCTAGGGTCGAGGAAAAAGGACGAGTAACTCAAGACGAGGATATGGTCGTATGGGTTGGTTGATGGCTAGCTACACCCGTGTATATACAACTATCATGGTCCTAGAGAAATACTTCGTGTCTATCGAGCGTTTTGTTTTTCTAAAATAAGTGGAAAAAAAAACCATAAAGAGTTCGAAGAAGATGTTATCGAATATGAATACGTAGTTCAAAGGCGACTGAATAATTCAAAAGAGAATTGTCAAGGCAGTCGTGGATGAGATTCTAGAGGACAAGTTTAACTATGTCTCCATCCACGTAGAATAATATATGAAAAGCGAACCAAAGTGCACTAGGTTGATCAGACCATCATGCACCGGTTCTAATTAGGCAATATGTTAGTGGGTGCGCACCCAAATAACATATGTCTTGAACAAGCTCGATAAAACGATAAGCTTGCAAAACTAGGCTTTAATAGCGGCATTAGTCAAGTAGGTCCAAAATATAAGTAAGCAAGATAATGGTGAAAGAAAATATAAAGAATTCAAGTTCCTTAAGAATCTAAGTTTTGTCCGGTGTTCTTGTCTATAAGTCGTCCTAATGTCTCCTTGTCCAAGGCTTGGTTGACTGGATAGGTTAGGGATCTCTACACTCTATAGTCTAGGTAATCCTATTAGTAACCTTAAGGGAAATGCTAGGTCGTGAGGTATCTACCCAACTTACAAGAGTTAACTAGTAGTGTGATGAGATAAATAGAACATGTCTACCTAGTGTGAGTAACCTTCCTAACCTCTATCAAGCCCGAATGGAAGATAAGAATTACGATAAAAGGAATCAAGCAAGATACAAATCAAGGAGTCAAGCGAGAGTTTGAAAATAGAATCGAGGAAGGAGGTCAAGTATGTTGATGAGATACTAGACTCTAATCCTATACGCAGGCTTGCTTGGTACGGAAAAATAACCAAACAATTTATCGACAACCTGCATGGGCCACCACACATGTGCCTATCCATACCTCATGTGCATCTCTCAACACAAGTAAAGCTTTATATAGAGATACTACCCATTTGGCCTAGGCAATATGGGACTATCTTTCTAGTCTCTAAGGCAAAATACCAACAATCCCTACATATCTCTATATATGGGTTGAGCGTTCCCCACATTGACTGCCCATCATGCATTAGGATAGATGTTGATGTCGACTTGAATCTTCTCGCATGGGTCAAATAACAGTTTGATACAAGAATGGACCAAGCCTTGAGTTCTGCACCATAGCAGCAATTCTTTCCACTCACACAATATAGTCACATGTGCTTCTGGCTGCACATTAAAGGCCCTGTGCCAGCCTGGTTTCGATGTATGTATTTTGGGCGTCTACAAGTTTACCCTCTGTTCATACACTCTAGGTGAGTTCTTTATAAAGAGATATGGCATGAAGCCTTGCACTTCCTTGCGGTGCTACGCCACTATAACATGGCTTAAATCCGAGGTATTACCCCTACCAGGGTACCTCATCGTAGTGTCATACTACTGTAGCATGAGGTCACAAGCCTCTCTGTAGTGCCCAACTACCTAGCATGAAGCTTTGCGCTTCCTTGCGGTGTTACGTCGCGATGACATGGCTGGCATATCCGAAGCTTTACCCTTACCTGGGTACCTCTTCGTGGTGTCATACCACAGTAACATGAGGACACCGTCCCCTTTGTAGTGTTGTCTACAACTCTTTAATTTGATCATACAGCATTAGGCTACATGTCTATATGTGGTGCTACGACGCAGTGACTTGACTCGCAAAGCCGAAGCATTACCCCTAACTGGGAACCTTATGGTGGAGTCACTCCACTGTAGCATGGAGTTGTAACACTCCTTTGTAGTGTTGTGCTACCGTGCTTCCTGTAAAGCACAACATGCATTCACTCTGCCTGAGAACTCATTAAAGTGTTTAAGTCATCCTCTCCATAGGTTCTGTTCTCCACAGAAAACATATAGTAGACAACAGTGGTTGTGGGTCTGTATCCCTTCTATGTCCCAGAGGACATGTACCCACTGTTTCTGATATTTTTCCAGTTAATGGTCCTCCCTTGAACCAAAAGTTAGATGCCTAGTAGATTTCTCTACTAATAGCATAAAACTTTATGGTATGATTGCAATAACACAATATCAGAATGCTTTCAAGCCTATTTTACTTGTTGTGTCTTGTCACGACCCGCACCCTAGAGTAAGGGCACGAGACGTGGGTACGTCCAGCCTACGTCGCAGTGTCGGCGGTAGAACACTGTCCTAGGTCAACATACATCTAACAATATATCTCTAAACAGTTTATACAACCCGAATGGGGGTGACATAGCAGTAAATAAACTCAATCACAACTAAGGAAGAAGAAAACACGATATGATATGGTACTCAAGGAAAACAGATAATAAAGTAGTCTAAGATAACATCCCAGCAAATATCCAGAGTACATATCTCAGCTACTGAATATGAAAAAAAATATACAACTCAGAATCTCTGAACAGAAATAAAGTCTAGCTAAACAGTCTCATGACAACATAAAGTAAGATAAGCCTAACTAAACTAGTCTAGGCAATGAGGGTAATGTCCTCAGCTAGAGCTGGGTCCTCCTGAGAGTCCAGCTCGCAAGTGTCGTCTAGGGCTGCCCCGTAGAAGGTATCCACACAGGCCTCCTCCTCGTCCTCTGTAATATTTTCAACAGGTCCAGTCAGGACAGGAGCGAGCACAGTACATCTCAACAGTTCATAGCAGGTTAGAAAATATAATCATGCAGTAAAGTAAGATACAGGTACTGAAAGAAATGCAGTATGTAAACAGAGAGAGAGCTGTAATAGAAATATCTACTATAAATAGAGACTAACAGTGGCTAGTGAGTCAGAGTACAATATAGACATGTAAATGGCATAGGAGATTCTGATAAGACACTATGGAAAGATTCTGATAAGATACTACTTGGATATTATTCACAAGTCTACTTCTACTCCCCCGTACCCCCAATCAATACACAAGGATCCAACCAGGTTATGTTATGATTCCATGCAAAGCCCCCGAAGGGTGATACATGGATGTCCCATAAATGGGGATTCTAGAAGATTCTAGGATACCCAGTAAATGGGATAAAAGATTCTAGGAGACTCTGTGATCATAAGAGTATATGTCACAAGTGATCAAAGAACCAATGAAGCATAGTGATACGCCATATAAGTGAAACGCACAAAACATGTAGTACCCGATGCTCCCTAAGGATAACATCTCAAGAAGGGATCCATATAGTACCAATCCGTGTGACCAATGTGACAGTAACAAGTAAAGTAATTTAATGCATGAAATAATTCTAAGCAGGATATAAAATAATCAGAGAATGTACTCGCCTGGTATCTGAGTGTCCAATATGAAAGTACTATCCGAGGAGTGGTGTCTGGCTCCTAATCAGAACACACCACAAGTCACAACAAGTCCAGAATGGTAAACTGAAACACTACAATGCATTCTACATGAATCTAGGTCAATTTAGACCAAAGTCAACTCTTGGTCAACTCTGGTCAACCCTAGAAGTCAAACTAGGTCAACCAAGTCAAACCTAAGTCAAACTAGTCTAACTAGTCTATTCTAGGTCTAATAAACCATTCTAGGTTCTAACAAGACTAATCTAGGCTTACTAGTTAAACAGACACAACCATAGGCCATAGGCTAAGAGACTAGGCCATGGGCTAAGGCAATACCATGCCTAAGACCAACCATAAATCATATGACCACAAGACAATATTATCTATAACCAAACAATACACATATTGATATGGCTATGCAATTTAATATCGCCTACACAACTTAATATAGAATATACATATTAGTATATAGGCTCCTATGTGAATACCACACATACATATGTATATACACATTATTAATATAATATAGTAACACACATCCTAATAATGTATCTAATATAATATAGTACACTCCCATATATATAGAGGATACACAAATATGTGAATCTCACATACATATATATATACATAGGAAACAAGGAAAGAAAATGTGATTGTGTACATGTGTGTGTGTATGAAGTGACATGAGAGTGTCACTTGAGGGTGTAATATAACATGTGTGTAAAATCAGGAAAACAGAGAGGAAACAAACAGTGCACAGTGAACAGTGTAGTGAGATACTTGTGTGTGTGTGTGTGATGCATGAAAACAGTGTGAAACAATAGGAAATCAGTGCACTATACACATGTAATGAAAACTGAATTTCTAAAAACAGTGAAATAGTCCAGACAAGTCAATCTCAGGTTTACTGCACTGGAATCATTCAACATAGTTCACAAAAACTCAGTTAAACAGTCTAGTCAACAATACACTGATTAATACATTGAAGAACATCTATTTCAGTTCAGCTAACACTCATTCCAGTTCAAACAAAACCCCCAAAATTAGTTTTAACAGTTAACCATTTTCCAGTTTTAAGCCTAATACTTCATTCTCAGTTTTTCAACCCAAAACAGTCCCAAATCAATCCAAAATTGACATACTGTTAGTAAACACATAGGTGAACATATTAGAGCTTTAAAATCATGCAAATAACAGTGTTATCCAGGTTAAAATCGAAGCTAAAACTCATACTGAAAATTTGGAAAAATAGGAACAGTGAACTGTTAATGTAGGTATCAGGAATTAGGGAAAAATGAGAATTGATCTACAAAATCGAGTTAAAATAATGAACTAATGGTTGGTAATGTATCTACATATTGTGTACGTGTCCCACAACGAGTTTGTGTCCACCCAAGTGGACACAAACATGTCCAATCGAAACAAATATAAAAATAGTGCACAAACAGACCACTTGTCGTGCACGTGTTCACAGTGTCCATGCACACGACACGACACGACACAACCCACGTGGTCATGTCCAAGTGTCAACCAAGTATAGGGCTAGGATACCCTGCCACGTGTCCACGATACGCGTGCGTGCGATACGACACGCGTATCAGTACTCGAAAACGACTGAACCCAGTTCAGTGTAAATTCGATACACGCGTTCGTGCGTGTCCGACACGACACGTGAGGGTCTGAGACTCGACACATGTTGTGTCAGTCATGCGTACGACCTATGTGTCAAGTGTCGCGTGTTGACGTGGCGTGTCCTGTGAGTTGTGGCCCCCGAACAACAGGGGATCAATCCTGTGCGCACGCGCGCGTGCACCCTCGTGTGCACGTGTCCTTAAAGACACGACACGACACGAGAACCACCTCAGTCCAACACAAACGTGTAAGCGACATCAAAATATTAATTTCTATTCAAACACAATTTGAAATATCGAACGAAATACCCTTTATGGCATTTCGTCGAACACCTGCGCGTGTCACTGATACGTGTCCGATACGGACACGTACAGGACACAAAAATTGGGAAAACCTATACCTACAGAATCAGGACACCTAGGGCTAGATGTCTATGCAATTTAAACCTAATATTAATGGGTGGAATAGAATGTACCTATGGGTATTCTTCAACACAAAACTCTTTCAATGAGGGAATCTCCAAAAGCCACCCAATCTCTCAAATTGATTCAAATCTGTGATTTGACTCCACCATCAGCAAGAAAACATTGATTAAATCATAATGGAAGAAATCTCAATCAAAAAGGAGTCCTATTGATTAAACTAGGAAGAAATTTAAATGAAGGCTTACCTATTCCTTAGGAAAATGGAGAGCTAATTAAAAAGAGGCACAAATCCCTATGGAGATATTATATAGGCAAGGGGGGGTCTTGGCTGGTCACTTTTGTTAGGGTTAGGGTTTTTAGGTTACATCCTAGGGCTAGGAATTAATCTAGACTAATGGATGGCCTAGAACAAAGGGTTTTATCCTAGTCTTTTGCAAAATCCCTTAACTTGACTAAACTTGACTTAAACCCTTAACTAAACCATCTAATTCTCAAAGTGGCTCACTAAGCTAGTTATGACCAATCTAGGTTAGGTCCAATCTAGGTTAGGCTAACCAAAATTACAAGACAATAATTAAATTAGTATTTAAATCAACCATTCAATTAAATTATTTAAAAATTCCTAATAATATATATTAAATTCAAATAAATTCAAATAACCCAAAAAATAACAAAAATACCCTCAAACTAGAAATGTGGTAGTGACAAATCTATCCTCCTTAAAAGAATTTTGTCCTCGAAATTGAAAGGCGAAATACAACTGATGAGAAGGATAGAAAGTATACCTCACGGTCCAAAAAGATATGGGTACCGCTCGCGCATCTCATCCTCCCGCCCCCAGGTAGACTCTCCTGGAGAATGATGCCTCCATGCGACGCGTACCAAGGGTATCACCTGGTTCCTCAGAACCTTCTCCCGTCGATCCAGAATCTCTACTGGCTGCTCTGGATAGCTGAGAGAAGGTCCAACCTCAATCTCTGAATGATCGAGCACATGGCTAGGGTCAGCCACGTACCGTCTCAACTGTGATACATGGAATACGTTGTGGACCCCCACTAGCACAGGCAGCAAGTCTAGCTTGTATGCAACGTCACCGACTCTCCCGCTGATAACGAAAGGGCCGATGAAGCGCGGGCTAAGCTTCCCGCCTCCACCAAAACGTATCGTACCACGAGTCGGAGATATCCTCAAGAAAACCTGGTCTCCGACCTAATCACAAGTAAGGTCTCAATTAATTATAATAAACAAACATGATCAAAAATTACAAACAAACAAACCTAAATCTAATCCTACTCTAATCTGTACCTCAAACTCCAACGGCCTCCGATGGCTATCGGCCCAGTGCAGATGTCTGTCCTGTGCCACGCGAAGTCTGTCCCTGATGAGCTTTACCTTCTTGGCTGCGTCAACAACCATCTCTGGCCCCAGTAAAGCTCGCTCACCAACATCATCCCAAGATAAGGGTGTACGACACCTACGCCCGTACAGAGCCTCGAAAGGTGACATCTCAATGCTGGCCTGAAAACTATTGTTGTAAGCAAACTCCACCAAATGAAGATGATCCTCCCAAGAACCTCCAAAGTCCAGGACGCACGTCCGTAGCATATCCTCAAGTGTCTGAATAGTCCGCTCCGACTGTCCGTCCGTCTGGGGGTGGTATGCAGTACTAAACTTGAGCTGAGTGCCCAAGCTAATCTGCAGACTCCTCCAGAAATGGAAAGTAAAGCGACTATCCCGATCTGAGATGATGCTGACCGGAACCCCGTGAATCATGACTATCTGCCGCATATACATCTCCGCCAGCCTCTCTGTAGACATACCCACCTTGAATGGCAAGAAGTGGGCCGATTTGGTCAACCTGTCAACGATGACCCAAATCGCATCTTTTCTTCCTGGTGTGCGCGATAAACCTGATACGAAGTCCATAGTGATATGCTCCCATTTCCACTCGGGAATGGGCAGCGGCTGCAATAATCCACCGGGCCTCTGTCTTTCTGCCTTGACCTGCTGACAGACCAAGCACCTAGCCACGAAGCGAGCCACCTCCCGCTTCATCCCTGACCACCAAACATGCTCCCTCAGATCTCGGTACATCTTGTTGGCACCCGGGTGTATAAAGTACTGAGATCTATGGGCCTCATGCATAACCTGTTCCCTGAGATCTCCGCTGGGCACACATAACCTGGAACCGTGCCTCAAGACACCATCCTCTGCAAGAGAAAACTCGCCCTCCAGCAATCCTGCTCGAACCTGCTTTCGGAGACACCGCAGAGCAACGTCCTCAAACTGTACCGACTTGATCCTCTCCACCAAGTCTGACTGAATCTGCATGCCCCACATCTGCATCTGCACTCCGGGCACGATCACCTCAATCCCAAGGCTCTCCAAGTCTGCAAGCAAATGCTGATCCACGGTCAAACACATGGCTGTCGGATACCTACTCAAGGCATCGACAACCACGTTGGCCTTCCCTGGGTGATAATGAAGTAGGATGTCAAAGTCCTTCATCAACTCTAGCCATCTACGCTGCCTCATGTTCAACTCCTTCTGAGTGAACACATACTTTAAGCTCTTGTGATCTGTGAAGATCTCCACCCTCTCACCATACAGATAATGCTTCCACAACTTCAGAGCAAAAATCACTGCTGCCAGCTCCAGGTCGTGGGTAGGCTAGTTCTTCTCATGGGGACGTAATTGCCTGGAAGCATAGGCAATCACCTTCCCATGCTGCTGCAAGACGCAACCCAGCCCCTTCCCTGAAGCATCACTATAAATAGGGAATCCACCTGATCCTGAAGGCAATGTCAAAATCGGAGTTGTCGTAAGCCGCTTCTTCAACTCATCAAAAGCTGTCTGACACTCCTCTGACCAAACATACTCAGCATCCTTCCGGGTCAACCGAGTCAACGGCTCTGCAACCCGGGAGAAATCCTGCACAAATCTCCGATAATATCCTGCCAGCCCCAGGAAACTCCTAATCTCTGTAACTGAAGTCGGCGCTGCCCATGCCTCTACTGCTATAATCTTCTTGGGGTCAACTGAGATACCATCTCCAGTCACCATATGCCCCAAAAAGTCCACCCGATCCAAGAAGAACTCACATTTGGAGAGCTTCCCGTAAAGCTGCTCCTTCCTGAGAGTCTCCAGCATGATCCTCAAATGCTCCTCGTGCTCCTCCTCAGTCTTGGAATATACCAAGATGTCGTCAATGAACACCACCACAAACTGATCCAGGTACTGGTGGAATACCTTGTTCATAAGGTTCATAAACACTGTTGATGCATTGGTTAGCCCAAACGGCATAACCAAAAACTCAAACTTCTCGTACCGCGTCCTGAAAGCGGACTTGGGAATATCCTTCCCCTTCACCTGCACATGGTGATATTTCGACCCCAGATCAATCTTGGAAAATACCCGAGCTCCGCTCAACTGGTCAAAAAGATCGTCGATCCGCGGTAGTGGGTATTTGTTCTTGATCGTGAGGTTGTTGAGTGCCCTATAGTCAATACACATCCGTACTGACCCATCCTTCTTCGACACAAACAACACTGGTGCACCCCATGGCGACGAACTCGAGCGGATGAAGCCCTTGTCCTGTAGCTCATCCACCTGCTTCTTCAGCTCCACCAGCTCACTGTTGTTCACCCGATAGACATGCTGAGAGATGGGTTCCGCTCCTGGAACCAAGTCTATCGAGAACTCTATGTCTCTGTCTGGTGGCAATCTCGGCAACTCCTCTGGGAAAACATCCATATACTCTGCTATCAAGGGGTGTGGAATCGCCTGCTCCTCGACCGAGACTCCACAGAAGACTCCGCTGCTCTGTCCCGTCTGACGTCTGGAGTACTCGAGCTCTGGCTCCTCCGGCGCTCTGAAGAGAACTCTACCCCCTCTGCAATCAATGCTGGCGTGGTGCCTGCTTAACCAATCCATGCCTAGTACTATATCGTAGTTCGACAATGGCATTATGAGCAGGCTCACCTCCAACTCACGGCCTCCCAAAACTACTCTTCGACCCTTACAAACATCACTCACGAGGATGATGCCACCCCCGGTCGTGATCTTGTAAGTCCTAGGCAACGATTCAGCTATGATACCGTGTCTAATCGCAAAAGATACTGATAAGAAGCTATGCGAAGCACCGGAATCGAATAATGCAAAAGCTGGACTGGAGTCGAGAAGAATCGAACCTGCAATCAGCTCTCCGATGGCCTCCGCATCCTCTGCTGCCATGGCGAATCCTCGCCCCTGCTGGCCTCCCCTGGCCTGCTGCTGGTGCTGGACGAACCTCTGCTGCTGCGTCTGCAGGGCTGGTCCCCTCTGCTGGCCTGCTGGAGCCCTGGCTCCTCCTTCCTGGCCTGCTCGTGCTATGCGGCACTCCCTCATCTGGTGGTCTGCTGAGCCACACACCAGACACTGGCCCAGCCTCTTCCGGTACTCATTGAAGACATGCCCAGGCTTCTTGCAGTAGGCACATGTAACACCCTGTCTCCGACCCTGCTGGTGCTGTCTCGGCTGCTGCTGCTGGTGAACTGGCCTCTGCTGGATCGGCTGCGGCTGAAACTGCCTCGGCTGCTGGTGCTGAAAGTGGGGCCTCTTGGCCTGGCCTCCGCTGCTGCTGCCTCCAACTGGGTCTCGTCCCCTTTTGAGCCTAAGCTCAAGATCATCCTCTGTCAACAAGGCTCCCGTCAAGATCTCCTCGAATGTGGCATCCCTGTTGCCCTTGGTCAGGGACTTGACCTCCTTAACCAGACCCTTCCGGAACCTCTGGGCCTTCGCCGTCTCGCTCAAGCCCTCTACAAACCTGCCGAGGCGGTCGAACTCCCCGACGTACTCCTCCACTGAAAGGCTCCCCTGCACTAGGCTCTCGAACTGCGACTCCAAGGCTCTGAGTGCTGAGTCTGGGAAGAACTTCTTCTTGAAGAAGCCCTTGAACTGCTCCCAAGTCTGCCCAGCTACCCCCACTCTGGGGTCTGACTGATACCAGGTACGAGCAAGATCTTGCATCCGGCTAGCTGCGGCCTCAATCTGGAGATCTTCTGGTATCCGGGCCAGGCGAAAGATCTCCTCTATATGCTCGATCCACTCATCGGCATATAGGATCCCTCTGTCCCCAGAAAGTCTCTAGGGCTGTCACGACCCGCACCCACTGTGAGGGTACGAGAACGTAACAACGCCCAGCCTATGCCGCAGAGTCGGCGGTAGAACGCTGTCCTAGGTCAATCATCTAACCATATAAAGGTACCTGTACAGTATATACCCTCTGAATGGAGGTGACATAGCAATATACAGTCTCAATCACATCTAAGGCAGAATGATAAGATAAAAGATAGATAGATAGATAGATACTGGAATAAAAGATCCACAGGATACAATCAGAGAGAGAGTCTAAGTGTCTACTGCTATACAAAATAGAACATCCAGCTCAATACAAGTCTAATACTGAATATGAAAGAGTATATATATACAATCCTGATCTCAGAAGACAGAAATAGTAAAATCCTAGACTAGGGAGCCTCAGTCTCTAAGCTAGTGGATCAGGCTGGAAATCTGGGTCACACGAGCCATCTACAGCTGTCCCATAGAAGGTGTCTATGCAGGCCTCATCCTCATCTTCTGTAATATTTTCAACAGGTCCAGTCAGGACAGGAGCGGGCACAAAACATCTCACGCAGTTCATATCAAGTTAGGAGTTATAAAGCATGCAATAGAGTAAGGTACATGAAATCCTGAAAGAAGAATGTATAGGAAAAACAGTAGAGATTTGATAATGGAAAATATCTATATATGATAAGTAAGAACTGTAAGCAACATGTAATTTAGAGCACAATATGGTTATGTAAACGGGTTAGGTTATACAATAAAATGGAACTCCTTTGTACGTGGGTGTACAATGGACATATACAATTTTTTATACAATAGGATTGATCACATAACCACTTCTACTCTTCCTCCCCCAATCAATACACAAGGATCCAATTCAGTTACGTTACCTTATACAATGGCTTATACAATGGCTTGTATAATGGCTCAATGTGATAATGAGAGTACAATATGCACAATGAGTGTACAATGATAAGGGTATTCAATAAATACAATATGTAAGTGAAACGCACATCACAATATGTATTTAGTGAATACAAGGAGATAACATCTCAGAAGAAGATCCGTATAGTACCAATCCGTGATAATGATCGTGTCAGCATCAAGTACAGTAATCTAGAGCAAGAATATAAATCCAGACAAGTATGAAACGGTCAGAGAATGTACTCGCCTGATATCCTGAGTGTCTGAAGAGAATATACTGTCCGAGGAGTGGTATCTGTCTCCTATAGAACAGCACAAGTCACAACAAGTCCAAAATGGTATAATGAAGTCCTACTATGCATTCTACATGATTCTAAGTCAATCTAGGCCAAAGTCAACTCTTGGTCAACTCTGGTCAACCCTAGAAGTCAAACTAGGTCAATTCTAGTCTAATTTAGTCAAACTAGGTCGAACAAGGTTAAACTTGGTCAAGCTAGCCATTCTAGGTCTAACCCTAGTCTAAACCAGTCAACCAAGTCTAGCCAACCCTAACTAAACCTAGGCTAGCACACAACCACAACACTATGCCAACTAAGCTTATCAAAACACACATTACATAGGTTTAACATATATAAGTTATACCTATATACCATACTACAACATGCAAATCTATAGCTACCATGAATATGTTATATACATTACATACATTACATTTCATATGCATATATATTCATAAGGGGGTGTGTGTAGGGAAAAAAAGAGTGAGGGAAAGAGAGAGAATGTGAAGAGTGTGTGGACATTAGAGTGTGTGTAAGGGTGTGTAATGGGCTCAAACAACATGGCAATTGATTAGATAGGACATGTGAATGACTGTAAATTAGGAAAAAAAATGAGAAGGGTGCCTGTGTGTGTATACTACACATGAAAGTGTATAAGAAACAGTTAACATGGTTCATATCATAAACAGAATTGAATGTGACAGGATTAAATGTGTGTGACAGTTATTTCTCAGGTTTCAGGTATTCAGTTTACAAACAGTGTGTATGTGTGGCATTAGTGATATGTGTGTGTGGAAAATTTCAACATGGGTTCTCAGTCCATGTGTGCATATCACAGTTCTCAGACTTCAAATAATTTGCAAAAGTGTGTGTACCATTGCAAGCAGGAATTTTTCAGTGAAGAAGGAAAATCTCAGTTATTGCTTACATACATATTTACATATATTCAAATATACATTCATATATACATAGAGATTTAGAGAGAGGGTTAAGGGGTGAAAACATGTGTGTGTGTAGGAACAATTGTATGTAGGGTGGTGTGAGGGAAAACTGAAAATGAGAATGTGTTCAGGATTTGTGAGAGGGTGAGTAGATTGTGTGGGAAACTGGAATTCAGTTTCAGTTTTGGTAAACTGAAATGAACCCATAGAAGTTCATAGGGAACCAAAACCTACAATGCAAGTTTAAACCAATGCCATTCACAGTTATATGCATATGGGGGTGTCTTGTGTTGAACATTTGAGAGTGTGAGGAAAACAGTTTTCTCATTTAAATATCACAGGTTTTTGACATTGAATGCTCAGGAATGCTTGATTGTTCCCAGGTTTTCATTAAGGAAATCTCAGGAATATCAAATATCATATTGAGTTAACTATCAGTTTATAAGGAATCTCAGTTATACTCTATAGGTTCAATCCCTATAATGGATTCGAATAAACATGAACTAAATCTATAATTCTCAAACCAAAACTACAACACAACTTGTATCCTAGAAGTATAGCAACATACATATACAATCTCAGAAAGAAATGAGAAGTCAAATTTAATTCTTCACAACTCGAAATGAAAAAAAAACAAATAGGAAAAAAAACAGGGAAGTAAATGAATCAAAACTTCAGAATTAACATTCAGAAAAAAAAAAATATCAGTGAAAAGTCAGTGAATAAAAGGAAATTTGATAATTCGACCCCAAATTTACATTTAAAACCACAAGTAATCATGTACATTCTTACTTAACACGTAGATGAACTAATTCCTACAATTAACAGCATCTAACAGTTAATGAAACAAATTAAAATCAGAAAAAAAAAACCCATTTTCAGTTCAAGGTATCAGTGTAGTATCATAGCTCATAGGAAATTTAAATTTCGAAATCAAAATCACACCTAAAAACCAAACAAAGGGTTGGTAAATTAGGACATACATATGAGGGTATATGAGAGTGTCCTCGTGTCCAAAAATTGGACACGAAATGTGTCCCAATCAACTGCACAAACACAGACCCAAACAGTGCACCACAATCGTCGTGCACGCGTGCACGCGCGTGTAACACGCGACACACGACACGACACGACACGACACGACACGTGCTCGTGTCCAAGGGTTCACCTAGGATAGACCTAGGTCTGACACACACTGCACCGTGTCCACGAGTCCCACAGACACGATACGACACGCGTATCAGTGGTGTCTATGCACTCGCACAGCAGCCCGCGCGCGACAGCGCGTGACCCGTGCGAGCTTAAAAGCTCCGTGCACAGTCCACGAGACACTCCCAAATTTTGGGAGTGTGGTCGCAGACAATGCCCCATGGTTCACCCCAAAAATTAGGATACGACGTGTCCTGTGTCTCGTGTTCTAGCCCCCGATAGGCAGGACACAGGTGTGTGGCTCGTGCAGCGTGTCCAAGGACAAAAACACGACACAAACCGACACGAAACACCAAACACCCTTCACAAAAGTTAATCCACACATGAAGATCTACAGATCTATGCAATCACATTTCAAAAATTCGAAAATTAAATCCTATGTGGCATTTCTACAAACACCTAGGTATCCTATTGGATACGTGTCCGATACGGACACGAAACGGACACAAAACTTTGCAAAACCTATACCAACAGAGAGAGGACACCTAGGGCTTCCTAACCATGCAAAGAAATCAAAATTTGGTGGAGAGAATAGGGATTTACCTATAGGTTTGAAATGGCTCAAAAATCCCCAAAGTGAGTTGTTCCTCAAGCTACCCAAACTCTTCCAAATTGCCCCTTCCCTGGAATTTCTCACCATAGTCATCAAAAACACAGAGATTAGAATCTATTGCAAGAAATTAGGAAGAAAAAGGAGTTGAAATGGAGGAGTTATGGATTGGGGAAGAAAGGGTTTTACCTCTATTTTCAACTTGCTATTTTTCTAAGGAGGCTAGCCCTAAGTTTGAGGAGACATTAAATAGGAGTGTGGATCCCTAGGTGGCTGGTCATAAATACTAGGGTTAGGGTTTAGTTAGTTGGGCCATGGGCCTCCCTCTCTAAGTCAAGTTACATCTAAGTTTCTAAGGGCCCATTCTCAAAAGTCAATTGTCATGACTAAAACTCCCATTTGATTTCTAACTTGATAATTTCTACCCTCAACTTAAGTTAACCATCCTACTTAGCCCATGGGTTAAGTTTAAGCTTCTAGGTTAGGCTTCACTAGGCTAAAACCCATCATAGCACATAGCACTTATTTAAATAATAATTAAAATCACACAAATTCTAATAAATCATAAATAATTCAATTAAATCCTAAAATGACCAAAATACCCTCTAGGCTAAAATGTACTAATTTAAACATCCTAATCACATGGCTAGGCTCTAGGTCAACAGTCTCCAAGGTTACACTAGCCAAACACCAAAATCATAAGTCATGATTTTAAAATAGTTTTGAAATGATTAAAAATCAATAAAAATCATGAAAAAGCTTAAATACCATAATTAAATAAATTAAAATACAAAATTTCAAAATTACCCTCATTTTAGAAAACTGGGTGTTACAGGGGCTCATCTTCTGAAACTGCTCTATCCCCGATGTCCTCGGCTGATGGACCACTGGTCGAGCTGCAACCGTCGTAAGGGCCAACTCCATGCCCCGGTCCTGTCGAGCCTGCTGCCGGTCCATGAACTGCTGGAAGTACGCGAACATCTGCGCTGCATCCACATATCCTGTAGGCGGCGGCTGCTGGAAAGGATCCTCTGGGATGACTGGGTCCTGCCTCTGAGACGGCGGAAGCATACCCCCTGCTGCTGCTGCCGAGGTCTCAATACGAGTAGAGGTGGCAGGAGCTGCAGTCCCCTGGCCCCGCTGTACTGGCTGAGAGGTAGCAGTCCCCTCCATAGCATCCCCATGAATGGTACGCTGCGATCGAGTCTCTACCATCCTGAAGATAGACAAACAAGAGTATCAATTTTTGAGAAAGAAGCGAAATAACAAAGGCGGACAATTAAAATTCAAAGGATCAGCTGACAATAAGGATTTAGATGGCAATAAAAAAAAAATTTCCTAAAGAGATTGAGTACCTTAAAATTAATGTCCTATATCCTACTGTAGGCTGTAGTGATATTCCAATTCGAATACCACTACACTTCTAATCTCGACCTGCATGGGCCACCACTAAAAACGTGTCACGACCCGCACCCTAGAGTAAGGACACGAGACGTGGGTACGTCCAGCCTACGCCGCAGTGTCGACGGTAGAACGCTGTCCTAGGTCAACATACATCTAACAATATATCTCTAAACAGTTTATACTCCCCGAATGGGGGTGACATAGCAGTAAATAAACTCAATCACAACTAAGGAAGAAGAAAGCACGATATGATATGGTACTCAAGGAAAACAGATGATAAAGTAGTCTAAGATAACATCCCAGCAAATATCCAGAGTACATATCTCAGCTACTGAATATGAAAGAAAATATACAACTCAGAATCTCTGAACAGAAATAAAGTCTAGCTAAACAGTCACATGACAACATAAAGTAAGATAAGCCTAACTAAACTAGTCTAGGCAATGGGGGTGATGCCTCAGCTAGAGCTAGGTCCTCCTGAGAATACAGCTCGCAAGTGTCGTCTAGGGATGCCCCGTAGAAGGTATCCACACAGGCCTCCTCCTTGTCCTCTGTAATATTTTTAACAGGTCCAGTCAGGACATGAGCGAGCACAGTACATCTCAACAGTTCATAGCAGGTTAGAAAATATAATCATGCAGTAAAGTAAGATACAGATACTGAAAGAAATGTAGTATGTAAACAGAGAGAGAGCTGTAATAGAAATATCTACTGTAAATAGAGACTAACAGTGGCTAGTGAGTCAGAGTACAATATAGACATGTAAATGGCATAGGAGATTCTGATAAGACACTATGGAAAGATTCTGATAAGATACTACTTGGGTATTATTCACATGTCTACTTCTACTCCCCCGTACCCCCAATCAATACACAAGGATCCAACCAGGTTATGTTATGATTCCATGCAAAGCCCCCGAAGGGTGATACATGGATGTCCCATAAATGGGGATTCTAGGAGATTCTAGGATACCCAGTAAATGGGATAAGAGATTCTAGGAGACTTTATGATCATAAGAGTATATGTCACAAGTGATCAAAGAACCAATGAAGCATAGTGATACGCCATGTAAGTGAAACACACAGAACATGTAGTAGCCGATGCTCCCTAAGGATAACATCTCAAGAAGGGATCTATATAGTACCAATCCGTGTGACCAATGTGACAGTAACAAGTAAAGTAATTTAATGCAGAAAATAATTCTAAGTAGGATATGAAATGATCAGAGAATGTACTCGCCTGATATCTGAGTGTCCAATATGAAAGTACTGTCCGAGGAGTGGTGTCTGGCTCCTAATCAGAACAGCACAAGTCACAACAAGTCCAGAATGGTAAACTGAAACACTACAATGCATTCTACATAAATCTAGGTCAATTTAGACCAAAGTCAACTCTTGGTCAACTTTGGTCAACCCTAGAAGTCAAACTAGGTCAACCAAGTCAAACCTAAGTCAAACTAGTCTAACTAGTCTATTCTAGGTCTAATAAACCATTCTAGGTTCTAACAAGACTAATCTAGGCTTACTAGTTAAATAGACACAACCATAGGCCATAGGCTAAGAGACTATGCCATGGGCTAAGGCAATACCATGCCTAAGACCAACGATAAATCATATGACCACAAGACAATATTATCTATAACCAAACAATACACATATTGATATGGCTATGCAATTTAATATAGCCTACACAACTTAATATAGAATATACATATTAGTATATAGGCTCCTATGTGAATACCACACATACATATGTATATACACATTATTAATATAATATAGTAACACACATCCTAATAATGTATCTAATATAATATAGTACACTCACATATATACAGAGGATACACAAATATGTGAATCTCACATACATATATATATACATAGGAAACAAGGAAAGGAAATGTGATTGTGTACATGTGTATGTGTGTATGAAGTGACATGAGAGTGTCACTTGAGGGTGTAATATAACATGTGTGTAAAATCAGAAAAACAGGGAGGAAACAAACAGTGCACAGTGAACAGTGTAGTGAGATACTTGTGTGTGTGTGTGTGATGCATGAAAACAGTATAAAACAATAGGAAATCAGTGCACTATATACATGTAATGAAAACTGAATTTCTAAAAACAGTGAAACAGTCCAGACAAGTCAATCTCAGGTTTACTGCACTGGAATCATTCAACATAGTTCACAAAAACTCAGTTAAACAGTCTAGTCAACAATACACTGATTAATACATTGAAGAACATCTATTTCAGTTCAGCCAACACTCATTCCAGTTCAAACAAAACCCCCAAAATTAGTTTTAACAGTTAACCATTTTCCAGTTTTCGGCCTAATACTTCATTCTCAGTTTTTGAACCCAAAACAGTCCCAAATCAATCCAAAATTGACATACTGTTAGTAAACACAGGTGAACATATTAGAGCTTTAAAATCATGCAAATAACAGTGTTATCCAGGTTAAAATCGAAGGTAAAACTCATACTGAAAATCTGGAAAAATAGGAACAGTGAACTGTTAATGTAGGTATCAGGAATTAGGGAAAAATGAGAATTGATCTACAAAATCGAGTTAAAATAATGAACTAATGGTTGGTAATGTATCTACATATTGTGTACGTGTCCTACAACGAGTTTGTGTCCACCCAAGTGGACACAAACGTGTCCAATCGAAACAAATATGAAAATAGTGTACAAACAGACCACTTGTCGTGCACGTGTTCACAGTGTCCGTGCACACGACACGACACGACACAACCCACGTGGTCATGTCCAAGTGTCAACCAAGTATAGGGCTAGGGCTAGGACACCCTGCCACATGTCCACGATACGCGTGCGTGTGATACGACACGCATATCAGTGCTCGAAAATGACTGAACCCAGTTCAGTGTAAATTCGATGCACGCGTTCGTGCGTGTCCGACACGACACGTGAGGGTCTGAGACTCGACACATGTTGTGTCAGTCATGAGTACGACCTATGTGTCAAGTGTCGCATGTTGACGTGGCGTGTCCTGTGAGTTGTGGCCCCCGAACAACAGGGGATCAATCATGTGCGCGCGCGCGCGTGCACCCTCGTGTGCACGTGTCCTTAACGACACGACACGACACGAGAACCACCTCATTCCAACACAAACGTGTAAGCGACATCAAAATATTAATTTATATTCAAACATAATTTGAAATATCGAACGAAATGCCCTTTGTGGCATTTCGTCGAACACCTGCGCGTGTCACTGATACGTGTCCGATACGGACACGTACAGGACACAAAAATTGGGAAAACCTATCCCTACAGAATTAGGACACCTAGGGCTAGATGTCTATGCAATTTAAACCTAATATTAATGGGTGGAATAGAATGTACCTATGGGTGTTCTTCAACACAAAACTCTTTCAATGAGGGAATCTCCAAAAGCCACCCAATCTCTCAAATTGATTCAAATATGTGATTTGACTCCACCATCAGCAAGAAAATATTAATTAAATCATAATGGAAGAAATCTTAATAAAAAAGGAGTCCTATTGATTAAACTATGAAGAAATTTAAATGAAGGCTTACCTATTCCTTAGGAAAATGGAGAGCTAATTAAAAAGAGGCACAAATCCCTATGGAGACATTATATAGGCAAGGGGGGGTCTTGGCTGGTCACTTTTGTTAGGGTTAGGGTTTTTAGGTTACATCCTAGGGCTAGGAATGAATCTAGACTAATGGATGGCCTAGAACAAAGGGTTCTATCATAGTCTTTTGCAAAATCACTTAACTTGACTAAACTTGACTTAAACCCTTAACTAAACCATCTAATTCTTAAAGTGGCTCACTAAGCTAGTTATGACCAATCTAGGTTAGGTCCAATCTAGGTTAGGCTAACCAAAATCACAAGGCAATAATTAAATTAGTATTTAAATCAACCATTCAATTAAATTATTTAAAAATTCCTAATAATATATATTAAATTCAAATAAATTCTAATAAAATCAAATAATCCCAAAAATGACAAAAATTACCCTCAAACTAGAAATGTGGTAGTAACATGTCTTTGACCAGTTGGAGCTTGAGGCTCTTTGTGAACGGATCCGCCAGGTTCTCCTGACTCCGAACATCAATCACTGCAATGACACCTCTCTTAATAAGATCGTGCACTGCTCTGTTCTATAGTCGCACAATTCTCTTTTCCCGTTGAAGAGGTCATTCGATGTCACCGCTGCAGTCGCCTGGTTGTTGCAGTATATAGGTATCGCCGGTATCTACGCCCCAACCAATGGAAGATCTGTAACACCCATATTCTGAATATGTATTTTGTCAAGCTTGCATGTATTTCAGACCTGTATTTATTTTCTCGGATTTTGGCATGTACTTGTAATTGGCTTGACTTGCAGATTTTGGTTCTCGTAATTGGGTTTTACCTGGCTTGGTTTATTTTGTGGAGGAGAATTGGTTTGATTTGGTTTGGTTTGGTTTAATATGCATTGGACCACTTTAACCTATACTCCACCCTCAACACAACACAACCCACCCTTATAATATCTCCACCAACCTTCTCTTTCCTCATTATTCTCTCATTTATTTCTCCATCTTCTTCTTCCTTCCTCTACACAATACTCCACCCCTTAGGCAAGTGCAACTTGCTTCCACAAGAGAGCCCATTTTTATTGTTCCATTAGCTTCTCCTCATGTTTCTAAGACACATTAAAACTTGTCATTTTCTATTTTGAGGCTTTAATTTTGTAGATCTAGAAATTTGTCATTTTCGGATTTTGGTGGTTTTGATCTATCAAACTTCTTTGTTTTCAAGTTTTGATGGTTCCATGTTGTAGAGGATTTTATTCTACCCAATTTTGACCTTTGAAAAGTTGGATTTGGACTTGTTTTGACCAAGTTATGGACTTTTGAAGCTTTGGGTTCAAACCATGGAGTTCTTGCTGTTTTGGAGAAGACAGTGAGCAGTGTGCGCGAGCTTTTTAGCTTACGCCACTGAGCTGCGCGCGCTCTTTAGTGCAGCGCAGTCTGACGCATACGCTGCCTTTTGGAGGTGTGAAACCCATAATTTGTATTTAATAATTAAATAATGATATTATTAGTATTTCGAAATTATTATTATTATTGTTAATATTACTATTAAATATTTTTGGATGAAAAAGGATTTCGAAAGTAAATATAACATGGATTTTTGTTTTTGGACCCAGACCCGAGTTCGAGCCCAGACCCAGGCCTGAGCCCGTTTCCTTCTTTCTCAATTCTGATTATTTTGGTTTAATCTTTAAAAAAAAATTATATATATAAAAAAAAAATTAATTAAATGTTGGCTGGTCCCGTAGGACCAGCACCCCACTCTCACACACATGAATTGGCAAAACCCCCCTCATTTCTGTAACTCCCAACCCATCAACTCCCCACTTCATTATTCTCATTACAGAGAATGATAAATTCACCCCACTACCCACTCCTCTTCCCCTTCCAGTAACCCCCACACGCACACACCCAACTCCCCATTATTAATCCCTCATCCCCACGTTCTCCATTTCAGCAGAACAACTTCTCTCAAAACACTCTTTTCCCCACATTTTCTCTCCACAGCACTTCACCATCTCCACCACTCCTCCTTAATAAACTCTCCCCAAACTCTCCTGGCTCACGATCACTCAGAGTTAATCCCCTCTCTCTCTCTTCCTCTACCAACTTCTCCCCTCTAAAACCCTCTTCCCCTAACCCTAACCTCCTCCTCCACCTAACTCTGACTGGCCTCCCGAGCCCCCTTCTCCGGCGAGCTCCTCCCGCGTGGATCCGAGCCGCCCGTCGACCTCTCCACCAGTGGCGCCACCCTCCGACCTCGCCCCGCCCGGCCAAGCCCCTCCGGCGCGACCTCCCCGCGGTTCCGCCTCCGCACGATTCCGCCGGCCGAGCCAGATCCGCGCCCCGCGCGCGATCTCCCGGCCATCCCCGAAGCTCGGCGCCCCTCGCGCCCCCCCCGAGGCCAACCGCCCCTTCTCGCCCGGTCGCCTCTGCCGAGCCTACCTCGCCCGCGGCCACCAGCGCGCGGCCCTAACCCCGACCACGCCGGAGCCCCCCGCACGCCGCCATCTCCGCCATCTCCGGCGCTGGCTTTGGCCGACCGGCTCCCCGCGCCTTCTCCCGCGCTGTCCCCGCAGGATCCGCCTGCCGACAGCCTCCAGCATCGCCAAGTGCTGCGGTGCCCTCCGCGGTGCCCATTGGCTGTCCCCGTGGACCCGTCTCCCGTCGATCTCGGCTTTTTTTCCGCTGTCTGTGGCGTTCGCAGCGCATCGTAACGCTGTCCGGAGACTCTCGAGTCCATGACGGCGCGTCCCGAGTCCGAGGCCACCCTTCGGACTCCGTCATCGAGCCTCTCGGTAAATTTCTTGATAATCAGAGTAGTTCGTCCCTCCCGTGAGTCGATGATGATAGATCGGTTCCCCGGTTCCCTCTCGGGAATCCGGATAGCTGCGTTATAATTTTCGTTTAGCTGCGTTAGTTTCATTTTCCTGTGTTTTTACTTGCTGGGTTGGTGTGAATTGGTTGATATTGGATTCCCGGACTTTTCGGGAATTATTTCTGTGGTGTTGGAATTTTGGTGGATATTTCTGTGGACCATTTTGGTTGGAATTGGGTTTTCCCTGGTTTGGGACATTTTGCAGGTGTTTGTTGGCGCGCTTCCCAGTTTTGGGTTTGTCCCGGAATAGAGGAAGTGCTGCCCAATTTTTACAAAATTATATTTTTAATTGATTTCAAAACTGGCTTTCGAAAATGATTTTCTAAACCGATTTTCGGGCGACGACCGTACCGGTCTGTGGGCCCCGGCGAAATGCAAACGCACCGGTCCGACCGGACGTTGAGGCATAAACCGAATTTTGAGGAAACGGACCGAGTCTGAGACTCCTAGTTTTCTTTTATTTATTATTTTATTTTAGGCTAAATATTATAGTCATTTAAATTCTGCATTTTATTTAATAATTCAGTCATTTTCTTATTTAATGTAAAAGAAAGATGTATCGGGCATAAGCCCACCCTAGGACCAGTAGCTGTGCCCATGTATTTGTGTAGCGTAGTTATTTTCTTTTCTTTTTCTGGTGGATGTGATTTGGGTGGATTTTGGATTGATTTCATATTCGTAGATAGGACGTAATTTACGGCTTAATTACGAGTTTAGCTAAAATAAATAAAATGTTATTAATTCACTGTTTGTCACTAAAAGAAAACTGTATTTTATATACATATTATGAAAACACAAAGTTTTCCAAATTGTAATTGATTCTTGCGATTTTCCAAATTGTAATCGATTCTCGTGATTTTCCAAATAATTCAATTAACCGGCTTAATCAACGCACGTAGTTGCAACGTAATCATTAGCTGTAAATTAATACAACTTAAAACCTGACTAGGACTTACTACTAGAGATTGCAACTAGCACACTTAGTCTGGTTATTCAGGAATCTAAGTCGAGTTCTCAATTGTAGGAACTCGAAGTTACAACTGACGTTCCTCCTCGGTACCGACTCGTTCTTCCAGTCAATCTAATACAAGGCAAGTGCAGTTATGTCTATTTGGTAATTTATCTAGTAATTGTTTTATTGCAATTTTAAACCACATTGCTACACGGAACTCTCTCCTAGAGTTCGAATATTGACTCATTGATTGAATCTGATTGACTCGGGATATTGGGGGAGTAGTGTAGCGTCTATGACCAATACCCCTATATTGCATCATTGATTGTGCGAGCTGATTTCTCCTATACACGAGGATAGGCCGGACCGTATCATTAGGATATAATTGAATCATCCCAAGCCGGTCATAGTTCGTTACCTACTCAAATCACATTGTTTTCAATGGTAGAATTGTGAAAAATATTGTTAAAGTATTTCAAATTGTTTAACATTGCAAATTTCAAATTATTATTTGAATTATTGGATATTCGTAATTGTACTTTGCTCCCTCCTGACTGGAGACCCAACATTTTAGGTATCACTGATGAGGCTTTGTTACGCGATCCCAAGACGAGGAATTCGAGATTGCTGAGCTGTTTGTCTAGAGTTTTCTTTTATTCATGATGTATAAAAAAAATGGTTTAAGTTGTATCTTTTATTTCATGTAAAAGTTTAATAAAGTTTTAAATTTCCGAATGTTGAGTTGTGACAAATATAGTGTTGTTGTATGGTTACCTGCTACTGAACAGCTTACTGCCGCCGTCTCAACAACGGTGCAGGCTGGGCATGATCCGATTCGACCCAAGCAATTGGGACCGGGTCGTGACATGTTTTTAGTGGTGGCCCATGCAGGTCAGAACAACAACTTAGGAAAACATATTTAGAAACAATTAGAACACTAGAACATCAATTTGTCACAACATAGGACCGAAATATATTATAAATAAATATTTTTGTTTGATTATAGACTGGTAGGATACCTTGCTTATGTTTGCATCCTAAACCTTCCAGAGAATGACCATTGACAAGACCAATCCTGCTGGCGATGAGGTGTCATCTCCGGATCATACCCCATATCCTTAACCAAGCCCAGGGTCCTTTCCCTCGCGGCTGTTTGACCGTCCTCATAATGCATCCAGTGAAGTTTTCACTACACTGGCGATTCCTACCTCATCTCAACTGAATTGCATTTCCTTGGTGGAGTATTCATTTTTGTTGCTCCACTAGTACCAGCAATCATCTTCTAAATGGTTGCCCTATTTCAAGTAATCCTGGAGTTCCAGAAAGCTCAAGATGAAGCCCAGCAGGAACAGAAGAATATCACGAGAGAAGACATGAAGAACGTCATGATGTAGCCTTAGTTATCCCCAACCAAGTTAGAGCAGAACTTTTGTCCTATGAAGGATACCCCTGAATCTAGAAGATATTTGGGTCCCATCAAGTACTCTACTTTTCGGCAGCCTTGTCGTAAGAAGCTATGGGTTTGTAACTAATGCAAGAGGCCTGGTCATCAGGCCGTTAGTTGCCCCAAGAGATTGGGACAATGTTTGGCATGTGGATCTGCTGAACATCGGGTAAAGGACTGCCCTTATCTTTCTATCAAACCAGAGCTCATATCCCAGCAACACCTGTTAGACCACAACCTAGGGACCCTCTTCATATCCAGCAGACCCTGCCCTTACAATGAGGCATGATGCATACTCGAGGTTCATAGAAAAGGAAGCAGTTGGAGACTGCTCATACAAGAGCCAGAATCATGAGGAATAGTACCTAGAACCGCTGTATAGCATCATCTTTTTGGATGTCCTTAGATCAATCATAAGAGTTTTGCTGTAATTCTCCACAGGGATAGAAGTTTTGTTACACCCTTATGGCAGATGGTTTCCTGATAGTCTCCCCGGATTATCCCAGATCTAGATATAGGATTCACCCTTGACCTAGTCCCCGGCTCTTTCCCTAAATTCTAAAGGATGTTACAGAGTCAACCCGAAGGTGGCCAAGAAGATGAAGGACCAGAGCAGTGCAGGCTCTAGGACTTATTCAGAGTGGAGTTTCACCTTAGGGAACACCTATCTTGTTTTGCCCAAGAAGGATGGAACAACGGATGTGCATCGATTACCAGACACTAAAGAACAAGTACTTTTTGCCCAGATCGAGGATCTGTTTGATCTGGTTGTGTGGAGTTAAGGTGTTTCGAAGTCTGATTTAAGATTTGACTAACAGCAAATCAAAATCAGGAAAGAGGACATTTCCAAGACGACGTTTAAACACCAAGTATGGGTAGTTTTCTCTGGTCAGGACGTTAGACTGACAAATACTACTGCTATGTTCATGAATCTCATGAACAGAGATTTTCAGGAGTATTTGAATCAGTTTATCTTCTCCATAGATAACATTCTGATATATATTCGAAGACTGAAGAAGAGCATGAAGAACATCTGAGGAAGTTTTGGAAACTTTGAGGAAAAAGAAGTTTTATGGTAAGTTATCTGAACGTGGATTTTTCTTTGACAAGGTGGACTATTGGCCATGTGGTCAAGAGAGAAATTTCGATGGAAGATAGCTGTTGTTGAAGAGTGGTATACCCCAAGTTCAATTCGAAAGATCCTTGAACTTGGCCGGCTACTATCAGAAGTTCGTGCAGAATTTTCGCCAAGATTGCTGAGTCAATGACGAAGCTCACTTGAAAAAATGAAGAGTTCATTCTGAACGAAAGATTGCCAGGCGGCATTGAGGAGCTGAAGAAGAGGCTTACCACTACACAAATCCTTGTGCTACCCGCAGGAACCGGTGGGTTCTCAATTTACAGTAATGTCTCTGGAAAAGGACTGGGCTGCGTTCTTCAACAACGTGGAAAAGTAATTGCTTACCAATATAGGCAACTACAAACTCATGAGAAGAATCATCCCACACCTAATTTGAATTGCCGCAATTATCTTTACTTTGAAGCTTTGGAAGCATGATTTCTATGGAAAGGGAGTGAAAATATGTACGGGCTACCAAAGTCTGAAATATATCTTCACTCAGGAAGGGCTGAGTATTAGACTAAGAAGGTGGTTCAAGCAGATGGAGGATTACGACATCAACCTGCAGTACCATTCAGGTAAGGCTAATGTGGTTGCTGATGCACTTGGTCGATACTGATGGCGAAGTTCTTAACCAAGGACTAACACCTACTAGAAGACATCGAGAAGTTTGGACTGGAGGTTACACTACCTGGAGATAGAAGGACGAAGCTGGATACTGATTCAGTATTTATGAAGTTCGAAGCTGAAGAAAAAAAAAATCAAGAGGACGTAGTTTTAAAACAAGACACTTTGCAGGCTTAGAGATCAAATGTTGGCTGGAACACTTGAGGGTTCTAACTCTGAAGAATGGTACGAGACTTTGCGTATCGGCTGACAAACGGAGGAACAAGTTGATGAAAGAAATACACCAGTCGCAGTATTCCATAAATTCAGGAGATGATAAGATGTATCGGAATATGCCTCCATTAATTGGTGTTATGGAATAAAGAAAGATAATTCCAGGTATGAGAATTAGATGTGAATTTGTCAACATGAGAAATTAGCAAGAGAACAACAAGCTTGTTGGAGCCGCTGGACCATTCAGAATGGAAGTGGAAGCATATAACAATGAACTTTGAGTAAGGATTGCCTTGTTCCCAAGGAGGGAAGGGCACCAATTGGATTATAATGAACCGACTGACTAAGTCAGCACACTTTAATTTCCTTCAAGTTGGTTTATCCACTAAGAAGTGGGCAGCATTGTACGAGAAGCACATCTACCAGATTCATGGAGTACCGCGGGGCGAGCAATCAGAGAGGTCAATCCAGACGCTTGAAGATGTATTGAGATTTTGCGTCTCGGAATTTGGTATGTCTTGGGAAGACCAAATTGCTTTTGGTAAAGTTTTCTCCTACCAGAGGAACAATCAGTTTTGACGGAGCTGGAAATTGAGGCCAGGAACATCAGGCCATTTGAAGTTTAAGACAAGTTGGAAGTAGCATACCAGTTAGCTCTACCAGCTAATCTTGGGAGTGTGCAACGTTTTCCACGTCACAGCTCAGACGTTACATTTCGGATCCGAGTCACATTTTGGATAATTCAGAACTAAAGATTGGAATCAACCTTTCAGTGCCAGAGAAATCAGTTGCAAGTCTAGTCAGAGATGAGAAGAAATCAGAATTTGAGCCATCACTTAAACTCCTATTCCTTATCTTTTCCGTTCTAAATTTGACTAATGCTGCTAAGTTAGCCTAGTTTTGCAAGCTATCTCTTTAATCAAGCTTGATCATGACGATATTTATTGGGTGCACCCACTAATATATTGTCTAATCAGGACCGGTGCATGATGGTCTGATCAACCTCGTGTACTTTGGTTCGCTTTTGTATTTTCTACATGGATGATATCATAAACCGTTACATCTACGACTGCCTTGGAAATTCTTATTGTTGGACCTGAGTTACGGGCGCAGTACCCGTACCTGTTTTGACTCTCCTACCTTGCCTTTAATTTCGAGGACGAAATTTTCTAAGGAGGAAAGATTGTGAAACCCATAATTTGTATTTAATAATTAAATAATGATATTATTAGTATTTCGAAATTATTATTATTATTGTTAATATTACTATTAAATATTTTTGGATGAAAAAGGATTTCGAAAGTAAATATAACATGGATTTTTGTTTTTGGACCCAGACCCGAGTTCGAGCCCAGACCCAGGCCTGAGCCCGTTTCCTTCTTTCTCAATTCTGATTATTTTGGTTTAATCTTTAAAAAATATATATATATAAAAAAAAAATAATTAAATGTTGGCTGGTCCCGTAGGACCAGCACCCCACTCTCACACACATGAATTGGCAAAACCCCCCTCATTTCTGTAACTCCCAACCCATCAACTCCCCACTTCATTATTCTCATTACAGAGAATGATAAATTCACCCCACTACCCACTCCTCTTCCCCTTCCAGTAACCCCCACACGCACACACCCAACTCCCCATTATTAATCCCTCATCCCCACGTTCTCCATTTCAGCAGAACAACTTCTCTCAAAACACTCTTTCCCCCACATTTTCTCTCCACAGCACTTCACCATCTCCACCACTCCTCCTTAATAAACTCTCCCCAAACTCTCCTGGCTCACGATCACTCAGAGTTAATCCCCTCTCTCTCTCTTCCTCTACCAACTTCTCCCCTCTAAAACCCTCTTCCCCTAACCCTAACCTCCTCCTCCACCTAACTCCGACTGGCCTCCCGAGCCCCCTTCTCCGGCGAGCTCCTCCCGCGTGGATCCGAGCCGCCCGTCGACCTCTCCACCAGTGGCGCCACCCTCCGACCTCGCCCCGCCCGGCCAAGCCCCTCCGGCGCGACCTCCCCGCGGTTCCGCCTCCGCACGATTCCGCCGGCCGAGCCAGATCCGCGCCCCGCGCGCGATCTCCCGGCCATCCCCGAAGCTCGGCGCCCCTCGCGCCCCCCCCGAGGCCAACCGCCCCTTCTCGCCCGGTCGCCTCTGCCGAGCCTACCTCGCCCACGGCCACCAGCGCGCGGCCCTAACCCCGACCACGCCGGAGCCCCCCGCACGCCGCCATCTCCGCCATCTCCGGCGCTGGCTTTGGCCGACCGGCTCCCCGCGCCTTCTTCCGCGCTGTCCCCGCAGGATCCGCCTGCCGACAGCCTCCAGCATCGCCAAGTGCTGCGGTGCCCTCCGCGGTGCCCATTGGCTGTCCCCGTGGACCCGTCTCCCGTCGATCTCGGCTTTTTTTTCCGCTGTCTGTGGCGTTCGCAGCGCATCGTAACGCTGTCCGGAGACTCTCGAGTCCATGACGGCGCGTCCCGAGTCCGAGGCCACCCTTCGGACTCCGTCATCGAGCCTCTCGGTAAATTTCTTGATAATCAGAGTAGTTCGTCCCTCCCGTGAGTCGATGATGATAGATCGGTTCCCCGGTTCCCTCTCGGGAATCCGGATAGCTGCGTTATAATTTTCGTTTAGCTGCGTTAGTTTCATTTTCCTGTGTTTTTACTTGCTGGGTTGGTGTGAATTGGTTGATATTGGATTCCCGGACTTTTCGGGAATTATTTCTGTGGTGTTGGAATTTTGGTGGATATTTCTGTGGACCATTTTGGTTGGAATTGGGTTTTCCCTGGTTTGGGACATTTTGCAGGTGTTTGTTGGCGCGCTTCCCAGTTTTGGGTTTGTCCCGGAATAGAGGAAGTGCTGCCCAATTTTTACAAAATTATATTTTTAATTGATTTCAAAACTGGCTTTCGAAAATGATTTTCTAAACCGATTTTCGGGCGACGACCGTACCGGTCTGTGGGCCCCGGCGAAATGAAAACGCACCGGTCCGACCGGACGTTGAGGCATAAACCGAATTTTGAGAAAACGGACCGAGTCTGAGACTCCTAGTTTTCTTTTATTTATTATTTTATTTTTAGGCTAAATATTATAGTCATTTAAATTCTGCATTTTATTTAATAATTCAGTCATTTTCTTATTTAATGTAAAAGAAAGATGTATCGGGCATAAGCCCACCCTAGGACCAGTAGCTGTGCCCATGTATTTGTGTAGCGTAGTTATTTTCTTTTCTTTTTCTGGTGGATGTGATTTGGGTGGATTTTGGATTGATTTCATATTCGTAGATAGGACGTAATTTACGGCTTAATTACGAGTTTAGCTAAAATAAATAAAATATTATTAATTCACTGTTTGTCACTAAAAGAAAACTGTATTTTATATACATATTATGAAAACACAAAGTTTTCCAAATTGTAATTGATTCTTGCGATTTTCCAAATTGTAATCGATTCTCGTGATTTTCTAAATAATTCAATTAACCGGCTTAATCAACGCACGTAGTTGCAACGTAATCATTAGCTGTAAATTAATACAACTTAAAACCTGACTAGGACTTACTACTAGAGATTGCAACTAGCACACTTAGTCTGGTTATTCAGGAATCTAAGTCGAGTTCTCAATTGTAGGAACTCGAAGTTACAACTGACGTTCCTCCTCGGTACCGACTCGTTCTTCCAGTCAATCTAATACAAGGCAAGTGCAGTTATGTCTATTTGGTAATTTATCTAGTAATTGTTTTATTGCAATTTTAAACCACATTGCTACACGGAACTCTCTCCTAGAGTTCGAATATTGACTCATTGATTGAATCTGATTGACTCGGGATATTGGGGGAGTAGTGTAGCGTCTATGACCAATACCCCTATATTGCATCATTGATTGTGCGAGCTGATTCCTCCTATACACGAGGATAGGCCGGACCGTATCATTAGGATATAATTGAATCATCCCAAGCCGGTCATAGTTCGTTACCTACTCAAATCACATTGTTTTCAATGGTAGAATTGTGAAAAATATTGTTAAAGTATTTCAAATTGTTTAACATTGCAAATTTCAAATTATTATTTGAATTATTGGATATTCGTAATTGTACTTTGCTCCCTCCTGACTGGAGACCCAACATTTTAGGTATCACTGATGAGGCTTTGTTACGCGATCCCAAGACGAGGAATTCGAGATTGCTGAGCTGTTTGCCTAGAGTTTTCTTTTATTCATGATGTATAAAAAAAAATGGTTTAAGTTGTATCTTTTATTTCATGTAAAAGTTTAATAAAGTTTTAAATTTCCGAATGTTGAGTTGTGACAAATATAGTGTTGTTGTATGGTTACCTGCTACTGAACAGCTTACTGCCGCCGTCTCAACAACGGTGCAGGCTGGGCATGATCCGATTCGACCCAAGCAATTGGGACCGGGTCGTGACAGGAGGCGTATGTCTTGCATACGCTGCCTTGATGAGGAAGCGTATGTCTTGCATACGCTGCCTTGACAAGGAGTCGTATGGACCTCATACGCTGCCTTGACAAGGAGTCGTATGGACCTCATACGCTGCCTTGATGAGGAGTCATATGGACCCTATACGCTGACCTGAGCGTAGCTTGACCTGAGCGTATGCTGCCTGAGCGTATGCTGACTGAGCGTATGCTGCCTGAGCGTATGCTGCCTGAGCGTAGCCTGACCTGAGCGTATGCTGCCTGAGCGTATGCTGCCTGAGCGTATGCTGCCTGAGCGTAGCCTGACCTGAGCGTAGGCTGACCTGAGCGTAGCCTGACCTGAGCGTATGCTGCCTGAGCGTATGCTGCCTGAGCGTATGCTGCCTGAGCGTAGCCTGACTTGAGCGTAGGCTGACCTGAGCGTAGCCTGACCTGAGCGTAGGCTGACCTGAGCGTAAGCTGACCTGAGCGTAGCCCTGGATCTCCTATAGCCCTGTATATTGATATTTTATTAGATATTTAACGTCAATTTTATATCCTTACGCCTTTTGTCATGAACTTGATAATTCTGAATTTATTTATTTATTACGTTTGGAGTGATAATTGAACAATGCTTGATAGTGGCCCGCCGTGGTGCACTCCTGACTTGATAACTTGACCTGCTACACATGACATGACAGTGACCCGTGGTGGTGCACTCTTGACAAGTAATTTGACATGATAATTCTTGATGGTGGTCCGTCGTGACGCACCCTTGCCTTGATAAGTAATCTTGATAAGTAACATGACACGATGGTGACCCGTCGTGGTGCACCCTTGACAAGTAATCTTGACACGATAACCTTGATACGCTGTTGCGACGGCTAACTTGACATGCTAAGTGAATTCTTGACACCGTGGGTGATTGAATTGAATGTGCTTGTGTAAGCAACCAGTCTTGTCTCGCATCATGTCTAGGACATGAATCCCTGTTTTTCCACGGTCAGGGATTCATACTGAATCTGGCTAGGTTAATGACTAGATTGATCAAATAGTTCATGGAGGATTTCCCAGTTATCTGTTGCCCCTTTGGTCCCGGCCTTATATATATATATATATACACGGGATTTGTTGCTATCCGTCGAGATGAGCGCACTTCCAGCCCGCCGTCGAGTGTGGTACCTTAGAACACATGTATCTTACTACAGTGTGTCTGCTATATCCTGCTACCTTTTCCTTTTCTTGCTGGGATCAATCAGGTAGTAACAAACAGGTAACCGGACTTGGGATTCTCATTGCATCTTGCTAGTAACTAGGCCTGTGATAACCCTAGTTAGTTAAAGTAGCAAGCCGTAATTATTGTTTGGCCGTGATTGATTGGATGGAGTCTAGTCCAGCCTTGTCTCGTCCTGATCCTGTACAATTTCTGGCATGACATGATCACTCGTGCTTTATCTTAATTCTATATCAGGAATAATTGCATGACCAGATTTCTTATATTTACCTTGCCGATAAATGGTGGGAGAAACAAAGTTCTGTTCAGATGAAGGGTTACAACCTCGGTCCTTGTTTGGTTTACGGGTTGTAACCTGGTTATCTGAATAGTCCCATGGTTATCTCATCGTATATCATCCTGTCATGCTCTTCCATATGTTCTGTCTTTCATCGATTCTGTACAAGATTGTCTTTTATATTCACCTATCATGCTTTTTCTTAAATTACTGTGTCTTATTATGTAATTATATTACTGTGCTAATTGCTGGTTTTAGTTCTTAAGTGAAGCCTCCTTTGTGGCACTTGCTCTTTCTGGGGTTTGACCCAGCTGGTTTTGTATGGCCAGATACCGGAGCAGCAGCAAAGGATCTACCTGCCTTCCAGCCACATGGTGACCACTAGAGGGAATCCTGGCAACGAGTGGGTTATTTTGGCTCTCCCACTCTATTGTACATTATTCTTTTGAGACATTTAGCCGACGAGCACATGTTAGCTCGATGCACTTTACTTTCTGTCTGCCTACGGGCTGTAAACATGATTGGCAACTCGAGGTTGATCATGTATGACTTAACTCTTGCTAGTCCTTACATTTTGTACGACTAGCTTCATGATCATCTGGATATGTAATGTTTGGGACGCCTTACAATTGTATATTTGGTGGTCTGATATCTTGTAACTATTACTAGTTGGTTGAGATTGAGACGATAGGATAATTTATGACCTTAAGAGACTGATAGCTTGTAGATAAACCCTCATATTTCTAGACAGCCGTGACCGTATAGTGAGATGGATTCCATTTCATTATACGTAGCTGGCTATGTCCGCCCCTGCTCTCCAGTATTTTGGTTCTGGGGCGTGACAAGATCATACATGAGCTTCCAAAGTCATTATATTTCTTCTGCTGCGGAATCAAGTGTAAAAAACTCAGATTCAATGGAGGAATGAGATAGCATAATCTGCTTCTTCGACTTCCATGATATAGCAGCTCCACCCATAGAGAAAATGAATCCACCTGTGGATCTCTCGCTCTCCACCTTTGAGCACCAGCTCGCATCACTGAAGCCTTCTACTACTGACGGATCTCCGTTGTAGTGCAGTGCATATGCCTGAATCTTTTTGAGATATCTCATTACCCGTTTCACAACTTTCCAGTGCTCAACGCCTGGGTTGCTCGTGAATCAACTCAGAATTCCCACGACGAAAGCTATATCAGGCCTAGTGACAGTAGTAGTGTACATCAAACTCCCGATCATGCTTGCATACTCCAGCTGCCTGACGCTTTCCCTCGAATTTGGCTCTAGCTTCAGGTCACACCTGTAAGGCGTATCGATCACTGGAAGATCCTGATACTTGTAGCGTGTGACCATCTTCTCAATATAATGAGACTTTGACAACGCCAGTCCAGTGTCCGTCAGGATGATCTTGAAGCCCAAGATCACATTAGCTTCCCCCAAGTCCTTCATACTGAAATTGGTCGAGGTGGACTTCTTTGTCTACGTGACACAACCTATATCCGTACCTAAGATCAGCATGTTGTCCACGTACATACAAATGATTAAATCTCTTCCATCAGTGAACTTCTGTAAACACACTTGTCCGTTTTGCTGACCCTGTAGCCATTTGACCTTATGACCTTATCAAACTTTCCATGCTACATTTTGGGAGCCTGTTTCAAACCGTACAAGGATTTCACCAACTTGCAGACTTTGTCTTCAAGGCCCTTGGCAACAAATCTTTCTGGTTGTTGCATGTAAATCTCTTCGGTAAGCTCGCCATTCAGGAATGCTGTCTTTACATCCATATGATGTATCACCAACTTATATATTGTTGCGAGAGCAATTAACATTATAATGGTGGTCATCCGGGCTACTGGAGCATACGTGTCGAAGTAGTCGATCCCCTGCTTCTGAGAGAACCCCTTGGCTACTAGCCTAGCCATGAACTTGTCAATGGATCCATTTACTTACATATTCTTCTTGAAGATCCATTTGCATCCGATGGGTTTCGTTCCTTCAGGAAGATCAACCAACACCCAAATGTTATTGGAGGTGATTGAATCAATTTTATTGTCGATCGCCTCCTTCCAGAAAACAACGTCTCCGGTGTTCATTGCCTCATCATAGGTAAGCGGATCTGCTTCCACATGATAGGTGACAAAGTCATCTCAGAAGTTCTTTGGTCTCCTCACTCGCTTAGTTGAAGGCTCAGCCAATTCTGGTTCAAGTGTTGTCTCCTCTACAACAACTTCTTCTTGGACAACGTTCTCATTGGAAACTTTAATTTTTTGCGCACCCACATTATTTTTCGGAATGTCCGCAAGAACATTGTTCTTGTGCCATGCAATTTTATCATTAAACTATTATGCGTCGCGAGATTCAATGATATGATTTGATTATATATCAAGAAATCTCCGAGTATTACTCTTCTCAGCATATCCCAAGAAGATTGTCTTCGTAGTCCTTGTCCCGAACTTCTGAATCTTCAGATCTGGGAGCTTTACATATGCCAGACACCCCCACACTCGAATGATATTCAAGTTAGGTCTGAATTTGAACTAGAGTTCATGAGGAGTGATATCAGAAGTTGCATACGGTACTCTATTCAGAATAAAAGTGGCCGTCATTGCAGCTTCTCCCCAATAGCATTTTGGAAGACCCGCAGTCAACAGCATTGAGTTCATCATTTCTGTCAATTTTATGTTCTTCCTTTCTGCTACTCTGTTAGATTGAGAAGAATATGGAGCAGTAGTCTCGTTGATGATTCTATGTTCTTTGCAGAACGATGCAAATTTATGAGACCAATACTCTCCGCCTCGATCACTTCTTAATCTCTTAAGTTGTTTTTCAGTTTGCAGTTCAGCTTCGGCCATGAACTCTTTGAACTTTTCGAACGCTTCGTCTTTAGACTTTAGTAAGTAGACGAACGTGTATTTTGAGAAGTCATCGATGAAGGTTATGAAATACTTCATCCTAGCTTTTGTAGAAAATTGTTTGAAGTCATAGATATCGGAGTGTACCAACTCCAGAAGATCTGTGCTTCGATTAACCCGATGAAAGGGCTTCTTTGTGATCTTCGTCTGAGCACACACTTCACATTTCTCTACTTTACCCCCACATTTGGAGATGTCCTAGACTAGACATTTTGTTTATTCTTTTACAATGAATATGTCAAAGTCTATTATGCCACAACTCAAGAGTATAATCAGAATGAGCGATTGTATTAATTTTATTAGACTGAGTTACAAGCTGAAGTTTAAACATCCCTTCAGTATAAAAGGCTTTCCCGAAGTAGGTTCCTTTTATGGACATCACTATCTAGCCAGCATTGATGTCCATCCTTAGGCCTGCGTTACAGAGTAGGCCTCCAGAGATCAGGTTCTTTACAATAACAGGTACATGCTTCACGTCTTGAAGCGTCAGAGACTTCCATGAAGTCAGCTTCAACACCACCGTCCCGATCCCTTGCACTTCAGCTTGTGTCTGGTTCGCCACCATAACATTTTCAGAGGTTGGTTTGTACGTGGTGAACCATTCCTTGCTATAGTAGACATGGCAGGTGGCACCTGTGTCTACCTACCAGTTAGAGTTGTAGAAGCATGAAAATTTCAGCAGACTGGACAACCATGCGCCCAAGTCACCAGTGAAAACCATGCGCCCAAGTCACCAATGAAGACATATGCGCCCAAGTCGCCAGTGAAGACATATGCGCCCAAGTCACCAGAGTGGGCTATGCGCGCGCCCATGCGCCCACTCTAGGCTCCTCCAGAAGGGGGCGCATAGCTCTGTTTCAGGCTTTGCGCCCAAGCCAGAACAGCCCCCGACTCGGTCAAACCTACGATCAATCGTGCACCGAAGCATACGGCCATGTCAGTCTCCACGAGCAGTCGTGCACCGAAGCATGCGGCCACGTCAACACCACGATCAACCTACGATCACACATTCTGCATGCGCCTACGTCCTATGCGCCTAAAGCAGGACTATGCGCCCACATGAAAACCAGTGTGTTCCCTCATGTGGGCGCATAACATCATTCCAGCTCAAGAACGACTATAAAAAGGGGTCTTATCCCTCTTCAAAACACAGAACGGAGAACATTTTCAAGAGCCAAATTACTGCACTTCTTGCCTGTGAGCCGAGAGTTAGCAATTTTCTTAGGTTTTCTCTCACTTTTGTAATCGGAGTGTCAACGGAGTAAAGGAGCAACTGCCGCTCGATCTCCATCGTCCCATTCTCCAGAATTCTTTTTGTACTCGGGGACCTCAGCGCAGGATCTCTCAGGCGTACTCGATTTGTGGTGCCTTGCGCCAATAAAGAAAAGATAGTGTTTCTTCTTCTTTTTGTGTGTGTCCACAAGAGTCAGCACCCACCGCAGTAACCTGAGCAATCATAGCAATTACGTCAGTAACCATGGAAACCTTACTTGGCTCACCTTGCTCCGACTACTTGGGCTTGGATCTGCAGTCACTCTTGTAATGGCCCTTTTTGCCACAGTTAAAGCAAGTCACATTGAACTTTGACTTCTGGTGCTTGAAAGAAGACCCTTTCACTTTTAGATTAGTGAAGTCCTTCTTCTTGTGGTGGGAAGCCACCTGCTTTCCCTTGGATTCCTTCGTCTGAACCAAGTTGGCCTTAGCCATCTGTTTGGATAGTGTCCACCTTCAGTTGAGCCCTCATCTGGTCCTCAATATAAATTTCTTGCAGGAGATCTTCCAGAGCGATCTCCAGTTTCTTTCTATGGATATTCACATAAAATTTGCTCCATCCAGCGAGAAGCTTGGAGACGATCCCTCCAACACTGAACTTGTCCTTGAGGGGCATCTCCTCATCTTCCAATTTCTGACGCAACTTCAGGAATTCCTTCACCTGAGGCAATATCGTCTTCTCGTCTTCAAAAAGCCATTTGTGATATTTCTCGACGATGAATATCTTGCTCTAGTTCTTGTCATCTTTATACAGTTTCTCCAAAGACTCTCATATCACTATGGCATTAGTCTTCTTTGAGTAAGATTCTGCCAGAGAGTCCTCGATCAGAAGCCTACAGAGGCTATTTTCCCTCTTCCATTGGACTTTTTGGCAGTAGCAGCAGCAACCGCGGCCGCAGTCCCATCTTCTGGAACCTTCGGTTCATCCTCAGATAACACGTGGTCGACGTCTACGAGTTGAAGATTGAGGCTAACCTTCCTCTTCTAGATTTGGAAGTGCTCTCCATCGAATTTATCTAACTTGTTAAAGTTGGAATCGATGAGCGAAGCACGAGAGTTTTCCATCTTGTAAATTTAGCTTCGAGATTGTTACTCTCGGGGCGTGATTTTAAGATAAAAACAGATTTTGGAAATACTTCTAGGAAGGTGCACAACTGAGATCCCGGAGGATTCAGGGATGAAATCAAATGTAACACTTCGAAGTAGGCACAAATGAATTTCGTAGCAGCAGCGACGAAAGCCCACAAAAGATTTCTGATTAGATCAGAGAAAATCTCGTTCTTTCTCTGAAACTTGTTGTGATTGAGATAGAACGAGTTACAGGTGGAGAAGAGATGAACATAAGATGAAAAAGGCATGCTGGGGTGACGGATCACCGGAGCCCAAAACTAGATTCGCTCCACAAGATCAGCTTCCAAGAACCAGCAAGTTCAAAGATGAACTGCATAACACTCTGTCGAAATGCTCTTCTGACTCCTCAGATGGACATAACTCTCTCTCTATTTCTCTTCTTCTATGCTCACTGAATTTCGTCAAGAACATATCCAATGAGAGAGAAAAGAGAAACATATATAGTGTTAGTCCAGTAACTGTCCAGTATGTGAAACGTTCGGGACGTGGTAATATGGTTCCGTGAATGGAGGAACCGTTTCTGAATGTTTCGTAATTTTTCAGATCATGAACAGACACGACAGCGCTTATAGGTGCGCGCTACAACAATTTGCGCCAACTGCACCCGTGCACAATGCGCCAACTGCGCTCGCACGCACTCGCGCACCCGCGCACATTGCGCCAACTGCGCGCCGCGCACACTTGCGCACCCGCGCATAACACGCGCTGCACGCACTACGTGCAAACTGTCGCCTCAACTTGTCGCGCCATCGGGCCGCACGAACTGGCCACGCGAAGGGACATGCGATTGGCAGCACAGAGGCTCGTGCAACGAGTGCAACTAAAATGCCACATTACGTCTCATGAGTCCCAGTCCGAGTCCGAGTCGCTAAGCCCCTACGGGACTTAGCTCCTATGGAATTAATTCCAAGAGCATGACAAGAAGCATAAATGCTTTCTTTGTGTAGTTAGCCTTCTTTCCACTATACAAACACCCCCACATGACATCCATGTGCCTCTCCACACCTCATGTGCATCTCTCAACACGAGCAAAGCTTTATATAGAGATACTACCCATTTGGCCTAGGCAATGTAGGACTATCTTTCTAGTCTAAAGAAAAACACCAACAAAACAATAATCGAATTAGCTAAAACCGAAACCAAATAACTATTCAGTTAGACTATTCCTGTTGTTTAAATGGTCGAACGTAAATGGAATCGTTATTAAATTATATTAAAATATATATTTTTATACACATTCTTTAAATTTCAAAATTGTGCACAAATTTGATAATTAATGGCTTAATTGCAACTTGATACCCTCAACTATTCCAAACTTTTAACTTGATACCCTAAACTTTTTTACTCGATAACTTGTTGCCATCAACTATTTAATATTTTTAATTTGATACACAAAACTTAAAAAAAGGACAATTATCCCTCCCTTCATTTTCCAACCCAACCCCTCTCCCCCCCTCCCTCCGACCCATCACTCCCCTCCCCACCCCCACCCCCCCTGCTGCCTCAACCCCCATACCAACCCCCTCCAGCCACCCTCGTCGTGTCCCCCACCCCCACCCACCCTCCCTGATGCTACCCCGCTGCCGTCCACGCTCCCCCCACCACGGCTGCATCCCCCTCCCCGGACGCGCGTTGTGGCTAGAGGGGAGAGGGGAGAGGGGGGGGGGGGGGGGGGGGGGGGGGGGCACGCGAGAGGCCGGAGGGGGCCGGGATGAAGGGGTGTGGAAGCGGGTGCCCTAGGGCGGCTACAGTCGGGTGGGGGAGGGGAGTTGGGGCGGACGGTGGCTGAAAGGGGGACGGGAGTCGGTGGACGGGTAGTCAAAGGGGGACGGGCTGCATGGTGGGTGTAGGGGGAAGGTGGGAGTAATTTTAAGTTTAGATTAGGAATATTTGTATCCAATTTTTTTTTCAGGGTATCAAGTTGTCGAGTAAAAAAATTTAGAATATTAAGTTAAAAAAAACTAGAATAGTTGAAAGTATCAAGTTATAATTAAGCCAATAATTATCAAAGTTAGACTTCAAACCACTTACATAAAATTGTTGTTTTCAAAATATACATATTTTTAATCACAAAATATATTATGCACAAAAGGATATTTACATAATTATATGTCTTATTGGGCTTTCGGATTTGAACCGAAACGAAAAACCGAATAAATTTTTTTAGTATTTTTAAAATGGAAACGAAATCTCTGAATTACTTAATTGAAATACCTGTTCAGTTCAGTTTTCCGTCCCAAACCGAATAATGATTCTTTCCTTTTCAGCATTAACCTTCGCAGCCAAAAGCATCTGATCAACCCAAAGAACATGTAGTTGGAAACATAATCTTCACCTCATTTGTCTTCATATTTCTGTCTCATGGATACTAGAAGGGTACAAAATACTGAATTCTGATTGCAAAACCTCGACCCACTACTCTCTTCTCCTCCAACCACTTGATAAGTTACAGTTAACTTGCAACTTTAGATTATTATCACAAGATAGCTACAGAACCAACCCTCCAGCAAAATTGTGCTAACCTCTAAACATCATACCATCTACACTGGTCCTTGTCCATCAAACTAGCAGCGGAAGAAAATAACACCAAGTAAACAGCAGAAGAGGAAGCTGAATGTCGGAGGCACCAGAAAAATCAGTATTCGGCACACTTGGGCCAAAGCCGCCCGGATTAAGCCCAGTGCTTCCCCCAGCCGGAGTCACGCCGCCGATAGCACCACCTGTGCCACCAATACCACCACCTGTGTTAAGGCCAACGCCCGGGGGAGGTGGTGCATTGGTCAACGGCGTAACAGGGGTGTTACTGATGGGGGTCGTGGGAGTCGTAGTGGCCCCTACTGGAGTCGTAGAGCCCCCTATTGGAGTCGAAGAGCCCCCTGCAGTACTGCAATAGTAGAATATATAGTCAGCTTCAATTGATCACTTTACCATAAGTGTGGGAACGAGAAGTCATGATGCTGTCTTTATTTGAGAGCTTCATCCAGTTATCTATGTGCATACCTGTCCCTCCAAAGATATGTAACAGAGGAAGTACAAGCTTATTACTTTCAGAATAAGAGAATAAGAATATCTTTCCCATAACAATGCATCTTCCCTGATAATTTGCATGAAGAACAAGGAATCGTACAGCAAGTTAGGTTATCCAAGTCGAGATTCGTATTGTGTATCGAATTGTTTGATTACCATCTTGTGTATCATACCATATATTGTAAGTTACGTTGTCCTATAATAAATTTAAGCTAATTTGCACTCGAGCACTTTGAACTATCAGCTTTCTATCCTCAACTGTCATTTTCATTTTTTCAGTTAGAGGTTATTCAATGGCGTAAGGTATCAAAGGCGCAATCGAGACACAAAGAGTCTATATTGCCTTAGGCGTAAGGTGGGAAGTCCGAGTGAAGCGAGGCACAAAATTAATAAATTATAAAATATACATAAATAAACAAATTAATAATGTTGGGGCATTTGTATTCTTGACATGTAGAGAACTTGTTCTCTACATGCTTAGTGAAGTTTTAGTCCCACATCGGAAATGCATCATGTGGTATCTCAACATATATAGGCTTCTATGTATTGTTGGGATGTGCACATGGGTGGTGACCCAAAGGTGGGAACCATGTGGGTGATTTTACTAAGAGGTAAGAATAAGGCTCCATGGTAAGCTTCTAGCTTTTTGCTCTTGGAAAATTTATTTCCATGGGAGCTAAGCCCCATAGGGGCTTAGCGACTCGGAAACGGACTCGGGCTCGGACTCAAGGGCTCTTGTGGCGTTTTGTTGGCGCACTTTGCACTTAGCACGTCAGCATCACAACGAGCCACTTGCGCGGCCCGTTACGCGAGCCCAGTTACGCCGGCCCAGTTACGCCGGCCCAGTTACGCAGCCCAGTACGCGCAGTGTGCGTAGTGTGCGCAGCGTGCGTAGAGTGCGCAGAGTGCGCAGCGTGCGTAGCACGCGCGGGTTGCGTAAAGGGGCTGTGTGCGTAAAGTGCAAATTACGCTGGTTACACGAGTGGCACAACTTGCGGCAGAACGTGTCTTTGCATGTTCTGAGTGGTTGCTCCATGTTCGGGGTGGTTATCACCACGTCCCTAACATTGTGCTAACCGGACAGTTGTTGCAGGGGCCTATATAAGGTCTCCTCCTTCTCTCTCACAGTAAGGAACTAATACACAAGTAGTAGACATAAAGTTTACAAGTGCTTAGAAGCTGTGAGAGAGAAGAGAGGTTTTGTACCAGCGTTGAGTTTTGCACCGGAGTTCGTGTTCATCCGAGGAGTCAGAAGAGCAAGAGTGTTCCAAGTTCTCCGACGAACTTGCTGGTTCCTGGAAGCTATTCGTGTGGGACGAATAAAGCTTTGAGCAACGGTGATCATTCACCCCAGCAGGAGTTTTTCCATCTTTCGCCTGTCACCTTCTTCGTTTATCAGAATTCTATTAGCGCACCTTCGGTGAAGTGTTTGCGTTGGTAGAAATCTGTGCACCTTCTGTGAAGTGTTGCATTAGTGGAATTTCTGTTACGTACCTTCTGTGAAGTGTTACGTAATAACGATTGTTTTTACAATTGTTACGAATTCTCAGTTTTCCATCGAAAAATTGTGTCCCGACAATAACAATCTCAAAGCTTTAGTGCTACGATGGAAAACGTTAATATTTCACTCTTCAATTCTGACTTTTGTAAGTTAGAAAAGTTTGATGGAGAACATTACCAAGTCTGGAAGAGGAACGTTTATCTCACCCTTCAACTCAAAGACGTAGATCACGTCCTTCTGGAGAAAGAACCTACTGTTCCAGATGTTGGGTCTGCTGCCGCAATCACCGAGGCTACTAAACTTCAAGCAAAATAGAGAAGGGAAAATAGTATTTGCAGGATGCTTATCCTGAATGCTATGGAAGATTTCCTTGCAGAATCATATTCTAAGAAGACTATCGCTAGAGACATATGGGAGTCTCTAGAAAAACTCTACGAAGAAGACAAGAACCGCAGTAAAATCTTTGTGGTTGAAAGATATCACAAGTGGTTCTTTGAGGACGAAAAGTTTATGCTGCCGCAGGTAAATGAGTTCCTGAAACTGCGACAGAAGCTGGAAGATGAGGCGATGCTGCTCCCCGATAAGTTTGTTGTTGGAGGGATCGTCTCAAAGCTCCCCGCTGGGTGGAGCAAGTTCTATGCAAACATGCATAGGAAGAAGCTGGAGATCACCCTTGAAGATCTTCTGCAGAAAATCTATGTTGAGGACCAGATGCGGGCTCAACTGAAGGTGGACGCACTGTCCAAGCAATTGGCTAACGCCAATCTGGTGCATTCAAGGGAACCAAGGGGAAAGCATGCGGCTTCCCAAAGCAAGAAGAAGGACCTTGACAATCTAAAAGTCAAGGGTACTTCAATAAAGAAGAAGAAGCCAAAGTCCCACTAGGCTTGCTTCAAGTGTGGCAAGAATGGCCACTTTAAGAATGAGTGCAAAGCAAAAGCCAAGCAATCGGAGCAAGGAGAGCCTAGTAAGGTATCTATGATAACTGATGTTGTTGCTATGATTGCTCAGGTTGATGCGGTAGGAACTGATGCTGATTGGTGGGTAGACACTGGAGCCACCTGCCATGTTTGCTCCAGCAAGGAGTGGTTCACCACCTACACCCCTACTTTTGATGTGGTTATGGTGGCGAACCAGGCACAAGCTGAAGTGCTCGGGATCGGGACGGTGGTGTTGAAGCCGACTTCAGGGAAGTCTCTGACGCTTCAAGGCGTGAAGCACGTACCTGCTATCGCCAAGAACCTGATCTCAGAAGGCCTACACTGCAACGCAGGCCTCAGGATGGACATCAATGCTGGCCAGATGGTGATGTCTATTAAGGGAATATATTTCGGAAAAGCTTTTTATACCGAAGGAATGTTCAAAATTCAGCTTGTAAATCAGTCCAATGTAACTAATGTAATTAATAAAGTCACTCCTTCTGCTTATACTCTTGAGTTGTGGCATAATAGGCTAGGACATGTTCATTGTAAACGAATAAACAGAATGTCTAGTCTAAGACTTATCTCCAAATGTGGGGGTAAGGTAGAGAAATGTGAAGTTTGTGCTCAAACTAAGATCACAAGGAAACCCTTTCCTCGGGTTAATCGAAGTACAAATCTTTTGGAGTTAGTACACTCAGATATCTGTGACTTCAAACAGTTCTCTACAAAGGTCGGGATGAAGTATTTCATAACCTTCATCGATGACTTCTCAAAGTATGCGTTCGTCTACTTGCTGAAGGCTAAAGACGAAGCATTCGAGAAGTTCAAAGAGTTCAGAGCCGAAGCTGAGCGGCAGACTGGACAACAACTCAAAAGAATAAGAAGTGATCGAGGTGGAGAGTACAGGTCTCATGAATTCGCATCGTTCTGCAAAGAACATGGAATTGTCAATGAGACTACGGCTCCGTACTCTCCTCAATCAAACGGAGTAGCAGAGAGGAAGAACAGAACGTTAACAGAAATGATTAACTCAATGTTGTTGACTGCTGGCCTTCCTAAGTGCTACTGGGGAGAAGCTGCATTGACGGCCACTTTTATTCTAAATAGAGTGCCTCATGCAACTTCAGACGTTACTCCTCATGAACTCTGGTTCAAGGTCAGACCTAACTTGAATGTCATTCGAGTGTGGGGGCGTCTGGCATATGTCAAGCTTCCAGATCTGAAGATTCTGAAGCTTGGGACAAGGACTACTAAGACGATCTTCTTGGGGTATGCCGAGAAGAGTGATGCTCGGAGATTTCTTGATATTGAGTCAAATCATATCATTGAATCTCGCGACGCAGAATATTTTGAAGACAAATTTGCAAAGCACAAGAATATTGTTCTTGCGGATGTACCGGAGAACAATGAGGGTGCGCAGCAAACTGAAGTCTTCAATGAAGATGTGGTCCAAGAAGATGTTGTTGAAACAACGATTGAACCAGAACAAGCTGAGCTGTCAGCTAAGCGTGTGAGGAGGCCGAAGGACTTCGGAAGTGACTTTGTCACCTATCATGTGGAAGCAGATCCGCTTACCTATGATGAGGCGATGAAGACCAGAGATGCAGTTTTCTGGAAGGAGGCGATTGACAATGAAATTGATTCCATCACCTCAAATAACACTTGGGTGTTGGTTGATCTTCCTGAAGGAGCGAAACCCATCGGATGCAAATGGATCTTCAAGAAGAAGATGAAAGCAGACGGAACTATTAACAAGTTCAAGGCTAGGTTGGTAGCCAAGGGATTTTCTCAAAAGCAGGGGATTGACTATTTTGACACGTATGCTCCAGTTGCCCGGATGACCACCATCAGGATGTTGATTGCTCTTGCAGCAATACATAAGATGGTGATACATCAGATGGATGTGAAAACGGCTTTCCTAAATGGCGAGCTGACCGAAGAGATATACATGCAACAACCAGAGGGATTTGTCGTCAAGGGTCTTGAAGACAAAGTCTACAAGTTGGTGAAATCTTTGTACGGTCTTAAACAGGCTTCCAAGATGTGGCATGAAAAATTTGACAAGGTTATAAGGTCAAATGGCAACATGGTTAGCGAGACGGACAAGTGTGTTTACACGAAGTTCGCTGATGGAAGAGGTGTGATCGTTTGTCTGTATGTGGACGATATGCTTATCCTAGGTACGGATATGAGCTGTGTCACGGAGACAAAGAGGTTCATCTCGAGCAAGTTCAGTATAAAGGACTTGGGGGAAGCTGATGTGATCTTAGGGATCAAGATCATCCGGACAGACACTGGACTAGCGCTGTCACAGTCTCATTATATTGAGAAGATGATCACTCGTTATGGGTATCGGGATCTTTCAGGGATCGATACGCCGTACAGGTGTGATCTGAAGCTGAAGCCTAATTCAGGGAAAAGCGTTAGGCAGCTGGAGTATGCATGCGTAATCGGGAGTTTGATGTATGCTACTACTGCCACAAGGCCTGACATAGCTTTCGCCGTGGGAATGCTGAGTCGTTTCACGAGCAACCCTGGTGCTGAATACTGGAAGGCTGTGAAACGGGTTATGAGATATCTCAAGAAGACTCAGACATATGCACTGTACTACAGCGGAGATCCGCAGGTAGTGGAAGGCTTCAGTGATGCCAGCTGGTGCTCAAATTTGGAGAGCGAGAGGTCCACAAGTGGATATATTTTCACAATGGGTGGAGCTGCTATATCATGGAAGTCGAAGAAGCAGACAATGCTCTCGCGGTCATCCATGGAATCTGAGTTCTTTGCACTTGACACCGCAGTCGAGGAAGCAGAATGGCTTCGGGAGCTCATGTATGATCTTCCAGTGGTTGGGGCGCAAATACCGGCAATACCGATATACTGCGACAACCAGGCGACTACGGCGGTGGCATCAAATGACCTCTTTAACGGAAAGAAGAGGACTGTGCGGTTAAAGCACAGGACAATACACGATCTTATTAAGAGAGGTGTAATTGCAGTGATTGATGTTCGGAGTCAGGAAAACCTGGCGGATCCGTTCACCAAGGGCCTCAAGCGCCAGCTGGTCGATGACTCAGCATGTAAAATGGGCTTGAAGGTATTCTGATATTAGTTATTGTATTCCTACCATAAAGTTTTATGCTATTAGTTCAAAGATTTATCTACTAGGCATCTAGCTTTTGGTTCAAGGGAGGACCATTAACTGGAAGAATATCAGGAACGGTGGGTACATGTTCGATTGGGCATAGAGAGGTTACGAACCTATAACCACTGTTGTCTACTGTTGTTTTTCTGCGAAAAAAACGGTTCCTGTGGGAAGGTTGGCTTAATTGCCTTAATGAGTTCTCAGGCAGAGTGAATGCCTGGTGTGCTTTACAGAAAGCACGGTAGAGCAACACTACAAGGAGTGAAACTCCATGCTACAGTGGGGTGATTCCACGATGAGGTTCCTATATGTGAGGTGCTACCCAGGAATAGGATAAAGCCGCGGCCTTACAGGCCAAGTCACAGCGGCGTAGCACCGCAAATAGGCAGGTAGCCTAATGATGTATGTTAAAAATAAAGAGGGGTGTAGTCAGCACTACAAAGAGGAGGAGTTCCTCTTGTTACAGTGGCACGACACCACGATGAGGTACCCGGTTAGGGATAAAGTCTCGGCCTTGCAAGCCATGTCGTTGCGGCGTAACACCGCAAGGGAGCCTAAGGCTTCATGCTGGGTAGTTTGGCACTACAAAGAGGCAGTTGTCTCATGCTACAGTAGTATGACACTACAAAGGTTCCCAGATATGGGGTGATTCCCAGGAAGGGGTAATGCCTTGGCTTCGGGCCATGTCATAGCGGCGTAGCACCGCAAGGGGAGCGTAAAGCGTTCCATGCCATGTCTCTTTCTAATGAACTCACCTATAGTGTATGGACAGAGATATCAGGCCGTCTCTTGAGGGTAAACTTGTAGACGCCCAAAAGTATACACTGAAACCAGGCTGGCACAGAACCTTTAATGTGCATAGCCAGAAGCACATGTGACTACATTATGTGAGTGGGAACAACTTCAGCTATGGTGCAGAATTCAAGGCTTAGTCCATTCTTGTATTATAATCTGTTGTTTAACCCATGCGGGAAGATTCAAGTCATCGCGACATCTCTCCTAATGCATGATGGACAGTCACTGTGGGGAACACTCGAACCCATATATATTGAGATATGTGGGGAATTGTTGGGGCATTTGTATTCTTGACATGTAGAGAACTTGTTCTCTACATGCTTAGTCAAGTTTTATTCCCACATCGGAAATGCATCATGTGGTATCTCAACAAATATAGGCTTCTTTGTATTGTTGGGATGTGCACATGGGTGGTGACCCAAAGGTGGGAACCATGTGGGTGATTTTACTAAAAGGTAAGAATAAGGCTCCATGGTAAGCTTCTAGCTTTTTGCTCTTGGAAAATTTATTTCCATGGGAGCTAAGCCCCATAGGGGCTTAGCGACTCGGACACGGACTCGGACTCGGGCTCGGGCTCGGACTCGGGCTCAAGGGCTCATGAGGCGTAATGTGGCGTTTTGTTGGCGCACTTTGCACTTAGCACGTCAGCATCGTCGCTAGACGCATAGTGCGCTTAAGTTGCGCTCGTTGCGCGAGCCACTTGCGCGGTCCGTTACGCGAGCCCAGTTACGCGAGTCCAGTTACGCCGGCCCAGTTACGCAGCCCAGTACGCGCAGTGTGCGCAGCGTGCGTAGAGTGCGCAGCGTGCGTAGAGTGCGCAGTGTGCGCAGCGTGCGTAGAGTGCGTAGTACGCGCGGGTTGCGTAAAGGGGCTGTGTGCGTAAAGTGCAAATCACGCTGGTTACACGAGTGGCGCAACTTGCGGCAGAACGTGTCTTTGCATGTTCTGAGCGGTTGCTCCATGTTCGGGGTGGTTATCACCACGTCCCTAACATTGTGCTAACCGGGCAGTTGTTGCAGGGGCCTATATAAGGTCTCCTCCTTCTCTCTCACAGTAAGGAACTAATACACAAGTAGTAGATAGAAAGTTTACAAGTGCTTAGAAGCTGTGAAAGAGAAGAGAGGTTTTGTACCAGCGTTGAGTTTTGCACGGGAGTTCGTGTTCATCCGAGGAGTCAGAAGAGCAAGAGTGTTCCAAGTTCTCCGACGAACTTGCTGGTTCCTGGAAGCTATTCGTATGGGGCGAATAAAGCTTTGAGCAACGGTGATCATTCATCCCAGCAGGAGTTTTTCCATCTTTCGTCTGTCACCTTCTTCGTTTATCAGAATTCTATCAGCGCACCTTCGGTGAAGTGTTTGCGTTGGTAGAAATCTGTGCACCTTCTGTGAAGTGTTGCATTAGTGGAATTTCTGTTACGTACCTTCTGTGAAGTGTTACGTAATAATGATTGTTTTTACAATTGTTACGAATTCTCAGTTTTCCATCGAAAAATTGTGCCCTGGCAATAACAAATAATATTAGAAATAAAACTAAATATCATATTAAAACCAACGAAATCATGTTAAAGCATAACCAAGTGAACTAGCAAAAAATAATAGCAGTAGCAGTCAACAAAACTAACAAGAGTTTGTATTCTTCCTAGCACATTTTTAGTAAATTTTAGTTTTTCTATTTCAACTATTATAACAAACTTTGGCAACCGCTCACTTGTATGAGGTAAGAGTTACTTTTATACCTCGAAGTTTTTTGTATATATACAAACAAAACCATAAGACGTGTTTTTTCTTAGTTGTCTTGCTGAAAGGCCATAAGGCACGTCCAGAAAAAGACACATCATCTAGTGAGGTGCGAGGCGTAGCTGTTGCGCCTTTCTGCGAGGTGCGCATTAGAGGCACGCCTCGGACGCGCCCTTTACTACTATGGATTATTATAAGCGTAAAAGACCATAATGCACCAACCATCAAGCTAACTTGTAGTAGCTGGTTATTTCTTTCAAAATTAAGAACTAATTAAATCATCATTGTAGAAGCATGGAATTTCACAACCAGAAAGCCTACACGCCAGACACTACATGCGCCAGAGATCGGGCAAAATACTTCACAGCAAAATCAACAAAGATAGACATTTGAAAAAGGACTTTTTATTTATATACAAAAGTCTATTACATGTCTAGAAAAAGGTTGTACAAAGGAGAATTTCTACAAAGAAAAGATCCTAAGTCTACAGCCAGCGGCCACCATGCGCCTCCAGATAGGCGCAGCAGCCACCATGCGCCGCCGGTCAGGCGCAGCAGCTACCATGCGCCTCCAACCAGGCGCATCCCACCATGCGTACTCAGCACGGCGCATCCCTTCAGCAGCTCAGTTATGTGCATCCCCAGTTATGTGCATCCCTTCAGCAGCCCAGTTATGTGCCGCTCTTCCAGCCAGGTTCACCTGATAAGTGCTTCGACTAAACAAAGCATTTAACCCTCTGGCTGGAACCAAGGAAGAGAAGAGCACCGCAAATCTGTGGCCAGGGGAGGCTTCGAAAGAGCCTCCAAAAGCGAAGGAAGACCGTGATCGAAACCACGGCTAAAGGAGCAGCTTCCAAACCCACCAGAGTGGGCAACGCCCACTTTGAAGGAAGAAAGAGCCTAGCACCGCAATTCCGATCTACGGCTCTTCCGGAGTAACGGAGACGAGGCCCGAGCATCCCTATCTTTGGATGCAACAGGCACCTTCCGCCTGCCTCAGAAGCCCTCGACTCCGCCTTTTGGATGTAACAGTCACCTTCAAGTGCATCAATGACGACATGGCGTCTCATCTTCACCCTCGGGAGCACTTCGTCAACAGAATGCACCCGAGTACCCAAGTTCATGTTGGATGTACGTGAGGGAACGAGAAGCAAACCTTCTCTCCATGCCACTATTTATAGGCCGGGCAGATCAAACCCACGCGCCAAGTGGATGGCTCTCCGAATTCCGTGCAATGAATTTGCATTAAATGGATGAACCGTACGCCTCGAATTCAGCCAAACGGCTATTTAAAGCACTCGAGGAGCGAAACAGCCGCATCATTAAAAGACATGTCGGATGCGCCAGCCAGACAGCGCATCACACAGACGCGCCCTTCGACATCAGGCGCATCACACAGACGCGCCCTTCAGTACCAGGCGCATCACAGAGGATGCGCCCCCACGCGTCCCCATGCCTAGTGGAACACCAATCGACGTGCCCACTCAGCTGTCCATCGAATGTCAGAAACATTAAATGCTGAACTGACAGAGTTGACAGCACATCTCCCAAAGTCTGAACAGTTGACAGCTTTTTCAGAAAACGAAGCGTCGGCAACGTCAGCATCATCATGACTCTACTCCGACGGCTACTGCCACGTGGCCACCCAACCATCCGCATGCACCTCAAAAGCCATGCGCCTCAGACTCTTCAACTGATCCCTAAAGACAGAAGAAAAGTCTCCATTTGAAGCTTTGCAAGCGCCTCAAAAGCCATGCGCCCCAGACTGCTCTCTGATCCCAAAAGACAGAAGGAAAGTCGCCTGCATGCGCCTCAAAAGCCATGCACCCAGAATGGTTCGTGACTCCTAAAGGTTACGAGCCAAAGTCTCCTCATGCGTCCAATCCAAGGCGCATCCCACCAGATCATCCCCCACCAAATCCGAGATCTCCGAGCCATGAGTCGACGACACGTGTCCTTTGACTCAACTCATCCAAGATTTCAGCAACAGAAAGATCTTCTCCTCTGCTACGTGCCGGCTCACAACAGCAGTATGAAGAATTCAACCCCTCGATCAGGGCGCATCATCCATGCGCCTCCATCAGCAATCTCCACGTGGCGTCCCCACGCACCAGCGCATCCTACATGTGTGCATGAGCAGCCAACCTGCCCAGCTATAAATAGAGGGATCATTTCCTTCTCACACACACACAGAATACACAACGAACACACAGAGAATCATCAGAGAGGCAGATACAGACACTCAACGTCTTCCTCCTCTCAGCAAGCTCCAGCACCCAGAACAATCCAAACCTTCAAAGAACCGATAACCGTCGTCAGCTCGTCAACGGAGTCAAAGCATTACCACCCGCTCCATTGGCACCAAGGATCCAGATTAAACAAAAGTGTACTCCTATGACTACATCAAAGTCCTATATTGTAACACTGTTTTGTTTGTATTAAAGTTTACAATCAAACAATTTTAATGGCAAACAAGCTGGCGACTCTGCTGGGGACCTCTTTCTCCTCCACCGAGAAAGTCGTGTCACAAGCCGACGACGTGAAGGTGGGCTCCTCCCACAAGACGCTGGTCGTGCGCCTCAATCAACAGGCGTACGAGGAGTTCATTTCTGAAGGAAGCGCGAGTCCTTCGAAGCGGCTGCTGAAGCCGAAGAAGACCCGCCGTGTCTGGGTGCGCAAGGTCGACGCCTCGGGCACCACCACTGAAGGGGATGCGCCAATCCAGCCTTCCCTTCCTGCTGACGTTCTCAGCAACCAAGGTGCGCCCGCTGATGCAGCGCATCTCTCGGGGAAGCGTGCGGCTGACCACGTTCCCCAGCCATCTCCCTCTTAGGCGAGGAAGATGCGTCGACGGAGCAGGGGCGCAGCCAATGCCCCGCGCATCACCTCTGATGTGCTACAAAAAGTCTCTGTCTTTGACAGACTCACTTGCTGTAATGACGAGGAGAATTTGGATGCTGAGTACTACGCGCCCCAGCGGGCTAGTACGAAGAAATCCAAGGCAACACGAGCCATGTGCCACAAACGTGCTATGCCAGCAGCAAGCCAAAAGCACGCGCTCACAATCACGCGCGCTGCTGATGGCAAGCTGTACAAGGTCGACTCAGGTGCTTCTGCACCAAAAACGAGTCGACCTTCAAAGTCCTCATCTCACTTGGGCGCATCTACTGCGTGCACAACCAAGTCGAGTGAGGCAAATTCAGTGGTCTTGAACTCCCGCGCCTCCTCTGGTTGTGCGTTTGAGGTCCGTTCAAGTCACTTCAAATGTTGTGGTTCCCCCACTACTGATCGTGATGCCTGCTTGGTATTAGATCAGGGGACGCAGCACTCACCTGACCACCCCGGCGTTTGGCCTTGCCATGCGCCTGAAGGGGGTGTGAAGGTAGCACTCTCCTCCAACGACCTGCGTAACGTGATCACTCACAAGCGCCGGTCAGGAGAGTCGACCAGCAAGCACGATGCGCCTCTCACGGGGCATACTTGTGCGGTGGTCACCATCAACTGCTGTTGCAAGGCAGCAGTACCACCAAGGCAGTCAGTCTTCCAGCGGCTGCAATCATCAACACCCCTCCGACGTCGCCTTGGGACGAAGGTGTCAGCAGAAGAGGAGCCAAGGGTTGCTTCATGCAGCGTGATCTCCAACTCCTCGTCAGTCCGAAAGACGACTGGCAATTCCTCGAAAACCAAGGCAGCTGTCTCGACCTCTGGAGTGTTCGAAGGCACTCGATCGAGGAAGAAGTTCTTAGAGAAAGCTGGGGGTAGTCAGACCCTTGTTGAGCCTCCTTCCGAAGACGAAGATGTACAAAGCAGAGCTGCGGCGGATCTTCATCCTCGAGGCAAAGTCAGCCTCCCAGAAGCCCCTCAAAACGAGGATGTCCCCCAGAACACCGCTGGAGAGGCCCTTCAAGACGGAGCTGAGGGCAATCAGGCCCTTGCAGATGCGCTCATCGAGAATGACCTCCAGAACGTGGCTGGGGGTGGCCAAATACCAGGAGAAGCGACTCCCCCACATGAGAGTGAGGCCGAGAGCGAAGCCTCAACCAATCCATCTACTCCTGGCCGTGTAATGACAGTATACATGGCTGGGGGTGATTCCGAGTCAGATGCGCCGCCGCAGGACATCGTCCAGCGCATAAACTCATTAGAGGGAGGACTCAAAACCCTCTCTGCCTCTATGCAAACACTGACTCAAGCAGTGTTTGAGATACGGTCGGCCTTGACCAGAGCACCTTCAACCGGTCCCGACCCAGGAGCCAATGGGGAGTCGAGTGTACCCCTTCAACGGGTACCCTCAGACACAGAAGCACCCCGGACGTCGAAGCCCTGAAACGCTCCACTCCAGATGGTACCACCTTCCCCGGCTCCTAGCTCCACGGAGGATGTGGTCGAAATGATCAAGGACTTACGGGAGCGCTTCGAGTCCAAAAACAGGCAAGAGGAGCGCCAGAAGATGGACATTCCCCAGCCTTATCCCCTCGAGTGGAACAAGGTGGTTTATCCCCCGAAGTATAAACCACAAACACTCACGCTGTACGACGAGAAGGACTCTCCGTGTCGCTACCTGACATACTTCCAGTCCCAAACGGGACATCTCCCGAAGGAGGATGCGCTACTCACTAGCATCTTTGTTGGGGCCCTAAAAGGAGTGGCGTATGACTGGTACTGCAGCCTCCCCGACAATTCCATATCATCCTTCGACGACTTGACGCGCCTCTTCCTCGACCGCTTCTACGACGGCGGGAAGGACATGACGATGGCGTCCCTCATAGAGATACGCCAGAAGGAGAAAGAAACGGTTCGGGTATTCATCGAACGCTTCCAACAGGCCTGCTTCAGGCTACCTCCAGGCATGCCAGAACATGCGCTCCTCTCCTCTTGCAGCATGAACATGCTGCCCGCAGTGAAGCTCTGGCTCAACTCTACTCCCCCTCCCGACTGGAGCTCCCTGATCATCGAAGCTGAAGCCGCAGAAAAGAAGGCGGCCAATGCACGTCTTCTAGGTGTCAGCTTCTCCGCCTTTGACGATAAGGGGAAAAGGTCTGCAGCCAACAACCCCGGACGAGAAGCAAAGGGGAAACCGGCATTGACTGTTAATGCCTCGAAAGGCGCATCTGCGCCTACTCAGAAGCCTCCACTGGCACCGAGGCCCAAGGAGGTTTATTCGTTCAACGACGAAGGCACCCTGCAACTCTTTGAAATACTGAAGCAGGGTGACAAGATCAAGCTGCCGGACCCAAAGCGGCCCGATGAAGTTGGGAAAGTGGACAACCCGAGGTACTGTCACTACCATCGGTTTGTCGGACACCCGACCAAGGACTGCTATGTCCTCAAAAATTACATCCAGCGCATGATCAATGCGGATATAATCTCCGTCGACTACGAAGAGAAGACGGTGTCAGCCAATGTGATGTCACTTCAGTTCGGCACCTTGCCGCCGACTACCACACAAAATGGCGTCGTCCCCATCCCTAAGGCGACAATGGAGGTGGTGAACTTACCACCTACCCGTGACAATGTGAGTGGACTCATCCCACTCACCACATCTCGAGGAGAGGTCCTGTGGGTTCACCCCGACCTCGTCTCCGAGGTGACTCAACCGGAGGTACGCTCTACCTCCAAATCAAAAGGCAGGAAGATCAAGTCTTGCCGCACAGTCTCTTCTTCAACAGAAGAGGCACTCCCTGTGCAGACGCGTGCACAACAGAACGCCCAGCCCGGCGAAGCTACCGCCGAGGTGGTGCCTCCTTGCACCATCCCTGAGGAGGGCCCGTCTAAGCCCTCAGCAGCCAATAAGCAGAAGCAGGTGGAGGCCCGTTTCGACAGACCTCTACGGAAGGAGAATGCTTCGGGGCTAGCCAAGCCCCACAACTTCGACATACTGGCACAACTGGCCAGTACTCCTGCACGCTTGTCTTTGTTCGAGCTCCTGCGTCTTTTCAAAGACTCCCGAGAAGCTCTCTGTGAAGCTCTGAAGGATGCCGAATGCTTTCTCAGTCAAGTCAAGCAGTCTGAAGACCTCCCAACTACTTGTGCGCACTGTCATTGTGCGGATGAAGTTATCCCAAACATAACTTTCATCCAACAAGACATGCTGCTCAAGCACCACCGACATAACCGGCCGCTGTATTACACAGGGTATATCGGTTCGGTCAAGGTGAGCCGGATTCAGATCGATCCAGGGTCTTCCCTCAGCATCATTCCGAAGGCGCTGCTATCAACACTGGGGATCCCAATGTACCGGCTGGCGCCCTCCAATACGACCATCAGTGGCTTCAACGCTAGCAAAAGCGAGCCACTGGGCAAGATCCGACTGAAGTGTCACATCGGCAACCTCAAAACTGAGGTGACTTGCTATGTTGTGGATGCCGAGGTCAACTACAACATCCTGCTCGATCGCCCATGGTTGCACGAGTACATGGTGGTGCCATCCACGCTCCACCAGTGCATGAAATATGTATCCACTAACGGCGTCATCCGGACGGAGTTCGCAGACATCGATCCTTTCAAAGGGATTGAAGCCTACTTCACCGATTCCGACTTGTACAAGTCACTTGACGAGAAGGAAGCCAATAATGCTGATGACGAGGCAGAGACGGCAACAGAGCCGGACATGGAGCCTGAGATGACTCCAGACGCCCCTTTCCGACTGAAGGGCAAACCACCCCAGAAGGTGCCTCCAATGAGCATCAAGCTATCAGGGAAAGCGCCGACGCCTGAAGCTCTCCTGAAGATACGCCTCAAGGGAAAGCCGCCTCAAACATCGGCTCCCCTGGTGGCAAAATTACAGGGGAAGGCACCACTCACTGGAGGCGCAATTGAGGCACCTCTGAAGGTGCGTCTTAAGGGCAAGCCGCCGCAGTCATCCAAGATGCCAGAGAGGGCTCACATAACCCTCTCAGACCCCAAGATCAAAGCTGTGGTGGACTCTCCTGATCCGACCCCAGTGCTTACAGATGAAGAGCTCGGCGAATATATCTCTGCTGATGTAGATGCACCCTCCCTAGACAATGTAATCCCACGGGATAAGATCTCGTATGTCTTTTAATTATTCTTGTCTTCCACACTGGAATGCCATGTATACATTAGATAACGCTCTACGGTCGTTGCAAACACAAATAACGACCGTCCATCATGTAAATCGAGTAGTCCCGTCTCAAGGAGTCTGTTTCATAGTCCCTCCACGAAGCCGAGACGAAGGATCCATCATCTTTGGCAAAGTCGAGCGTCATCAAGACCTCCCGCCACTCGAGCCAGAACCTGATACCGGCAGAGTACAAATCGGTACACGGATACGGCAAAGCACATCATCCAAAAGATGGGCTACGACCTAAAAAGCAACAAAGGCCTAAACTACGGCAAGGGTCGACGTCTCCCTCTCCGGCTTCCGACACCTAAGGGAAAGCCGCAGGATTACTACAATCGGACTCAACGGGGGGTAGGCTATGTCACGCCGCCGTCAACTCCAGAGAGTTCAGACGCAGAAGACGTAGAACATTCCCACTCGTCCGAGGCATCGACTTGGGATTCCGATACCAGTATCGGATCAGTCTTCAGGAAAGTGCTGTTAGCCAACATGACATCAGCACAACCTCAAAAAGGTGAAGGCGAAGACCAAGCGCCGGAACCCTTCGAAGAAGAACCCTGGGCTCAACGCCTAGGAGAACAATGGGAGTCTCGTTTCGAGTTACGTGAACCTCCCACCGAAGACGAAGTCGAGCAGATCGACCTTGGGGACGGATCTTCTTCCAAACCCATCTTCATTAGCAAAAGCCTAGAAGGTGAAGACCGAGAGTCTTTAATCCAGCTGGCTAAAGAGTATATCGACGTCTTCGCCTGGAGCTACGAAGACATGCCGGGACTCGATCCACAGATCGCAATGCATAGGTTGAACATCTTACCTGATGCCAAACCTATCAAACAACAACAGCGACGCTTCCGGCCGGACATCATGAATGCCATCGATCAGGAGGTGGACAAACTCTTGACCAGCGGCTTCATCCGTGAGGAACAGCACCCAGATTGGGTAGCCAACGTCGTCCCTGTCACCAAGAAGAATGGGAAGATACGAGTCTGCATCGACTTCAGGGATCTCAACTCTGCCTGCCCGAAGGACGAATTCCCGCTTCCAATTACCGACGTGATGATCGACAACACATGTGGCTTTGAACGCATGTCTTTCATGGACGGGTATTTAGGCTACAATCAAATCAAGATGTTCCCCGATGACGCAAAACACACGTCATTCAGGACTCCGAAGGGTGTTTTCTGCTACACCGTGATGCCCTTCGGCTTGAAGAACGTCGGTGCGACATACCAACGAGCTATGAGCACCATTTTCCGTCAGCACCTTCGCAAGACAGTCGAATGCTATGTTGACAACATCGCAGTCAAGAGCCGCCTCAAAGGAGATCACCTACAGGACCTGAAGACAGTCTTCGATCTCATGCGGGCACATCAACTCAAAATGAACCCCGCTAAATCCTTCCTGGTGGTTTCTAGCGGCAAATTCTTAGGCTTTGTCATCACGGCGAAAGGCATTCATGTTGATCCCGAGAAAACCAAAGCCATTCTCAACATGGACCCTCCGAAGAATCTTCGAGAACTTCGGGGCTTACTGGGACGTCTGGCATACATCCGGAGGTTCATAGCAAACCTCTCCGGTAAATGTCAACCCTTTACTCAGCTCATGAAAAAGGGAGTCTCTTACGTCTGGACAGAGGAGTGCCAAAAGGTTTTCGACGACATCAAAGCCTACTTGACGAGCCCACCAGTCCTGGTAGCACCTGTCGCCGGCAAACCATTTCTCCTCTACGTCCGTGCCATGGATCATTCCCTTGGCGCTCTGCTGGCTCAAAACAGCGATACAGGCTATGAGCAAGCAATCTATTACCTCAGTCGAACACTCATCGGGGCCGAACACCGGTACAATCCCGTTGAGAAGGAGTGCTTGGCCTTGGTGTTTGCCATCCAGAAGACTCGTCATTATGTCTCGGGCCAGACAATTCATGTCATTTCCCGAGTCAATCCGCTCAGTCCTCATGACGAAGCCGGGGTCATTAAACTCCCGGCTAGCTATATGGGCGATCCTGCTAACACCATACAACATGGTGTTTGTGCCACAAAAAGCTGTTAAAGGTCAAGCTCTGGCTGACTTTTTAGCTGCACACCTCATCCCAGAATCCTCAAAACTCTATGAAGACATCCCGGATGAGGTCCAAGAATCCAACGTCACCGAAGGAAGCTCCGTTTGGGGGATGTTTTTCGATGGCGCTTCAAGAACAGGCCCCAAAGGCCAAATCATCGCAGGAGTGGGGGTAGTCTTAGTCTCCCCCGATCAGCTGGTCATCCAGCGCGCCTACTCTCTTTCGAAGCCATGCTCCAACAATGTTGCTGAGTACAACGCGCTCATCATGGGACTCCAGCTGGCACAACAGCTGTGGGTGGATCATCTGGAAGCCTACGGCGACTCAAAACTCGTCGTAAACCAGATTCAAGGGCAATACGAGGTTCGCCATGAAGATCTGATCCCTTACCATGAAGTTGCATTGAACATCATTTCAACCTTCATCGGGTTCTTCATCGAACACGTACTTCGCCTACAAAACCTAGAGGCTGATGCTCTGGCTGGCCTCGCAGCCTCACTGGCAGCTCCCCTTGGGACTCAACACTACGTCACGGTAGTAGGCCGAGACTTGGTTTGTCCTAGAAACAACCTATACTTACGAGTGGTTCACGCCATGCCGACGAATACTGGTGTTAATGTCCGAGACTGGAGGTTCCCGTTCATCGACTTCGCTGTCTACGGAATTCTTCCAGAGGACCCGAAGGAAGCCGTCTCAGTCAGGAGACGCTCTCTTCGATTCTACTACGATACAGCCACTAAAACGCTGTACCGACGCTCCTTCGATGGGCTTCTCCTTCGATGCCTGTCCAACGAAGAAGCGGCCGAGGCTCTTCGAGAAGCTCATGACGGAACTTGCGGAGCTCATCAACCCGGTCCTAAGTTGCAGGATCGACTGCGACGTATGGGCTACTACTGGCCAACCATGGCCGCTGACGCTGTTGAATATGCTAAGAAGTGTCACGCATGCCAACTTCATGCAGACTTCATACATACACCGTCAGAACCACTACATCCTACAGTCGCCTCCTGGCCCTTTGAAGCCTGGGGCATGGACATTGTAGGACCGATCACCCCTCCTTCATCAAGAGGACACCGCTTCATCCTGGCCATTACCGATTACTTTTCCAAATGGGCAGAAGCAGTCCCACTGGCGGAAGTAAAAAGATCTAGGGTAGTCAGCTTTATCAAACATCATGTCATTTACCGTTTCGGAGTACCCCGGCGGATCATTCATGACAATGTCCTCAGTTTATCAGCCACATTTTTAGCAGGTTCTGTGACAAGAATCGCATTCAAAATGTGGCATCCACCGCCTACAATCCGGCTGCAAACGGGTTAGCAGAGGCGTTCAACAAAACTATCGTTAGGCTGCTCAAAAAGGTCGTGTCATCCAACAAACGCGACTGGGACGAAAAGCTTGGCGAATGCCTTTGGGCCTACCGCACAACGGTACGGACCCCAACAGGCAACACACCATTCTCCCTGGTCTACGGGAGCGAAGCGGTACTGCCTCTCGAGATACAGATACCCTCACTCCGCGTAGCAATCACAAACAAACTCACAGAAGAGGACAATCAACGTCGTCGTCGGCGGGAACTGGAGGCCCTCGACGAGAAGCGTCTCCTGGCTCAACAACGCATCGAACTCTACCAAGCCCGTATATCACAGGCTTTCAACAAGAAGGTCAAGCAGAGGACTTTCCAAGTTGGCGACCTGGTTTTAGCAGTCAGAAGGCCAATGGTGTTAACTCACAAGACACCAGGAAAGTTCGAGCCCAAGTGGGAAGGACCTTTCATCATTGAGACGGTATACTCAAACGGTGCTTACCGCCTCGCCAAACCCAATGGGGACTTGTTCATTATGCCCATCAACGGCAAGTTCCTAAAGAAGTACTATTCTTGACATCCTTCAGACATGTACTTCCCCAAAGGGGATCTGTGGACCCAATCATCGGGGCTCACACACAATCTCCTTCCACAAACTCATACGCTTCCGGAACCCAGCTGTTCCGTGGCATCCTTCAGTAGAAAGATAACCACGTCCACATCACCTCTGAGTTGTCCCTCTACACCCTACAAAGCGGAATCTTACGCTTCGTAAGCCTACGCTATCCTACATGTTTACCACGTCCACATTACCTCTGAGTAAACATCTCGTACAAACAACCCCTGCGTTGTCGTACATTGATCGCAGAACCTCCACGTCCACATCACCTCTGAGTTGTTCAGCGTATCCCCCAGGATCATTCCTACCACGTCCATAATACCTCTGAGTAGGAAGATTCTATAATTTGAACCCCAATGATTGCCACGTCCACATTACCTCTGAGCAAACATATTGGTTCCTTCAAACTTATTATCTGTACCTAAAAACCAAGGTGCGCAAAAGATAATAGGTCCACACAAATCAGCAAGTTCATGATAACAAAAATGAACACATCACAAAAAGGTTGTGTACTTCTTTATTTCTAAAAAGAGAGTACACAACTACACCATCAGCAAGGGTTGCAAAAAAGAAAAAAAAAATAAAAAAGGAGAGGCTACAGTCCCTAAACATCTCCAGGGTGGGCTGAGAGCTCTCTGACTCGACGTCTCAAGTCGGCTGTACGAGTCTCCACAGTCGCCAGGACTCGACGCTCAGCTTCTTGACGCATCAATTCAACAGCCTCAGCGGAAGTTTCGCTCTCATGCTTCTCATCAAGCTGTTGTCGCTGATGAGCCAGGGCAAGAGTCCGCTGAGTAAAAGTTGCTTCCTCCTTCTTGAATGCTACGTGTTCAGCCCGGACACGTTCGGCATCTAACTGGAGTCGGGCCCGTTGGTCCTCAAGGCGGCGCATCTGGGTGTTGATCTCTGCGATATTAGCATCCAACGCATCTGGGTGTTGAACTTACACTTTGGTTACCCCAAATAAATTCATATCGCATCTTCCGGGCAGCAAGTCATGTATGATCATACCTCTGAACTTCCTCCATAAAAAAGCATTTTCCTTGGAATCTGTTATCCGCGCTTTCAATGCATAAAAAAGGGTAACATGTCCACAAAATTCCCGAAACAACCACGTCGATGCCACCTCTGAGTTGTTTCTCTTCCATCACAAACAAATCACCCCTTACGTAGAACTTCCACGTCCATATTACCTCTGAGTTGTTCTATGTATCCTTTGTTGAGTCCACTCCTGCCACGTCCTCATTACCCCTGAGTAGGAAGACTCCGTTGTAAAACCCCCATATTTACCACGTCCTCATTACCTCTGAGTAAGTATGTTGGTTTTCTCTCGACTTATTATCCGTACCCAAAACCAGGGTACGCCAAGGGTAATGGCCCACAAATGTCCGCAACTGACCACAAATGCTATACTAGGTCCTCTAATACATGCACCTCTTTCCTCACTATCACATGCCTCTGGAGCCCAGTTGTTCCATAGCATTCTTTCGCCCAATACCAAGAACTTCCATGTCCACCTTACCACGGAGTTGTTCTATGTATCTACATTGAACCCACCCCTACCATGTCCTCAGTATCTCTGAGTAGGAAGGTTCTATCATCAAACCTCACGTTTACCACGTTCAAGTAAATATGCTGGGTCTCTCTACCGAACTTATTATCCATACCTAAAACCAAGGTATACCATGGGTACTAGGTCAACAGAAAGTCCCCCAGTGGGGCAAGTACCATAACACCAAAGATACTGTACAAACACAACAGATACCACAAATAAAGGATGAGGTAAACATACTCATTCAAAGTCAAAAGTGCTACATTTTCCTGGGACCACGTCCCTGTTTTAAAAAAAATAGAGGGACATAATAATAAAAGAGAGAAAAATCCGATTATGGTTCGGCGATACACAGTTCTCTGAGCCGGTCCTTTAGCTTGGTTGTCGACCGCTCAATCCTCAGTGTGGCCCAGCGCTCGGCCTCTTGAGTCAACTTTTATGCATCCTTTAGATGCGCATGAGCCTGCCAACGGTCTTCAAATTTCTTCAGCGCAAACTCCAGGGCAGCAAAGGTTCGGGTGACCTGGTCGGTCCCCCTGCAAATTAACTCCTTATCTCTGCGGGAGGCCTGGAGCTCAGATTCTAAAGAAGTCAACTTTATCTGAAGTTGGAGGATCTGCTCGTTGGTATCGGCTATCATACGAGATGCGGCCTCTTCCCGAGCCAAACAGTCCTCTCCTCTACGGCTTAGTTGATCATACCTCAGAGACAGATCTTGAAGGTCCTTCACTAGAGCAGGCTTGGACGTATTCAGTACCATCTTTACCTTCTCCCTGGCTGTTGTAAGGAAGGCGCGCTCCTGATCTATTGCCAAAGACATATCAAGTTGCCGCAGCCCTTGAAGATGAGCCACGCACTTATCAGCTTCTACCAATTCGGGCTCCAAGAGGTCGACCATCCCCGCCCCGCCCGGGAGTGTTCTGAGAAGTTCAATTTGACCGCGGACACATTGACGAGCCAGTACAAAAGATGTCCCTCTTTCCAGGGCAGCTTCGACCCCTCGTTTCAAATGGCGATAAAAACTCTCAATCACGTCCTTCGACGATTCGTCCAGAACTTCCGAAGAGGACGGTGTTAAAGGAAGAATAGCCGAGAGAGTTGAAGATGGTTGTGAAGAAGATGTACCAGAACTCGATGCCCCTATCACTAGGGAAGCAAGTTCCGAGCGATAAGACGCCTGAACAGCAATCATCTCCTCTTCCGCAGCCCGAAGGATTCGAAGACTTGGCAGTGCAGAAAGATCGACCTCCGGTGATAAAGCTACATTAACCGAGAAGGGTGCAGGGACCATTTCTCCCCACCACGGCAGTCCCACTACTTGTCCTCCTGAACTCGACCCGGCAAGAGGTCCCTCGATCTGAGCTGGAGGAGGAAGAGGCGTACTTCCTTCCACTAGATCCACCCTGGTAACTTCTCCCGCGATGATGTCCGTTGTCGACAGTGAAGGAGCAGGGCCTGTATGTCCAGAACAACCATCGATCAACTTAACCCGAAGGATATGAAGATAGAGCGAATGAACCTCCTCACTAGTCAAGACATGACATAGCTTACCAGGAGAGGGCCGCTGAGGCTGAGGCTCACTCATGGCCACCATATCCTCTTCAACGGCGACACCTGAGCCACTTGCAGTTGCTTCCTCTGCCCCAGCCGCCCCGAAAGTGGATACAACTGGGTTGGTATCAACCGGCTGAGGTTCAGCAACCTCGGGGACTAGTTCAGTAAAGCCCACATCGTCCCTGGTTGAGATGTCAGCAGTAGGAGGAATCTCAGCCGTCGCCGGGACGACCGTAGTGGAAGGAAGCTCGGCAGTCATAGCACCAATTAAAGTGGCTATAATAGGGTCAACCTCAGAGGCGGTAGCCGGCCCCGGGGAGTTCACTTCTTCTGACGCCTACAAAGAAAAAAAAACAATCAGATTATATTTCAGAAAAGAAGAACTAAAAAAGGTGGTCGTAAATCGATTCACCTCTGAAACGGCTTCGACGTCATCACTTCTCTCCCTAGTGCTCTGCCCGCGAGCCCTGACCGCAACCTGTTTTTGGGAGCGAGTTCTGCCGACGACAGAGGACTCATGCCTGCTTCGTTTATGCGAAGGACTAGGCACAGCAGGGGGCAGATCTGCCACCGAATCGTCTGCAGGAGGAAGCAGGTTATCAGGGTCATCCTCCTCGTCCACGTTAATAGACTCCGAGTCAGACACTTCAACTGTCTTCCCCTTCTTGGTCCTCGTTTGGGACTCTTTTGGCTTCTCCTCCAAACCAGTACCAGTAATGAAGCTGGTACTTGGGTCAAAATCACTAGGGGGCTTATTTACCATGACATGGTATAGGGCCGCCATGTACAAAATATGCCCCGACTCTCTAGCATCGGGTACAGAGAAGCTGGCACGGGTATGAACCGCGCTATAATAATGCCAAGCCCGGATGCCGTTTAGAACGCTACCCTCGAAACCAAGACAGGAGCTGGGGTTGTCCAAGAACATTTGACTATACCCAAATTGTCGAGAGAATCAACTGGGTAAGTAAGGCTCCAAAAAGACGGAGTTACGATTACGATACACCAGATGTGCAGGGCGGATGTTCTGCAACCAGCGGAGCATCTTCTCGGACAAGAAATGGGGAGGCGCAGCACCATCAAGATGTATGCCTCATACTTCTTCGTCGGTAAAAGGAGGAACAGGCACGAAAAAGGAGTATCTGTCCACTCGCGCCAGCGCCATCCGACAGGCTGGCATGGTAGTGTACTCCCAGGGAATACGGCGATACTGGTAGATGAAGGCATCATCAGCGGTCACGTCGCCCTCTGGGCCAGGCCTCATCAAAGACGGGCAATGCATTAACAGCCACCCCATCAGATAATGATAGGGCAGCTCGATTCGTTCAAAATCCTTCGTCGTATCGCGAGCAATGACTTTGGACGAGAAAATACGGAGGCCACGATAAATGTTGCATACCATGGCGGGGAGTAGAGCTAGCCTGCCTCCAAAGACTAGCTTCACAGCGGGAAGGATCAGGTTACGGCTGATTCTCTCAATAGCACCAGCCCCCCCCCCTCGAAACTACACAATTCCGCAGCCACAGCATCAGAAATCCCGCCATGAAGGCATTATCAGACATCCTCTGGGTATCTTGATAAAAGTAACTAAAGGTGTCAGATTGGCTCCCGAATCTATCACCAGTAGTTTTAACCCTCTTGGCATTCAACACCTGATTGTACACCTCCTCCCGAGTTCGAGGACTCCGAGGGGAAACCCGGCCTGAGGCACCTAGTTCAAACAGGTAGCTGAGCCAGGTCTTGGTGTGAGGAAGGTTCCCTTCTGAGCTATTATTCTTCTTCTTCGACATTTGTTGGCACGTGCTATGGTGACATAGCAATTCCCGGTAAACAGCCACAAAACCCGAAAACCGCTGCTCAAATTCCTCAAATTCTTCATTTGTAGGGGTATACGCCTCAAAAACTTCATCTCCCCAGGGTAGCTTGGAGACTTCATGCATCTCATGGAGAGCGAGTCACATTTCCCCTCCAGGTGTGAAAAAGGTCCCCGTGCGACGGTTGTACATCTCAACAAGAGCCATGAACAGCTTCTTGTTTATGGGCAGACCATAACAAGTGCCCCGTATAGCATGATAAAGACCAATCTCGTGCAGGAGTTCCCGATATGTCCGCAAGATCCACAATGTCAAATTGACCCATAGAGGGGTGTGGTTCATCCAGTTCAGCAGTGACAGCCGACCAGTCGGGTAGGACCCCTTTTGAGCAATCTGGTTCATAAAAGTATCAGCTTGGGATAACCTAAAGTTGGGACCCTGCACGTTTATGAAACTGCCCGGGGCCAACCCAATCACAGAGCGGCTGACCGGTATCTTGCCCGCGACTACCAACCTTGATGTTTTGTTGTAATGAATATCACCCACGAAGATCCCCTGCTGGCTTGGAGTTGGGGAGTCCACCATTTTTCTGTCAATTGGCAGCATATTAAACCAGGACAGCGGAAAATGACGTTCCATCTGAGGAATATGAATCGCCATCCCATTGGAAGAAAAACTCCAACTTTCAGATAAATCTAGAATGCTGGAGTTCGAGACAGTTAAGGCATCCCCAAAGAAGAACACGGGTTTCAGATGCGCGCCCCCTAATTTCTCCGAGTTCATCATGCCCAAGAGGTAGAAGAAGGATTGGTTTCTGATGTCCCTCAGCCTGTCCTCAGATTGATTTTTAGTAAATTGGGCTGACACATATTCGACCACCTAGTCGAACCTCACACCCAAGGCAGATTGAGCCTGACCTACCAAGAGCTCCCCCGAGGGATTGATCGGCAGCTTCACTGAAAAGGAAAGAAGAAAGAAGTCAGAAGATAGTCAGAGAAAACCACTTAATGCTTTCCGAGCTTATGCGGCTCTGTTAGGTGGGCGTTCATGCGGCCCAGTCCATAAAGTGCTTATGCGGTCATGAGACATCTCTCATGCGGCTCGGTCATGAAGCATCTCTCATGCGGCTCGGTCATGAGACCTCTCTCATGCGGCTCGGTCATGAGACATCTCTCATGCGGCTCAGACATGAAACATACCCCATGCGGCTCAGTTATGAGGCATTCATGCGGCCCATACGGCACAGCTCATGCAGATTCATCACACAGAACTTGAGCAGTTCAGTGAAGACGAAAAGAGCATCAACTATGCCGAAGCATAACAGAGAAGGGCCCGCGCATAAAACATGCGACATAGCCATTGTATTTAGGGTTTGGATTATTGTAGTTTCTTCCCATCGCTTTTACCACTAATAGGAGGATGAACGTCGGGGTGGATCGAACTTGCCGTATTCGACGAGGAAGCAAGCCCTTTGCCCTTCGCTGCAGCGCTGGAAGAAGCTTTGGGAGCCATGGTTGATCGAGAGAAGAGGAGAAACGGCGACTAGGGCGATGGAAAGTTTGAAGAAAGAAAGAAAGAACCTCTCTCCTCAAACTTCTCGTATTTATAGGCTGGCAAAGGCGCGTAGATCGATAGACGCCGCTTCGGATTTCGTGCTGGCCGAAGGATAAAGGCGACTCTTGGGATTCTATACAAAAGACGGCTCCAAATCATCAAAGCAAATCAAAAAAACAATTAATGCCAAAGTGATAGGATGCCCACGTGGCATGAAACCAGTATGCGGTCAGAGAAGCCTACGCGCATGAAGAGCTTATGCGGTCTCGACGCTTCCTAGGACATACCCATGCTTCTTATTCAAAGTATTTCAAATTTACAAATTGAAAACTTTGAAGGGGGTCTTGTAGAAGTATGGAAAAGAAGGAAATTTTCTATGCGGCTCGAAATCAACATAGAGCCTCATGCGGCTCAAAATCCAGAAAGCTTCATGCGGCCCAAGAGCAACGGGGAGCCTTATGCGGTTCGAAATCAGCCTAAGCAATAAATGTCTTCTTATGTAGCTGGCCATAATTACTCTGACACAAAGGTGACAGCTCTGACAAAGATGACAGCTCTGACACGAAGATAAGACGTGACGTGCTCCTGAAAAGACGAGAAAATCATCATGACATCCGGCACAGTTCACGAACCAAAAGAGACTCTTCATGCGGCTCAGCTATAAAACTCTTCATGCGGATCGCCTATGAGACACTCCTTATGCGGCTCAGTCATGAGACACCTCTCATGCGGCTCGATCATGAAGCATCTCTCATGCGGCTCAGTCATGAGACATTCTTCATGCGGCTCGGTTATGAGACGTCCTTCATACGGCTCGGTCATGAGACATTCTTCATGCGGCTCGGTTATGAGACAGTCCCTCATGCGGCTCAGCCAGGATACATCCTTCATGCGGCTCGCCATAGAATAATAGTTGAGACACGTGGCAGAGATTGACCAAGTCTTAACAGTTCAGATTTACTACAACAAACAGATCATGATCAATCTCAACCAACCCCCAGCTGTCCACTATAAACCGAGTCTCGAGGCACTGTTACAACTATGTGACCCGAAATTTGCCACGTGGCTGTACATCCCATTCCTTATGAATTCCTATAAATAACGAGGTGCTATTCCCTTGCAAGAGAGGCATATAGACGCATAGGAAAGCACACAAAGCTCAGAAGCAGACTCTTCCCTTCGTGTCCTCAGAGAGCATTTCTTCACCTGAGCCGAGGTTGCGTTCGATCGTCCAAGGAGTAAGGCAGAGTTGATAGTACTTTTCCGAGCCTCTACCGTCACCCTCCAGAATCAAAACTAAACAATTGTACTTAGATTGCTTTTCCTAGGTTTTGTTCCTAAGCTTTCTTTTGTATAAGCGAGTTTGTAATTGTGAGTCAAGTTCAGTCCTCCCATAAAATTATTCTGTTCTACGACGATCAATGGCAAACATGCAGCAGGAGGATGATGGTGTTTACGTGTGTGTTTTACGTGCTGCATGTGAATAGGTGTACATAAAAGCATGATTTTGTGCAGCATGTGGATGAGTGTTCTTGTGGTGACGTGCTTTCTTGTGTTGAGCTATCTTGTGTTTGTAAGTGTTATGACTATGAGACTGAACTTGGGTTTGAATAACCTGCTTACCTAGTTTAATCTCTAATTTCTTAGAGACAACATTTAACTCATCACATTTAGTGGTAAGACCGTGTATTCTACCTGTAGCAATTTTAAACTTGTTTTTTCTCTTCAGCAAGTTCTTTGTTTAAAGCCGTGATATCAAGTGTTTGTTTCTCAATAATTGATTCGGCATCGTGTAAGCTTAATTTAAGCTTGGATACCTCTTCAGTATTTTTCGTGGGTGTAGTATTTCTAACATTTTCTAGTAAACATGAAAGTCTATAGATCTCGGTTTCATAGTCCTTGATCTTATCCTTTGCATGTTTATATTTATTGAGTACCTTTTTGTGATCTTCAAATAGATCACTAAAAGCATCACCAAGTTCATCAAATGAGAAATCATCAAAAGAATCTTGTATCTTATCTGAAGTCGTCATTAGACAAACATTGGCCGTGTTTTACGGAGAGTCCTCTTCCTCGTTCGAATCATTAGCCTCGCTTTCGTGCCAAATGCTAGTGTTGGCATACTTCCTTATAGTTGGCTTCTTGTACGGCTTCTCATATCTGCTTCCTTTCTTTGCTAAGGGACAATCTTTCTTGACATGTCCCGTCTTCTTGCATCCGAAGCAGGTGGGTTCTTCCTCATCGTCTCTTTGTTCTCTCTTCTTTTTGTTGAAGCGTAGAAACTTTTTGAAGTTTCGAACTAAGAGAGCTTGATCGTCACCTTCGGAGTCGTCGTCATCAGTGTCTTCTGAGCTGGTTCTTTGGCGATGAACTCTCAATGCAATCTCCTTCTCTTTTGGAGCTATTTTTTCAAAATCTTTTAGATCGAGCTTATGCGTCATCAGCTTGCCCATCAAAGTTTCTAGTGACATGACCGTAAGATCATTGCCTTCCATGATCGCCGTAACTTTGGGGTTCCAGACCTTCGGCAATCCTCGTAGCACTTTGCGTATCTTCTCATGGTTGAAATAATCTTTTCCGAGGGAAGATAGCGGGTTGACGATGTCGAGGAATCTGGTGAACATTTGAGTGATCGTCTCATTTGGCTTCATCTTGAAAGCCTCGTACTCCTGTGTCAGACGACTGACTTTTGATTCTTTGACTTGTGTGGTCCCTTCATGAGTCACCTCCAAAAGCGTCCATACTTCGTACGAGGTGGTGCATGTGGAGACCCTGTTGAATTCAGTCCTGTCTATGGCACAGAAGAGAGCATTAATAGCCCTAGCGTCTAGACTTGCCTGTTTCTTCTCCTGATCAGTATACTTGTCGTGGGGTTTCTCGACGAGACTCCCCTCGACAGTTATTCTGGGAGGTTTCTTGTAGTCATCAGTGACTACAGTCCACAGGTCAAAGTCTAGAGACTTAAGATAAAAACTCATTCTAGTCTTCCAATATGTGTAGTTGGTCCCATCAAATAGGGGTAGCCTATTTGTGGATTAACCCTCACCATAGTTGGTGGAGATGGCTTGTGTGGTTGCCATGAATCAACTCTAGGATGTAAATCATGTATCAAGAAAACAGGACTCTGATACCAATTGAAGTACGTGTAGGCAACTCTAGAGGGGGGTGAATAGAGTACGTGTGTCAATAATGAACAATTAAAAAATGAACTATATTCAATCCCAACTAGCAAATGATTAATCAGAGTATAAGTGCGGAAAGTAAATGTAGATCAGAGAGGATACGCAGACACAGCAGTTTTTAACCTGGTTTCCCTCATGGAGGGCTAGTCCAGGCCTGAGAACTCTAGCTCAGGATTGAAATTCACTATTTATGAAATAGCTTTACAATCACGTGCCTTTACTCAGAAGAGCACGCCAACTTCTTGAAAGATCGCTGAGGCGAAAGTTGAAATTTTGCAAGTGACTTCTTCAAGACTCTTGCACACAAACTTCTAATTGACTCGCACCGATCACCTTATAGGCTTGAGAAGTTTTGTGGCTAGCAGATGAGAAGAGTATAGCTCTTTAGGATGTATAGGCTATAGGAGTAGAAGAGAAGAGAAGATTGGATGATTTGAAATGAGAGAAATAGGTGCCTATATATACTAGTTCCGGGAGGCAGAGTTCGGCCAGAACTCTGTCTATAATATTAAAAAATTTGGCCGTTGGACAACTTGCAATGAGCAACCCCTAAAAATTAGCTCCTGGAAATTAGGAGACAAAGTTCGGACCGAACTCTGTGTGGGGGCAGAGTTCGGCCCGAACTCTGCCTCCTTGGAGAGAGAATGCTCATGGGCAGTTGTAGGGCTTTGTCAGTTTGGCTTTTTGTTTGTGGAGCTTTTGGTTATCTAGTCTATGGTTGAGGTACTCAGTGTGACTCAACGTACAATAGCCTAGACTCAATAAAAGTGTAAAAATACAGACTTCCGATTACAAGATACAGCAGTATTTGTCGAGCACTCGTCGATGATGATTTGTCTGTCTTGATATGTGATAGTCGTCTGATTTGTAGCTTGATGAAGATTTATGTGTCGAGTTAGATCATGCCAAATATCGATTTGTTAATTATCAAGATTAGGTTGACTGCGATCCAGTTTGGGTCAACACGCCGAAGGCTATGCGATTTTGCCTGGGGGGCACAACTTTTTGGACGTTACACTCTCCCCCACCTAAGGCGTTAACGTCCTCGTCAACCATGCTCGCTGAGAAATGCCTGGACCTCGGCCTCGAACTGATGCAGTGTATCAGCACGTTCCCAGCTAGACTCGTCGTGCGGAATGCCCTTCTATTGGATGAGGTACTTCACATACCAATGAGGTACTCCACATATGGAAACACGCCTCACCGACGGATGGTCCATTTGTTGAGCACGGCATCCACTTCCTTGTCGAAGGCCGTAATCATGGTCGTCGTGGGTCTTTTCGGAACTACTCGCTGGGGATCCTCCAAGTCTTCATGATATGGCTTCAGACAACTTGCATGAAAGACTGGATGAATCTCCATCTTGGCGGGAAGCTCGAGCTTGTAGGCCACCTTGCCTACTTTTTTTAGCACGAAAAAGGGGCTTCGGACTTCCGAATTAGTCCTTTGTGCACTTTTCGGAACACTTTGAACTGTTGTGGTTGCAGCTTGACCATGACCATATCCCCCTCCTTGTACTCAACCGGCCTTCGCCTCGCGTCGACCCATTTCTTAATCTTCCTTGCGGCCTTCTCCAGAAATGCTTTGGCAATGTCCACCTTTGTCTTGAAGTCTGAAGTAAACTAGTTGACCGCGGGACTTCTACTCGAGGACCCCGCACTCAGCGTGTGCGGGACAAACGATTGTCGACCCATCACCAACTCGAATGGGCTGCTATGTGACGACTCACTCCGTTGAAGATTGTAGCAGAATTGAACGATGTCCAGGTGGTGCACCCAGTCCCGTTGGTTTGCACTCACAAAGTGCCGCAAGTACTCCTCGAGCAGGGAATTGACCCGCTATGTCTGTCCGTCGGTCTGCGGGTGGAAGCTGTTCGAGAAGTGCAAGTCCGTCCCGAGAATTTTGAACACTTCCGTCCATAATTTTCTTGCGAAGAGGAGATCTCGGTCGCTAACTTTGTTCTCCGGAATGCCCCAAAACTTGACTACGTGGCTGATGAACAGTCTCACGGCCTCCTCCGCTGTGCAGTTCGTTGAAGCAGCAATAAAAGTAGCGTACTTTGAAAATCGGTTCACCACCATGAGAATGGACCCAAGCGTCCCCACTTTCGACAGAACGGATATAAAGTCTATCGATATGCTCTCCTAAGGTCGGCTCGACACGGGGAGAGGCTCCAGCAGGCCCCCGGGTCTCTGGTGGTCCACCTAGTCTTGTTGGCACACAAGACAGGTGCGCACATAATTTTTCATATCCTTGCGCATGCGAAGCCAGTAATAGGCAGCCTCCAGCAACGCCAGGGTCCTCTTCTGCCCTGGGTGTCCAGCCCACTTGGTATCGTGGCACTCCTTGAGTAATTGTCTCCGCAAGCCACTCAATTTAGGCACGACTACTCTGTCGTCCTTGGTGTAGAGAATCCCGTTCTTCAGCAAGAACCTTCTCATTTTACCCTCCTGAACGAGCTTCACTATGACCTATGTCAGCGGGTCCTCGGCAATACCTACTCGGACACGATCCAGAATATTCCCCTTGAGCAAACACACGGTTGCGAGCTCGGCCTTCCTGAACATTATTCTTGGAATTTAACTAATAACCAATCAAAATATTCATCAACTTCAAGACGAACTAAAATGGCTGAAGACAAGGAATTCATCACAAAATTGCATGGATAAATTAAACAAATCCAAAAGAGGCATACCTTGCTGATGAAGGAAAGGTACAAGATCCATAACCTACAAAATAAAAACAAATTAAACAAAACAACCCTTGTTAGAATAATAGTAAAACTCACAAAATGAGGTGGGCTGTGACTAGCAAACACCAAAGAAAGAAAGAAAAGAAATTTAAGATGGACTCATTTAAGAGAAACTCACGTATGAAAGAAAAAGGAGTTTGTACTAAAATTAATCACTGAGAGGTGCAAATATATATAGTACTGTCCCATTTTACTGGTTTAGCAAATGAAAAGAGGGTTATCTTTCTCTTTTATCTACAATATTTTGACATTGATCCCCAAATCTTGTTAATTTATTAAGAGTCTCACATATCACCTACAATTGGACCTATAATTCCATGCAGTTACACTTAAGTACATTAAATTAGAAGTAAACACATTTTCTTGACCCATTTGCCCTCAACTTTCTTGCTACCACATCCTTCCCTCCTCTCTCTCCCCCCCACTATATAATATAAGAGAAAATTTGAGTGATACCCTACTTTTTTTACCATAATTCAAGGTGTACCCCACACAATTACAATAATGTAAGGTACCCTCCACTTTTGACGGAAATCGTCCTCCACTGACGGTCAACATATTTGACTAATTTTTTTTAACTAAATTATCCTTGTCTTCTTCCTTTTCCTCTGCACCACGCCCAAACCACCCCCGTCCCCCGCCGCTGGCAGGCCGCCTCCCCACCGCCTCCCGCCCCCTCCTCGTCGGCGGCGGTCCCCCTCCCCAACGCCACCACCTACCTACCCCCCCCCCCCCCCCGCTGCCCACCCACCCCCTACTGCCGCTGCCCACCCACCCCCCACCGCTGCCGCCCACTCACCCTCCGCCGCTCACGCCCCCCCCCCCCCATCGTCGTCGGCGGTCCCCCTCCCAGCGCCGCCAGTGGGGAGGGGCAGCCAAGGGAGGGTGCGGGAGGAGAGGGGGGAAGCGGAGGCACGCCGGCAGTGGGGAGGGGAGCAGCCAAGGGAGGGGGGGAGCGGAGGCACGCCGGCGGTTGGGAGCGGGGCAGCCAAGGGGAAAGGGGGGCACGAGGAGGAAGAAGACGAGAGTGTTTTCGTCAAAAATAATTGGTCAAAACAGTTGACCATCAGTGGAGGACGATTTCCGTCAAAAGTGGGGGATACCTTACATTATTGTAATTGTATGGAGTGCACCTTGAATTATGGTAAAAAAAAGTAGGGTGTCATTCAAATTTTCTCATAATATAAAGAAGTTGTTTAAACAAAACATTTCATCCCATTGGAGTATAAAAATCCACCGACGGTTTTTCTTTCGAGATAGAGCCTATGAAAAAGTTCTTCTTCACGGTAGAATTTTTTTTTCCAAATATATCCTTGCATATGTTTACTAATTAAAATTATTAATTAAAACCATGAGCAACTAAGGTAATTACATGAGCTATTTCTAAATAGCGCACATATATAAAATAATATATATAATAATAATATTAATATAATAGTAAATTTAGAATAATTAAGACGGTTGGCTTTTAGTAAGTAGTTTCAATAAAATTTAGCTTATTTATGCATGTGCATTTATCTTAAGTTGTTATTATGAATAATAAAACTCATAAGAATGATATTAATGAAAGTTATTAAAAAACCAAGAAAAAAAAACTTTGCCAAGTTTAGTATAAATGCACAGATATCAGCAGAAGCGGTGGCCGGCACAAAAGTGGACGTACATCTTTCCAGCCTGTCCGTGCCAGTGCCTCAATATTCGTGTGCTGATGGATGGATCATCATCCATGTTGCTCTAATATTCGTGCCAACCGACATACACATACCAAAGAAAAAAAAAGAGTTTAATTAATAGTAGCACTGGTGGTCATTGGTGGTGCTTGCTTACTGGGGTCGGTGATGGTGACGGTGGCGGTGCCTCCGAAGTCGCAGGCGCCGGGGGCTGCGCTGGACCTCTGGAAGAAGGAGTTGAAGGCGTATGAGGCGTGGGCCTGCAGCGTGTTGGGGAGGTAGCAGAGCCCGCTTGACTGTATCGGCGCGCAGTCCGCGATCCCCCTCCCGCAAGCGTAGTCCAGCGCCGACTGCAGCGCCTGCGCCGTTGCCCCGCTTCTCGCTATGCACCACTGCCCCTGCCCCTGCCCCTGCTGCTGGCACTCCACTTCCCTAATGGCTGCCATGGCTGTCACCATGACCAGAACAACAATTAGCCATGGCTGCTGCTGCTCCTCCATTCAGCAGAACCTACCTCCCTCCCTCTCTCTCTCTCTCTCTCTCTCTCTCTCTCTCTCTCTCCACACTTTACAAGTGGAGTGGAGTGGAGTGGAGAATATTGGGCTTCTTTGGTTTGTTCTAGACTGGGGAAGATGGATGGATGGATGGATGGATGGAGTGCTTTTTTGCTTTTGTTGCTTTTGCTTTTGGGTGCTGGTTGATATAGGAAATGGCTATGGAGTTAAAGAGGAATTTACATAGCAGTCAAGTACTACTATAGGGTTTGGATTTCAAAAACTAAGCCTTAAAGTAGGCTATTTATAAGGACACATCAAAAGTTGATCAGGGCTAGCTCAAATCTGATTTTGATTTATTTACAAGTTTGACATTGAAAAAATTGAAAATTGCTGAGAAATCCAATTTCTGGATTAGTTTTTATGCAAAACTCACCCACATGATGGGTTTTATGAAATGTCCAGAATTATATATTTTCACGTTAAGTATTCCAAGATTCCCTTTAGATGTTCTGTATTTACAAAATTAATACCATAACTACCCCTCCGCACAAACTCAGATCTGGATTGCGATTCTCTTCTTCTTCTTCTTCTTCTTCTTCTTCTTCTTCTTCACGAGAGATCTGAATTCCATTGCTCTCATCTTCAGCAGAGATCGCAAAGATCATTCGTAGTTCACCATACTTTTTTTCAGTCGAACTCCGATCATCGCTCATCTTCTTCTTCTTCTTCTCCGACAATTAGGTCAATTATGGAGATAATATCTTCTTCTTCTTTTCCATAAGAGTTAGCATCGTTTTAAAAGAAGAACGAAAACTCTTGAATCTTTATTCATGTCAAATTTCTTTTCACAAAACAAAAAAATAAAAAATTAGATTTCTGTCAACTGTTCTTCGTCGATATCACACGAAGAATAGTCATTCTTCTGCATTTTAAACAAGGAGAATACCATTCTCCGTGTTGAATGGCATTCTCCGTGTTACTAACACGGAGAATGACCATTCTCCTGTGTTTTAACATTTGAATGACCATTCTCCGTGTCATTTAGCATGGAGAATGGCCATTCTTCGTGTAATTTAGAAACGGAGAATGCCATTCTCCGTACTAAATTACACGGAGAATGGTCATTCTCCTACGTTTTAACACTGGGAATGACCATTCTCCGTGTAAATTAACACAGAGAATGCCATTCTCCGTTTTATTTAACACGGAGAATGACATTCTCCGTGTTTCTAACACGGAGAATGGCCATTCTCCTGCGTTTTAACACTGGAATGACCATTCTCCGTGCTAAATTACACGGAGAATGGCCATTCTCCGTTTTATTTAACACGGAGAATGCCATTATCCGTTTTATTTAACACGGAGAATGGCCATTCTCCTGCGTTTTAACACTGTAATGACCATTCTCCGTGTAAATTAAGATGGAGAATGACCATTCTCCGTGTAATTTAGCACGGAGAATGACCATTCTCCGTGTAAATTAAGACGGAGAATGCCATTCTCCGTCTTACTAACACAGAGAATGACTATTCTCCATGTAAATTAAGATGGAGAATGACATTCTCCGTGTTACTAACACGGAGAATAGCCACCCTCATGCGAAATTAACATTTTTCGTGTTCTAACATAGAGAATGACCATTCTCCTGCATTTTATAGTCAGTTGAAACTTTGAAGGGCCATAACTTTTGACTGGGAGGTCGAAACGAGTCCCGGTTTGTCCCAAAATGAGCGTATCTTCGAGGAGCCTGAGATTAACCGCTTCTCCGTTAGACGGCCTTTCGAAATTTTAGAATCGCAAAAAAAATGATGTTTGGACCTCCGTTTTAGCACTTTTGCTGTTTGTCTCGGTCTTTCAGAAAATTTTTGACGAGTTTTTGAAGATTTTTGAGGAGAAAACCTAGATTCGAAAGTGAGCAGCGTATGAAAGAAGATGAAGTATCGAAACATTTTTTTAAGAGTAGTTTCGTGGGTGTTTTCAATAAATTAGAAGAAAGGGCAAAAAGGTCATTCGGAACCCTCTTTATATATTTTTTGCTAATTTTGGGCACGCGATGAAATGTTATTGTGCGGTGGGTTTTTCATAAAACTTTTTCATTTTTGGGCATTTCATAAATTTTCCCTTAGAAAAATTACTTAGGGCTAGTCCAATTCTAGGTATATAAGTCATTTTTTTTTCTTGTCTTCTTCCTTAACACATCCAAAAAAAACAAGATAGAAGAAGAAGAACAAGAATGTATGATGGATTTTCTTCTCATCTTCTTCTTCTTCTCCACTATTTCATCCTCACCATCTCCATTGAAATTCTAGTTTCCTGCTCATTCCCAATTTCGATGGCACACAAAGGCTCCTAACAAAAAATGTACAAACCCTAATATTGGTGGGTGAACAAACAATGTACAAACCCTTTTGTGGGTGAACACGACATTCCTTCCGAAGTAGTCTCGATAACTCCCCGACCGACAAAACCCTATTTTAGCAGTCCTAAGATCGACCAAGTTGACTTTAGAACTGTCATAATTTCTGGCAGTCCAAAATAATTTTAGTATTGCCAGAAATTTAGGCAGTCCTACTGGACAACAAGTCCATTTTATGACTGCCCAAATTTCTGGCAGTCCTGGGAGTGGATAGGACTGCCAAAATTTTTGGCAGTCCTGACCATCCAAAAAAATCTATTTTAGGTATAAATATATTTTAGAGATAAGTCTCCCAATTTTGTTCATTTCAAAATAAACTTATTTTAGAGATAAGTCTCTCAATTTTAAATCTATTTTAGAGTCCCTCAATTATCTACTCGATTTTAAAAAAAATCTAAATTTTAAATCCATCTTGTAGATAAATCTCTCAATTTTCTTCATTAATAAATCTTCATAGATAAATCTGTCAATTTTAAATCTATCTAATAGATAAATCTTTCAGTTTTTATAACAAACAATCTAATTTTGGTCGTCCTATAGTTTAGGACTACCAATTTCTGGCAGTCCTAGAAGTATTGAGTATTGCCACAATTTCTGACAGTCCTAAAATCGAAATGGCCGAATGAAAAAATATATGTTAGGGTTTATTTCTATCTTGATAATAGAGTGAAATATACATTTTAGGGTTTACTTTCATGCATTGTTTGTGAGAAAGAATGAAATAAACATTTTAGGGTTTATTTTCATGCATTCTTTATGAGGAATAGAATGGTGAGATTGAAAATGGTAGAGAAGGAAAATAGGGTTTTGTCACGCCCCAGAACCAGAATACTGGAGCGCGGGGGACATACACAACCAGCTACGTACATTGAAGTACAATCCACCTCGCAATACGGTCACGGTTATCTAGATGCATGAGGGTTAAACTACAATCCATCAGTCTCTATGGTCAAGAACATGCCTAGTGTCTCAATCTCAAGCAAGCAAATAAATGTACAAGATGTTAGATCATCAGACATACAAAGTAAGGCGTCCCAAACATTATATATTCAGATTATCATGAAGCTAGTCATACAAAATACGAGACTAGTAAGAGTTAAGTCATACATGATCAACCCTAAAATTTGTCAATCATGTTACAGCCCTTAGGCAAACAAAAATTTAGTTTCAACACAAGCTAACACTTGCTTGGTGGCTAAACACCTCAAAAGAATAATTTACAAGTAGAGTGGGAGGGCAAAATAAGAAACCCACTCGTTGCCAGGATTACGTCTGGTGTTCACCATATGGTTGGAAGGCATATAGATCTTCGGGTGCTACTCCGAAATCTGTCCATACAAAACAAGCTGGGTCAGAACCCAGAAGAGCAAGTGCCACTTAGGAGGCTTCATTAAGGAACTAAAACTAGCAGATAATTAAATAGGAGAATACATAATTGAACATGATTAAGTAACATGAAGACAAGATTAGAATAAAATGATAGCTTGCATTAGGAAAACAAGAGGCGGAATATAATTCTCATGCTAATCACGAGACAAGCATTCATGTACGGCCAATCAAGTCCTACAACTTGCTATCATTATCTAACTAGGGTTATCACATGCCTAGTTACTAGCAAGATGCAGTTGAGATGTTCCCGCAGTCACAAGTCCTGCAGCTATCCAGGTTATCTAGGCGAGGTGATTTACAAGAGTTATCAAGATTACTGGTGTACTTTCAGTACTTATGTTTTCAAGAAGTGTCTCATATGACAGTGAGTTGGAAATGTGCCCTACTCGTCGGCAGGCTACAAGTCACTCATGTGTGGCCGGGATAACGGGATCACCTGTAACTGGGAAAATCTCTCTATATGGACTACTTGATCAATCTAGTCATTTAACCTAGTCAGATTCAATACGAATCCCTGACCATGGTAACCAGGAATCCATGTCCTAGACATAATGCAAGACGAGACAGGTAGTTTGTATAGGCACAATCAAAAAAATCAACCATGGTATCAAAATAATAGTTACTTAGCAAGTCAGGGTAGCTGTCGCAACAACGCTTCAAGATTATACATGTCATATCAGGTTACTTGTCATGTCAAGAGTACTTGTCAGGAGTACGCCTTGACGGGCTACTATCAAGATTATTCATGCCATATCAAGTTTATTTGTTACTTGTCAAGAGTGCGCCTCGACGGGCCATTATCAAGAATTATCAAGACGGGTTCATATTATCATGTCGTGTTCATGTCAAGTTCTGATCATAGCCAAGAAATATCAAGTTCAAGTCCAAGTTAGGGCTCATGTCCAAGTCAAGTTTGTGTTATAGCCAAGTCAGGTCATGCTCAGGTCGGGTCAAAGTTCAGGGTACATGCAAATAACAAAACATGGTGATACACTGGTCATAAGGCGCACAACAATTGGAGCGCACGATGAGAATGGCGCCCGACGCTAGGTGGCGCTCAGCCAAAAGCGCAGGGTGGTGCTGGGCCAAGTGGCGCGGGGCCAAGTGGCGCCAGGCCAGAGGGGTGCTGGACCAGGTGGCTCCAGGCCAGAGGGACGGTAGGCCGTGTGGCGCGGGGCGAGGTGGCGCCAGGCTAGAGGGGCGCTGGGCCAAGTGGCGCTGGGCCAGGTGGCGCCAGGCTAGAGGGGCACCGGGCCATGTGGCGCTGGGCCAAGTGGCGCCAGGTCAGGTGGCGCTAGGCTAGAGGGGCGCTGTGCTAAAGAGCGCACGACCAGGATAATGCGACGCTAAGGAGCGCACGCACAACGAGATGGCGCATCGCTAAAGAGCGCGCGCACACTGCTCATCTTCTCCAACAGACCGAGAATGACATCAAGGAACCCATGAACTAAAATGGCCATAACTTCCTCAAGATAAGTTGGAATCAGGACTTCCAAGGGTCTAAACTGGGTGGAACGAGATTTCCTACAACCTGGGACAACTGGTTTTTAGGAAATACCAAGTTTTAATAGATCAAAACCAGGAAAAAAAGATCAAAATTTAGATCTACAAAAATGTATCCAACAAAACCAAAAATACCAAGTTCTAAAGAGGCTTAGAATCAAGTAAGGAAGAGAATGGAACAAAGAAACTTGAGATCCATCATGAAGCAAGTTGTACTTGCCTAGGATTTCTTGGGTGTAGGTGGAGAGGAATAATGGAGAAGAAGAAAAAATAAATGAAAGTAATGAAGAGAGAGAGAGAGAGAGAGAGAGAGAGAGAGAGAGAGAGAGAGAAAGAGAGAGGAGAGTTGACTTAAATATCAACCCCTCTCATCTCAAACCAAAATGAACCAAACCAAGCCAAGCCAAGTTATGTTGAACCAAACCAAATGAACCAAGGCAAGTTTAAACCAAGATCAACCTAAGCAAGACAAGTCTGACTACGGACCACCTGATAATTGCTAAAAATCCGTACACGTATACAGAAAATACATATAACGAAAAATGGAAGTAACAACTCTACCCACCTTAGAAGAATTATGTCCTCAAAATTTAATCAAGAGGCTAGAATTGTCGGGACAAGCTATATTAACCACATGCAATCTACGACTAGCAGTTAATCAAACAATCATTCATGCAAGCAAGGAGTTAAAAGCATAAGGCATAAGGAAGTCATTATACCTTATGAGTCAAACATGTGTGGATATCACGATCAGATATCATCCTCACGTTCCCACGTTGACTCACCCAAAAAGTGATGACCCCAAGCAACACGGACTAAGCTAATAGTTTTGTTCTTGAGTATCTTCTCCCTTCGGTCTAATATGGATACAAGCTTTTTCTCATACGAAAGGTTGGTACCAACAACCAATTCTGAATGATCAAGGACATGGCTCAGATCCGGGATATACCGTTATAATTGGGGTACATAGAATACGTTATGTACCTCACATAATGACGGTAGAAGAGCGAGATGATATGATATATCACCTACTCGCTCGAGAATATCAAACGGCCCTATATACCTAGGACTAAGTTTTCCCCGCACGCCGAATCAAATGACGCCACAGGTAGGCGAGATCCTGAGGAATACGTGGTCGCCGATAGAAAACTCAAGAGGACGCCGATGAGAATCGACCCAATGGCACTGACGATCTTGTGCAACTCGAAGATGATCTATGACTTGTCTGACCACTTCGATAGTCTACATAACCATCTTTGGACCAAGCATCTGCCTCTCGCCTACATTGTCCCAGGCTAAAGGTGATATGCACATCCTGCCGTACAGTGCCTCAAACGGTGCCATCTGGATACTGGCCTATAAATTGTTATTGTAGGAGAACTCTACCAAGTGCAGGTAATCTTCCCACGAACCACCGAAGTCAAGTGTACAGGATCGTAACATATCTTCAAGGGTTTGAATCGTGCGCTTTGACTGACAATCTGTCTGTGGATGATAAGCTAAACTAAACTTGAGACGAGTCCCCAAACTCTCTTGAAGACTCCGCCAAAAGTGCGATATAAATCTCGAATCCCTGTCGGACAGGATGCTGACTGACACTTCATGCAATCTGACTATCTGCCTGAGGTACATCTCTTCTAGCTGATCCGTTGACTAACCAATCCTGAAAGAGAGAAAATGAGCTACCTTGGTGAGTCGGTCAACTATAACCCATATAGCGTCTTTCCCAACTAGGGATCTAGGTAACCCAGTTACAAAATCTATGGTAATATGCTCCCATTTCCATTCTGGGATCGATAAAGGTTGAAGAAGTCCAGCTGGTCTCTGATGTTCAGCTTTAACTTGTTGGCAAACTAAACGACGAGAGACAAACTGAGCTATATCATTCTTCATGCCATTCCACCAAAAATGCTGACAGATATCACGATACATCTTCGTACCACCGCGATGAATTGAATACTGTGAACTGTGAGACTCTGCTATGATCTCCTGCTTGATATCACCACTGGATACATAAAGACGCCTTTCATGTCAGAGTATGCCATCTTCGTGAATACATAACTCTGCTCTTCGTCCTGCTTTACATTCTGCCCTAAGTCGTTGAAGCTTAGAATCCATTGATTGAGCTATCTTGATTCTTTCTACTATACTGGACTGAACTTGCATACTGGCCATCAATGCCACATTGGTAGGAAGAACTACTTCTATTTCCATCTTCTGAAGATCCGCTAATAACTCTGGATGTGATATTAGAAAATAAGCTCCTGCTCTTCTACTCAACGCATCTACAACTACGTTGGCCTTCCCAGGATGATACTGTAGGTTGATATCATAATCTATTAGCAACTCTAGCCATCTCCTCTGACGCATGTTAAGATCCTTCTGGGTAAACACATACTTAAGACTCTTGTGGTCGGTGAAAATATCTACTCGATCTCCATACAGGTAATGCCTCCACAGCTTAAGTGTAAAAACTACCGCTGCTAACTCCAAGTCATATGTTGGATAATTTCTCTCATGATTACGAAGCTGACGTGACGCATAAGCTACTACCTTGCCATGCTGTATTAAGACGCATCCCAATCTTCTGCCTGAAGCATCACAATAAACGGAAAATCCTCCAGTCCCATCTGGAAGGGTGAGAATGGGTGCCGTCATCAATCCAAATCTAACGGTTGCAACATATGTTTGTTCCATAATATGAAAGCATCCGGCCGGTTTTAGAGCATCGCTCTCTCTCTCTCTCTCTCTTTATATATATATATATATATATATATATATATATATATATATATATATATATATATTAGAGCATCTCTCTCTCTCTATATATATATATATATATGTACTTGTGGCCAAATATAAGTATTTATTTACTTAATAATGATCCATATGAGTAAGATGTTATTGGTGTGCCCTACCCATCTTTATGTGTGAGTTTGTTGTGATATTCTAACCATTTTTCATCTATAAATAGATAAATAGATGACTAACAAAAATCTAATCTCCAGTAATATTACAATCAATATATCAGAATATTGTTTCAATAATAATTGATGCTAAAGTATTTTCTAATTCAAACCTGGACCGTGTGGAATATATTTTCAATGGCTTGTTTAATAACCAAAAATTTCATGGAAACTAGAAACCAATGTAGTGCCCCGTCCCAACTCCGTGCCTTGTTCTCCGTTGCAATACGGGAAGCGCGGTTATGAAACACTGTCGCTATCGATTTGTCGGGACCGATTGAATTAAGATCATTCCTTATTATGGAATGGCTTCTTCGGAATTAAGTCCCATATTCAGTGGGTTGTGTCTCGAGGATGGACTCTGCGCCTGAGTCGGGAGAGACCTCCCGTTGTTCCATTTTTTTATGCTGCACTTGCTTTTTTGACTTTGGATTTTCTGAATGCATTTTTGTGAATGTTTTCGATAGATTTTATTGCTTGCGTTCTTCGAACTTTGCATTTTATATCAAATTCGGAATAGAAGGGTAGAGTGTTGACGCGTTGCTTGTGCGATTTCAGGTGATCGCATCGGCACCATCCAGTACAACATGGCTTTCTTCCCTCTCGCCTCAAACAATCAAGGTGAGTGGCTGACCCTTCTCCCCCTTGACCCTCTTGTTTTCAAATCAATCGATAACATCATTGCGAATGGAATGCTAGCTGTAAAAGCATAGACACAACTGCATATTTCTATAGAACTGTGCATGCTTTATTTAAGTACTCTTGCTATAGAACTGTTATATGTTTTACTTTACATATATGCCATAGAACTGCAAAAATTGATTCTATGAATGAATGTTGCAAGGATAAGGCGGAACACATTAAAACTGGCTAACTATTTAAGATTTCATATATCATGCTTGAGTAACTAGTTTTAGTCTAGCAAGGTCATGGACAACTTGTGCACAAGATTTTGCTTCCTCGAACGGCAATCTAGGGCCACGGGACCGATTCGGCCTAGGAGGAATGCAAGATAGTTGTACTAGATGCTAGCACGGGTTATTCAAAAATTTCAACGGGGCTAGCTACTCGCGCTGAAAGGGTCGTCGTCTCGACCAAGCTATACGTACATGATGGCTTGAATTGTCAGTGACCCCCCCACCTATACACTGTTTACAAGCTCTTGATATAAAATTGACAAGGAAGAACATGGTAAAGTTACACTATAATGGCACGATCTGTCGTGGTTAAGATTTATCATAATTATGTTAATCTTGCCTATCAAATGCTTACATGAATTGATTAGGATGGATAGAAAGTTCACCAATTATATATGCATGTTCACATAATTCTTGAACCAAATGAGAGCACATAATATAATTAGCCACCCACCAGTACACGGTAATGTACTGATCCTTGCTCTCCACAGGTGCTCCGAACCGAGAAAGCATGCCTAGGAACTGAAGGTGACGCTTGAAATATTTTGAAGCCTTGCTAGCGTACGAAGGTGATCTCCAACCTTTTAAAGACTTTGATAAAGACCCATGTCGCATCAACTCTCTCCGATCCCAGGTCCAAGAGAGAGTGTTTTGTTGCTTGTATATAAAGGGATGTAAATGTATGGAATCACTATCTCATATTAGTCTGTTTGTAAGCCCGCGCGACACCTTTTGTTATCGAGTCTTGTAGACAAGTTATTATCAATGAAAGACAAGTTTTCTTCTGTATCAAATATGTTGTTCAATTTATACGTACTCTTTTTGTTGTTGTGATTCGGATAACCTTATGAATGTGCCTTGTGCGAGCGCAACCTAGGCTTGTACGACATCATATCCGGGGGATGACTATTAATTCTCTGGAATCGGGGTGTGATATAATGGTATCAGAGCACGACTTTACGTCCTTTTGCATTTCATCTGGAGTCTCGAAGACCTCGTGCCGATGAGATGAGTTGTTTCGTACAATGAGTCCGTAATATTTTCTGAGACTCATGTGAGTTGTCTTCTAATTTTAGAAGTCGGAGAAGCTGCGGCCGTGAACGAAGAGAGTGCTTCAAGCAACTCAAGTAGCACAAGGGCTGAACCCTCGAACGCCCCATAGAACGGATGATGCGCACGCTAGAGGCACCTATCAGGCTGAGGCTAGCCAATGGCAGAATGAACACCATCAGCGACAGATTGGTGTGCTGTCGCAGGCACCTAAAAATAAAACTTTTACTCTTAAAATTATATATAGTAGTGAGAGTAAGGATCGACCCACGGAGAGTAATTAGTATAATTTTATGCTATGCGAACAAGGATGGGGGGAGAAAGTTTTGAATATGATAAATGAAAATTTAAGAAGAGTAAAAACAATTAAAGCATTGAAATCAATCAAAGGAACAAATATTGGTCTCAGTCAACATTCACCATTGGTATCTTAAAATTGATCATCGATGCAATTATAAATTAACTCATACTTTGAATATTCACCATTGGAAGTATCTTCCTATCTCTCTTACTTAGTTAATTAAAAACAAGCGATCTAATTCTTTAATTACTAAATAATCCAAGACAAGCACTGAAGATTTAATCTAGCAATTTCTTAAAGAACTAAGAGATCGATGAAGCAAAACAACACAAGCACAAGCCATTGCATTTAGTTTTGTCAAAAAAATTCTCCTAAGATCTAATAAAAAAATAGTTCGTTAAATCTTGGCTGCTTCACAAATTAGAGAAGTCAAATAATTACTGGTTGGATATCTAAGTAAGCAGTAGATCGAAATGAATAATAAACTAGTAGGCCTTCTAGTAATTAAACAAAACAATTTTGAATATGGGCTTAGAAAAACATTCAATACTCAAAGTATAAATCAAACAAATAAAAACAATTCAGATGTAACAAGTTTACTGATTCCGAGGCTTCCATTTTCTTCGACCAAAAAGACTTTTAGCTGCACATGTTCATCAAAACTTCAAAAGAAAAGTTGGAGAAGAAGAAGAGTTGTGTGTTGTTCTTCTTTTCTTCTTGATTTCTACCCCTTTTATACACCCTAAATTAGTTGTTTGAAGCCCACAATATCTTCCCACAAATCCTCTAAAAGTTACAACTTCTCAAACAAAAAAAACTAAGTCATAAAACAGGTAGAAAAATAGTTATTTTGGTTCCTATTTTTGTTCACAACATCTTTGACTCAACTTCAAGCCTGATTTCGTCCATGATGCAGCCTAAATCTTGGAAAACGCAAAATACGAAAGTTGTAGATCTTTGTCTTATTCTTCCAAATATTTTTGAATCACCTCAGTTGCATTTCTAATGAGAAAGTTATGCCCATTTTGGTAAAATGTGTCAAAACTGTCCAAAATTGCTATTTAGCTCCATTTTGCACTTAGTGTCTCCAACTGCATCCTAAATCAAAATAGAAGAATAGTAAGTACCTTTAGTCATAAAATGAGCATAATATGGTAGATATTTAAGGGATAAAATATAACATTTTATGTCTCATCGTAGATCGAGACCCAGCTGAGGCAAGCTGAGGCGCGGTAGGCTCAATTTGAGACCTGATTCGAGGCACAATTTAAGATGTAGAAAAAATAGCTTGATACTCTCCAACAAATTGACCAGACAGTTGTGACAAATAGCAATTCTGTGATGACTTATGCCGTAACCGAGCCCGTAGCCTGACCGATTGAAGTCGAACCGAAGGAGCCTGAGTGTCAACTTGCAGCACCAATAAGTTTTAACTTTGAGGTGTCAAAATTCAAGAAAAATTATCTTACTTCCTTCAACGGTACTGAAGACCCGTCTCTGACAATCGATTAGTTGGAGGAATTAGAAGACCATTTCAAACTTCTAGGCATTGATGAGCACAAGAGAGTCGTATGCGCTCAACTTCAACTCCAGTTTAATACGCACGACTGGTGGGCCATGCAAAAGCGAGCCCTTTGATGCGACGATGAGACAACATCGATCACTTGGGCCACCTTTCGAAAGGCCTTCGAAACCAAGTATCTTCCTACGGCCATCCGATAAGAGAAGGAGAATAAATTTACGTAGTTAAGGCAAAGGAACATGACGGTGCAGCAGTATGCAGCATAGTTCAACAAATTAGACAAATTTGCTGGGGCCTTCGTACCTACCCCGGAGAGTCACACTCGATGGTTCAAAGTGGGTCTGCAGCCCTCTATCTCTGTCTATGTATTGGTGCCAGAATACAAGACCATGGGCGAGTCTCTAAATTATGTTGTCCGCCTTGAGCGCCAATACCCTCCACCCGCTGTCGGCACTGTGCATACCTATTATCACAAATGCCCTAGCCATACGAGAGAAAACAATGTGACCAAGCATCTAAACAATGGCCACCAGGGTGAATACCAAGGGCGAAACCCAGAAATCGTTGCACCAAATACAATAATTTCGGGCACCATGCCATCGACTGCCATGTTTCTGAAGGCAGATGATGGTACTACGGTAAGACGGGTCATCTGCGTGCAAACTTCCGGACTAGAAGATCAAACAAAATGACACCTCAACAGTAGCAACATCGTCCAAGGAATCAAGGTTCAGTGCCTCGAGCTTCCCAGTCGGCAAAACAAAATGGCCAAGACCGTTGCCCCAATGCCCAAGACACATCTACGCCATGACTCGAGATGAGGCACTTGCCTCAGATACAACCATGACAGGTATACTTATTTTTAATAATAAGCATGCACGTGTACTGTTTGATTCTGGCATCACACATAGTTTTATTTCGACAGTTTTTGTCAAGGAACACAAAATTCCTATATCTCCACTAGGATTTAACCTTAGTGTTAACATACCATCGGGCACAGAACTACTTGTAAACTCACGCTGCAGAGACAGAATCATATGTATCGAAAGTAAAAGGTATATCTTATTGTGATAGTTCTTGATATTAAGGACTACGATAGCATACTGGGAATGGATTGACTCGACGCTTGCAATACCACAATTGACTACGTAGGAAAGAGGGTCACCTTCTGTCTACCGTGAGAGACTGAGTTCTGCTGCTCATGTGGTGAATTATCGACGTCGGGTATGGTGATCTCGACAATTTCTGCTTGAAGGAAGCTGCATTTCGACTGCGAAGGATACTTGGCGTCTATTTGTGACATGAGACATGATGGTGCAAACGCGGATCAAACCGATGTTGTGGCAGAATTTCTCGACGTGTTTCCATACGAGCTATCCGGTATACCACCCAATCGAGAAATCAAATTCATCATCGATACCTTTCTCGACACTAGACCGATCTCTAAGGCTCCGTACAGAATGGCCCCTACAGAGCTGAAGGAACTCAAGGTCCAGTTGCAAGAATTGCTCGACAAAGGATTTATCCGGCCTACCGTTTCGCCATTGGGAGAGCCTGTATTGTTCGTAAAGAAGAAAGATGGGTTGATACATCAGTGCATTGACTACCAAGAGTTGAACAAAGCCACCATTTGGAACAAATATCTATTGTACCGTATTGACGACTTGTTCTATTAGCTACAATATGCCTCGATGTTTTCAAAGATTGATCTTCTCTCTAGTTCCCATCAACTCAAGATTAAGCTAGAAAATGTGTCAAAGTCAGCCTTCCGTACTCGATACAGCCACTATGAGTTCCTGGTAATACTGTTCGGCCTAACAAACGCCCCCGCCGCCTTCATGGATTTAATGAATCAGGTGTTTCGAACCTTCCTCGATAAGTTCATATAGTTTTCATCGACGATATTCTCGTCTACTCGAAGGACAAGGCATAACACGCAGAGCATCTGTAGACCATACTCCAATCAGTTATATGTAAAGATTTTGGCTGAGCAACATTTTATTTCTTGGGCATATTATTTTCGCTTAAGCATTGCAGTTGATCCGAGAAAGGTTGAAGCCGTTGTTGATTGGAAGCGACCTGCGTTAACTAGTAAGATTCGAAGCTTTCTTGGTTTGGCGGGATACTACATACAGTTCGTGAAGGACTTTGTGAAGATTACATCGCCCTTCACTCGCCTCACTCAAAAGGGAGTCATGTATGAGTGGTCGAAAGACTACAAAGCTTCCTTATAGGAGCTGAAGCAGCGGCTCATTTTAGCCCCTATACTCGCACTTCCGAATAGGCTAGAGGGTTTTAAATCTTCATTATTGCTTCAGGCAAGGGCTTAGGATTTGTGCTCGTGCAGCGAGACAAGGTGATCTCCTTCGCCTCCAAACAGTTGAAGCCATATGAGAAGAACTATCCTACACATGACTTGGAGTTAGCGGCTATTGTGTTCACGTTAAAACTGTGGCAACACTACCTTTATAGTATGGTGTGCATGATTTATACGAATTACTAGAGATTAAAGTAACTTTTCACTCAGAAGGAGCGAAACTTGCGACAAAGGCGTTGGCTAGAACTAATTAAGGACTACGACTTGACGATTGACTATATGTCGGTCAAAGAAAATATTGTGGCAGACGCGTTGAGTCAAAGATACATTTCCTCACTATCCATCAATAGCACGCTACTACGGGACTTGTAAGAGATGGGCATCGACCTACGGATTCAATTCAGGGAAGTACAGTTGACGTAACTACAGCTAGAGCCGAGCTTGCGAAAAAAGATCAAGACCGCTCAAAAGGACGATTCATACATGAAGAAGATGCAAAACTGATTTCAACGGGTAGGACGACCGACTTTACGAAAGATAAGACCGGCGTGCTACGATTGAAGGGTCAACTATGTGTTCCGGATGACTCAGAGCTCAAAAATAAAATAATATCATAGGCAAATTATGTGAAGTATTTCTTGTATCCTGGCAGCACAAAGATGTATAAGGACCTTCACACGACCTTCTGGTGGCGCAGGATGAAGAAAGATGTGGCACTCTTCGTGTCGTAATGCATGGCCTGTCAGTAAGTGAAAGCTGAGCACCAGAGACCAGGTGGGAAGATGCACTACCTTGCCATTCTATAGTGGAAGTGGGAGCATGTGAGACCCGTCTCACTGTATCGATATTTTATACGGATACATATTTATTTGAGCCGTATTTCGTATTTCTCGATTCGTGTGATATTTTAAAATTTCCTAAGTGTAGGATTTCATGACTTGGTTTAACATGGATTTGGTTTTATTTGGTTCGGTTCCACTTTGACTTGGTTTGATTTGGCTTTGACTTGGTTTGGTTAGTTGGTTTTTTATGAGATGAGGTGTATGGCTTAGATTGAGTAGAGAGGAATGAATGGTGGAGATCACTTGAGCTTATTATATAAGCCACTTTTTCTCTCTCCCTCCTCGTTCACCATCATTCATTTCTTTTCCACCAAACCCTAGCCATTAGAGGGAGAGGCAAGTACACCTTGCCGAATGTTGGATGATTTCTATTTCGTTTGTTCCATTCTCTTCCTTGTTACATTCTAAGCATGTTTAGAACTTGGAGTTTTCGGTTTTACCGGGTGGATTGTTGTAGATCTAGCTTGTGGTATTTTCGGTTTTCATGGGTTTTGATCTGTCAAACTTGTATATTTTTAGTATTGGACAACATCATTTTGAGCATACTAGGCTGTATAAGAACCAAAAAAGTCATGAAACATGGTTTGCAAATTTTTTTAGAACCTTGAAACTCAAATTAATAGGCATCATAAAAATCTTTTAATTTTTAATGTGTTGGCCAATTTTCCTTCTTTCCAAGTTAAAACATGATCGATCAAGCTAAGTTATTTTCTTTTTACCATCTCCAAAATCCCACATTATCATGATACATTAGATTAATTATATATGTATTACACATTTCGTAAGTATATTAAAATTGGTTGAAAACACCAATTTATAATTAGGTGTAAAAAGCAATAGTATTTATCTTGAGCCATTCAATTGGAAACCTAATTATTCAATGTCACAAAAATCCTAACACTATCATAATACATTAGATTGTCTATGTAATGCTTTTGTAGCATCGAGCTTTCTTTTATTGGATCAACCACCATGTTAGATCCATCACACCATGTACCATACCATTTGGGAATGGTCGGATCCAAGCTCCATCTTCTCTTATGTCTAGGATACATCACACATCAAATCTATTAGGACAACTGATAAAACCCACTTTCATATTCATAGACTGACCTCCGTTGTTGCACCTACTACCAAGTTACCTATATCACTAAATTAACTATAGGATTAGGCTAATTCGAAAGTATAAATTAGAATTATTCTAAGATCCAATAGTCAAGTGAATAACTCATTATCGACCAATCTAACACATTATCTCCCTTACCTACAAAATTAAAATCGTATAAAAGATAATTTCTAAATCTTGTTTGAATTGCAAGACATGGACTTCTCATATGTCCCTCTATATTCTAAATTACATATTTCGATGAAGGAAATATACAAGAAGTACATATCCAAAAAGTCACAAGATTTTCTTTGTCCTTCCTCCTTTTTACCTCTCTAACTTCACGTTGTGGAAAGAGAAATTGGGAAGTTTGAAAAGTCATTCAAAGTTCGGTCCAAACAATTAGTTTTTCTTTAAACACTTCCAAGTTTTTGTTGTCAACTTTAAGAGTATAAGCAAGTATTTTTTGTGCCACTACTTCCACCTTTCAAACAGACAAAAGAAATGTCTAGATTTGCACTTCCGGGTGGAAGATAAAAAAAATCTTCCATCCAAATGATTTTATCTAATGTACATGTTAAGATATGATTAGATTTATGATTAGATTCAAGTCTATCTTTACATATCTCCTATATGGATACTGATTTCTTCTTATTTACGAATACAGATTCATTCTCCTATTTAAATATGGATCCATTCTCCATCTATGTATATTCATAGCGGTATGACTTTTTTATATTATCCATCAATACAACCAATATTGTTGATTTGTTTTATGATATCAGAGCCTATGGTTTTTCAATCCTAGGGTCGTCAGAAATATCCATCTACGTCATGAGACAAGTTTCAAACTCGAGGCATGTTAATTGCTCGGATTCACAACTAGTATTCCACACCCAGAGTTGGAGTCGTTACTCGGCCTAAATCCTCTGCATATGCTTAAAGAAGAACAGGAAGATGGAAAGCTGCAAGTTCCTATGCTTGGATTGGTGGTGACAATCATGGTCTCACCTCCTAAACTACGGCTCGGTAGTGACTCAAGAGAGCTGAACATCATTAAAAATACAACAACAAACATTTGAAAGAAAAGAGGATCATTTTTGTACACATGGGAGCAATTCTTTCTTAAAGAAAGGTTTCATATAGATTCCTTGGATGCTAGAGACTGTTTTAGTAAAAAATGCCTTTATCTGAGTCATTAAGAGATTTTCTTCCTTATTCCTCTTCCGAGAAGACTCGTGCTCCCACCTCCAGAACTTCTTCTCATCTTCTATGTATCTATTGCAGGAAGCCTGATAATTTTGCTATCATCTGCTATGCTCAGCGGCCTGGTCTGATTTGTTCTCACTACCATAAGCCATGTCACTCAGTGGATGATTGTTTTCTTCTTCATCCATATTTAAAAACTCAATTCTTTGGATGGATAAAGACAAAGGGTTCATCCTCGACTAGCTCTCCACTACCTCAGGCTTATATTTTTATGTCATGCCCCAGTCCCAGAATACGTAGGACTTATGAAATACGTATCATGCCAGCAGACACACTCCATAGGAAAACCCAATTTAATGGACCTAATGGAAAGTATCTTAAGTTATAAAATAAATCAACACATGGCAATCATAGATATTTATACTCATCTACAGATATAAATATGAATTAAACAAGAAATATGACATCATCATGTTGAATAAAGGGAACTGAAATATTGTCAAAAAATGTAATAATAGTCACATGGGGAAAAACAACCCATGGATACAAGTACCAAAATAAAATTTAAAAGAAACACTACAAGTCCACATCTCTGACATGAAAATAACTACTCTGGAGAAACCTTATCTTCAACATCTGGTGCCGATGACGAATAAACCCCTGGCCCTATATTTAGACGTCAAATCCTATGACACAACTATAAAAAACAACAACAACCAACCCTAGTCCTATGACACAACTATGAAAACAATAACAACAACTAATCTAGACGTCAAGTCCTATGACACAACTATAAAAACAATAACAACAACCAATCCTAGTCCTACATGCATCATGGAATCCAGTAACTCTGGAAATCAAAATTAATACACAAGTAATCTGGCTAAGAATATGTATCAAATTGCGTGTCGTAATCCGACATGTCCCAATGGAAAATAATATCCTTAGAATCACAAGAAGTCTCTAGATATCAATACTAGACAACACAACGGTTGAATACACCCAAATATGTCACGACCCGTACCCATTGTGAGGGTACGAGAACGTAACAACGCCCAGCCTACGCCGCAGTGTCGGCGGTAGAACACTGTCCTAGGTCAATCATCTAACAATATAAAGGTACCTGTACAGTATATACACTCCGAATGGAGGTGACATAGCAATATACAGTCTCAATCACATCTAGAGCAGAATGATAAGATATGAAGATAGATAGATAAATACTGGAATGAAAGAAATCTACATAAATACAACCAGAGAGTCTAAGTGTCTACTGACATAACAAAACCGAACATCCATCTCAAAACAAGTCTCTAATACTGAAAACAAAAGAATATATACAATCCAAATCTCAGAAGACAGAAATAGTAAAACCTAGACTAAGGAGCCTTTGTCTCTAAGCTAGTGGATCAGGCTGGAAATCTGGGTCACACATGGCATCTACAGCTGTCCCATAGTAGGTGTCTACGCAGGCCTCATCCGCATCTTCTGTAATATTTTCAACAGGTCCAGTCAGGACGGGAGCGAGCACAAAACATCTCACGTAGTTCATATCGAGTTAGGAAATATAAAGCATGCAATAGAGTAAAGTACATGAAACGCTGAAAGAAGAAGGTATATAAAAAACAGTAGAGATTTGATAACAGTAAACGGGCTAAGACAATGCAATAGTAACTCCATTGTACGTGGGTGTACAATAGACATATACAATAGTTATATAATGTTGTACAACAGGATTTGAGTACATAACCAATTCTACTCCCCCTCTCCAATCAATACATAAGGATCCACTCTTGTTACGTTATCTTGTACAATAGTGTACAATGTTATACAATGGATGTACAATATTATACAATAGATGTACAATGTTATACAATAGTTGTACAATATTATACAATAGAGTACAATGGTCTATCCCTGGGACTCATGTGATACTGAGAGTACAATATGCACATGGAGTATACAAGGATACAGGTATTCAATAAATACAATATGGAAGTGAAACGCACATCACAATATATATCTAGTGAATACAAGGGGATAACATCCCAAAAGGAGATCCATATAGTACCAATCCGTGATAACAATCGTGTCAGCATCAAGTACAGTAATCTAGAGCAAGAATGTTGTGAGCACCCTGAATTTCAGGTTGAATAAAATTTTCATTTTATTTTATTGTCCTGAATATTTGGTTTTGATAAATATTTTATCTTATTTATTAATCTGTAAGTGTACTCTTTCATGCCATTGATATTTGGAGTATCAGGGATGTTCAACTCTGGAAATCTTCTTCACGAGTTTTGGAGTGGACACGATTACCTTCATGACGGTATATGGTGTCCCACCCAAACTTGTTCCCTTGTGCCCCTTTTTCTTCGCTGAACTTCGGGTCGAATTAGACCGTTCGATCAGTAATTGATTTTCCCACTTTTTTCCTTGATCATTTTCAGCGCGTTACCATGACATTTAAATTGGGAGCGCCAGACCAGTCATTTCCTTGAAACCAACTCCTCATTGATGATCTACTCGAGACGCTCGTCACCCATGACCTTCATTTCCCACTCATTCACGTCATTTTGAGCTCTATTTGATTCGCACAACTTTCCCGACACGTGACCCGATTTTATTTTACTCCACGGCGTCACATTCATCTTCCAACTTGATTTGTGGGTCCCCTGTCGACCAAAACCTGTCCGCCCCAATTATGGACATGGCCCACATTGAGCCTACTATCCGTCCGCCACTTGCGTCCCATTTATTGGAATCTCCATGTGCTACTTATTTATACATGATCATCAACGTCTAATTTTAATTCAATTTTTGCACAATGTCCAGTTTTGATCCAATCCGGCTCCACCGAGTCCAGTCCAGCTTTGTGTTGCCCTCCATCAGGACACCCTCATAAGTCTTGCCAAAAATATTAATTATTCTTTCTACATATTTTTTAATATTTAATGGGAAATTTCTCATTGATTTATTTCCCTTAGAATGATCTAATTCTCCATTTAATCTCCACCATTGGATCCCCCTACATTAATCATAACCATTGATTTCCTCCCCTCACACTCATAGCAGCATGCTGCCGGCCCTAACTTTGAGAGGAATACACTTTTTCCTTCTCTCCCTCTCTCACAATTAATAACACCTCTTTCTCTCTCTCATTCCTTTTTATTTCTATTCCTATACTCAACCACAAAAACAACCACAGCAGCAAAACCATGCCATGCATAACCCGACAGCCAACCACCCCATCGTCCCCGACCACTCCCCGACGGTCGACCACCCCCTGGCCGCCGTCGGCCACCGCCCACCTCGGCCTCCTCCTCCTCCTACTCTCCATCTCCTTCCTCCTCCATCCGATAACAACCACCACCATCCTCAACGAACCAATCCGGCGACCACCACTCTTCGCCACACCGCCGCACCACCTTCCCCCCGTCGTGGTCGTGGCACCACCGCCCTCCGCTAGGCCAGGCGAGGCCGTCGCCGCTTTGCAGTGCCGTACGCGCGCGCACAGCGCTGCGGCAACAGTTGCGGCAGCAGCAGCGCGAGCCTTCGCGCGCGTGAACGGCAGCCACCACCGGCGCCACCGCCGCCGTGGTCGGCGGGGACACCCCCCAGGGCCGGGCGCACACATGGGTCTCCTACCCTGGCGGCCAACGTCCTCCGGGACGCGCCGTCAAGGCGATTCGTGCGTTTTGAACGACGTCCCGTCGTGACGCGCGCGGAGTCGAGTCCGTTTTGGCGCTCCGTCGCAGCGATTTCATGCACGATTTCCCGAAGATCCGACCATTGGATCGGCGATTTCTTTGCTCCGTCGTAATCTCGGTATATCCACCTTCGCTCATGTCAATTTTCGTCCGTTAATTTTATCGTTTGATACATGAAAACCGGCCACCAAGTTGACCGTTTAAATTGTATTAAATTTGGACAGTTTTGCGGGGCCAACTTCGTCAGCTTGTATCTCCTCCACCGCAGCTCCGTTTGGTGTGCTACTAGTTCTGGTGCAAAGCTGGTATAACCCTCTTGCTTTCCCTCCAGTTTCGTTTCATTGTGAGCTTGTTTGATTGGTTGAATTCGACGCCAAAGTTGGTCGTCCGAATTCGTAATTTCCAACTTGTAAAATTCCATTTTTGAACACGGGACTCCAGATTTCATTTCTGACACCACCATTAGACTTGTGGCATCGTTCTGGCATATTTTTATATAAAATTTGTTAGATTTGGAGAACGTGGGCTCGGGCACGTTTTTCGGTGCAAAGCGGGTCCCACTTTCTGGATCAACGGGATTTTTTGACACCGGCTCATCGGAATCCAATTCCGGATATACCGTTGAGTTCGTATCGTCATTCTGGACTCGTTGACATATAATTTGCTAGGTTTTGGTGGACATTAGGTCTGGCACGTATTTCGGTGCAAGTCGGATACCAATATCCGGGCCAACGGGTCATTTTGAGATCGGCTCATCGGAATCCAATTTCGAAGATACCGTTGAGTTCGTATCATCATTCTGGACTCGTTGGCAGGTAGTGTAATGCCCTGAATCCGTTGCGGAGCACGGTGCGGGCTAGCGGCCGAATGGCCGAGTCGGATGAGAATTGGAGAAACTTTACCAGGATCGCGGGATAATAAATTGAGATCCTTTCCTCGTTATGGATTGGACTCTTTTGAAATGATGCCCAAGATGCAGTGGCGCGCGTCTTGGGGGAAGAGTTCTATATAAGAGTCGCTTGCCCCGAGACCGTTGCCCTGCTGGTTTTCGATGTCGCTTTTGCTGTTGGCTTTTGTGTGCGTTTTCGTGATTGTTTTCGATGAATGTTTTCATGGATTTACTTTTACCGTCTACGCATTTCATATCGAATAACTGAGAGAAAGAGAAGAAGTATGCTGACCAGATGTTGGTGCCAATGCAGGTGCTAACGCGGTGAACCTCGGGTGACGTTGCGTGGAAGACCTCTTTCTCTCGGCAATTCACCAACAAGTGAGTGGCTTTGATCCTTCGACGATCCTTGATCTTCGCGCATAACAATGGTAGACTTGTTATTGCGTTCGGTGCTAAATAAAAGATGCCTAGTAATAATACGGGAAAGATAATGAAAGATAAATTATCACATAGCTAGGCTTATGTTGCAAATCGAATGATGCTCGTATGCTATATGAATTGTTTAACAGGTGATGCAAAGACCCAAGTATTGGGCGGTAAGTATATCGGACTTCGGTTCGAAAGAATGGGTTACAAATGAATAGTCCCTTGGTTGGATGAACGAATATACGAGTCTATGACTCAAGGCAAGTTGGTAAGATGGAAAGATGGGAAAATGGCAAGATGAAATAAGAACTACGAATATGTGTGGAAGATGCTATTATCATGCATGTTGTGTCTCTTATTAGTTAAGTTGCATTGCATGCATGGTCATGGACAACTTGTATACAAGGTAGTTCCCAGAACGGTAATCCGCGGCCACGGACCCGGTTCGTCCTAGGGGAAACAAGGAATTATGCCGACGTACTGGCATCGATAAACGGGACTTGCAGTGGGGCTAGCTACCCGTACTGAAAGGGCACCGTTGTACCAAGTAAGACGGTCCAGGATGGCGTGTCGCCAGTGACCTTCATATAGACAGGTGGCATAGCTAACATTATCTTATGCAGGCAGAGTAAGTGGTATTCATAAATATGTACAGGGATGGCTATCGATCGTGGGTAAGATTCACCAAATTGGTGATCAATATGAACTGCTTATGTTAGAACAACATGAATTGCTTATGTTTCTAACATCACTGTATGCTTCTTATATTTCTCATCAAATATATGAATTGTTAATGGACCCTAAGGCAAGATAGAAAGAATACAAATCAATAGTGAACATTCATGTAATTTTACTACTGTTGATTTATGGTGAGATTGGTTACGGCCGCTCACCAGTACATATGTGGCAATATACTGACCCTCGTCTCCACAGGTGCCGGGAACCTAGTGGATAATCATAGACGCTGAAGGCTTGCTGTCCGACTCTTTAGAAGCTTCGTACATCTTGAAGTTTCCACTTGAAGAAGAAGGCATTTTGCTGAAGGTGGTTATTGCTGCATTATTAATAAAGAGATATGATGTATGGAACAAGTTGTATCTCATTTCAATATTTTTGCAAATGTTGTAGCCAAGTTTGGCCTTTCATCTCGGCTGTTTGAGAGCCTTATGTTTATGCAATATAATTTCAAAGATATCAATAAAGAACTTATTTCAGATCATATCTGTGTTGCCAAAACTTCTTTATCATCCGCTGCGAATCTCTATTCAAAATGTCTCTTTAAATAAAGGAACACGAGCACGCCTTGTACAAGTGCAATTCCAGACTTGTACGGCATCACGCCTTAGCGAGGACGAACGATTCGGCGTGAATCTAAGCCGAGGCGAACGATTCCCGAATCGGGGCGTGACAGTTTGGTATCAGAGCACGGCTTTACATCCTTGGGAATTTCTTGGTTTTAAAGATTTCGAAATGACACAAGCTTTATTGCTTCTCGAACAACTTTGGTTTTAAATGTCCCGAAATGAGATGTTCCATACAATAAGTCCATAAATATATTATGAGACTAACAAGCTCCTCTGTTTTGCAGAGATGACAAAGGCGGGTACGACAAACAACGCGAGTAGCTCAAGGGTGGTAGCCTCAACCGACCCTATGGAGAGGATGCTGGCTATGATGGAGAGCCAGCAGAGGCAGAACGCGAAGCAATTCGAGGCCCAACAGAAGCAGCTAGATACCCTGCAACAGTTGGTCCGAACAGTGGTGAACAATGGGGCTCAAGGCACTCCAGTCTCCCGAGAGAGCGAACTAGTGGAGGCAGAGGAACCCCCGGCGGCTAAGAAGACCACTGCTGTGGCCGACATAACAAAGTTTAAGAAAATCTGTAGCAAGGAATTCAAAGGGACAGAGGAAGCCACCATTGCTATGGATTGGCTAGTTGAAGTGGAAGACCACCTAGAAGCTTTGGGTATTGTTGGATCTAAGAGGGTCTCGTGTGTGAAACTACTGCTGGTTTCCAACGTACACTACTGGTGGCAAAGTCAGAAAACAATTCTTACGGGAGTAAATGGAACAACGAAAATTACTTGGCTGATGTTCCGCGAGGCATTTCTGGCTCAGTACTTCTCTTCGACTGAGCAGCGAGCTAAGGAATTGGAGTTCCAGAAGCTCGAACAGGGGAACATGACGGTGAAGGAGTATGAGGCAGAGTTTTCTAGACTGTCTCAGTATGCGATCACGAAGTTTACTGACGATGCATCTAAGGCTTGTCGATTTGAGCAGGGCTTGAGGCCTGCTCTGAAGGCTCAAGTCGTGGTTCAGAAATATAAGACTTTTCAGGAGTCTTATGAGCACGCGAAGGAATTGGACCCACACTATCCTGCGACGGCGCCAGTGCAAGCGTCGGTACATAATTGGCATAACAAGAGACCGAACAACGGTGGCAGATATGAGGCACCAAAGTGTCAGAATCACGATGGCTTTCATCGACCCAACCCGCTTGCGCCGTTTTGCAGCAAGTGCCACAACAGAGGACATTCTCCTGAAGAGTGCAAAGTCTTAGAGGGAGGATGCTATAAGTGTGGTCAATTCGGCCATATATCTCATAACTGTCCAGGGAGGGGCAACCAGAACCCTCCGAGGCAGCAGCATCACCAACAATATCAACAGAATCGTGGACAGGCACCACGACCTCCTCAGCCACAACAGAATCAGAGGCCCGGTGCCCAGGGCCGAGTCTTTGCATTGACTCAGGAGGAAGCATTTGCATCAGATACTATCGTGACAGGTATATTGTTATTTAATGGCATTCCTGCACGTACTTTATTTGATTCTGGTGCTTCACATAGTTTTATATCTAAAGACTATGTTAAGGAACATGAAATAAAAATGACAATGTTGGATATGTATCTTAGTGTTAGTACTCCATCAGGAGTGGAGATGCCTACTAACATGATGTGTAGGGATGGTTACATATGTATTGGGAAGAGAAGGCTACCATTAGATGTAGTCGAGCTAGATATGAAAGATTTTGATATCATTCTGGGAATGGATTGGTTAAGTGCATGTTGTGCGACAATTGACTGTGCGAAGAAGCGAGTTATGTTTCGCCTACCTGGGGGAACAGAATTCTCTTACTCGGCCAGTTCGTCGGCGAAGGCTTCGATGGTGATTTCAGCTACTACGGCCCGGCGATTGCTTCATTCTGGCTGCGAAGGGTACCTTGCTTCTGTTCGAGACACACGCAAGAATGGTGCAGACTCAGCTAACACTGAAGTCGTGGCAGAATTTTCTGATGTGTTTCCTGACGAGATACCCGGAATGCCTCCGGACCGAGAGATTGAATTCACTATCGATACATTTCCAGATACTCGTCCGATCTCAAGGGCACCATACAGGATGGCGCCTGCTGAATTGAAGGAACTCAAAGTATAGCTACAGAAATTATTAGACAAGGGATACATCAGACCCAGTGTTTCACCATGGGGTGCTCCGGTGCTATTTGTGAAGAAGAAAGATGGATCGATGCGGCTGTGCATCGACTACCGCGAGCTAAATAAAGTTACAATTCGGAACCAGTACCCGTTGCCTCGAATAGACGACCTCTTCGATCAGTTGCAAGGGGCGTCTATATTTTCAAAGATTGATCTTCGCTCAGGCTACCATCAGTTAAAGATCAAACCAGATGACATTTCTAAGTCTGCATTCCGAACCAGATACAGACACTATGAATTCTTGGTCATGCCCTTCGGACTGACCAATGCTCCTGCCGCTTTCATGGATATGATGAACAGAGTCTTTCGGCCCTTTTTGGATAAATTTGCGGTCGTGTTCATCGACGATATTCTAATCTACTCGAAGAACAGAGAAGACCATGCAGAACATTTGAGGACAGTGTTACAGACTCTACGGGAAAATCAGCTCTATGCCAAGCTGAGCAAATGTGAGTTTTGGATGAGTAGCGTGTCGTTCCTAGGGCACGTTATCTCGGCGGAAGGTGTGTCCGTTGACCCAAAGAAAATTGAAGCCGTAGTAGATTGGAAGCAACCCACGTCGGCGAGCGAGATCCGAAGTTTCCTCGGCTTGGCAGGCTACTACAGGAAGTTTGTCAAAGATTTTTCAAAAGTGGCAGCGCCTTTAACTCGGCTAACCCAGAAGGGAGTGGCATTCGATTGGACTGATGAGTGCGAGTCTTGCTTTCAAAATCTGAAGCAACGTCTCGTATCAGCTCCAATCCTTACACTTCCAGACGGCGTCGAGGGATTCCAGATATACAGCGATGCGTCCGGATTGGGTTTGGGATGTGTGTTGACTCAGAGAAGGAAAGTGATATCTTATGCCTCGAGACAGCTTAAGCCGCACGAGAAAAATTATCCAACGTATGATTTGGAATTGGCAGCGATAGTGTTTGCACTGAAATTGTGGAGGCACTACTTGTATGGAGTGGCTTGCGAGATCTTCACCGATCATAATAGCCTGAAGTACATCTTTACTCAAAAAGATTTAAATTTGCGGCAAAGACGTTGGTTGGAGCTTATAAAAGATTACGACTTGACGATCGCGTACACCCCAGGAAAAGGCAATGTGGTGGCGGACGCGTTGAGTCGAAACTTTGTAGGATCACTCAGTGTTGACAAACGAATACTGGAGGAATTAGAAAGTATGGGAATTGAGCTCCAGATTCGTGGCCGAAATGCACAATTGGCTCAACTTCAACTTGAGCCGAGTTTGTTAGAAAAGATAAAGACGGCACAGAGGACAGATGAGTTCTTGATTAAGATTTGCAGAATAGTGGAAAAGGGTGAAGCCAGCGACTTCACCAGGCACGAGGATGGATCATTGCGACTCAAAGGGAGGCTATGTGTCCCGAAGGATGAAGAACTCCAGAAAGAAATCTTGACGGAGGCCCATTATGCCAAGTATTCTTTGCATCCGGGAAGTACAAAAATGTATAAAGATTTACGCACGACCTTCTGGTGGCACGGCATGAAACGAGATGTGGCCCTCTTTGTCTCGCGATGCTTAGCGTGTCAACGAGTCAAGGTGGAACACCAGAGGCCCGGCGGGGAGATGCAGAACCTCGCGATCCCAGAATGGAAATGGGATCATATAACCATGGATTTTATAGTTGGCTTGCCGAAGACGCAGCGGGGGAATGATGCAATTTGGGTCATCGTTGATCGATTAACTAAATCTGCATATTTTCTCGCAATGAAAACCACATGGAGCGTCGACCGGTTGGCTCAACTATACGTAGATGAAATCGTCCGACTGCATGGAGTGCCGGCATCAATAGTGTCGGATCGGGATGGGCGATTTGTATCGCATTTCTGGGTCAGTTTGCATGCTGCCATGGGAACACAATTGAAATTTAGTTCTGCATACCATCCTCAAACCGATGGCCAGACCGAGAGGGTGAATCAGATACTTGAAGACATGCTACGACTTTGTGCTATTGATCTGAAGACTAGTTGGGATACTTACTTGCCGCTAGCAGAATTTGCCTACAATAACAGTTACCAGTCAAGTATAGAAATGGCCCCGTATGAAGCATTGTACGGGCGAAAGTGTCGGTCTCCAATTTATTGGGATGAAGTCGGTGAACGACAGGTACTTGGTCCAGAGATGGTGGAACAGGCCGTCGAGAAGGTCCGCATGATTCGGGAGAAGTTACGTGTGGCACAAAGTCGGCAGAAGAGTTATGCGGTTACTCATCGACGACCATTGGAATTTATGGTGGGCGATCACATATTTCTGAAGGTGTCACCGATGCACGGAGTTATGCGATTCGGTGCGAAGGGGAAGCTAAGTCCGAGATTTGTTGGCCCATTTGAAATTCTTAAGCGAGTCGGCCCTGTCGCCTATCTGATCGCGTTGCCACCGGCATTGGATGGAGTGCACGATATCTTCCATGTTTCCCAACTACGGAAGTTTGTACACGATCCAAGCCATGTGGTAGACTTCGGTCCGCTAGGGCTAAGAGCTGACTTGTCTTATGTGGAGGAACTCGTACAGATCTTGGATAGGAAGGATAAAATCTTACGGAACCGAGTTGTTTCTTTGGTTCGAGTGCTTTGGCGAAATCATTCCGTCGAAGAGTCGACATGGGAACTTGAGGCAGAGGTGAAGGAAAAGTTTCCTTCGTTGTTTGACCTAGGTGGGTTTGTGTTTAAGTTTCGAGGACGAAACTTTTTGTTAGTGTATTAATATGTAATGCCCTGAATCCGTTGCGGAGCACGGTGCGGGCTAGCGGCCGAATGGCCGAGTCGGATGAGAATTGGGGAAACTTTACCAGGATCGCGGGATAATAAATTAAGATCCTTTCCTCGTTATGGATTGGACTCTTTTGAAATGATGCCCAAGATACAGTGGCGCGCGTCTTGGGGGAAGAGTTCTATATAAGAGTCGCTTGCCCCGAGACCGTTGCCCTGCTGGTTTTCGATGTCGCTTTTGCTGTTGGCTTTTGTGTGCGTTTTCGTGATTGTTTTCGATGAATGTTTTCATGGATTTACTTTCACCGTCTACGTATTTCATATCGAATAACTGAGAGAAAGAGAAGAAGTATGCTGACCAGATGTTGGTGCCAATGCAGGTGCTAACGCGGTGAACCTCGGGTGACGTTGCGTGGAAGACCTCTTTCTCTCGGCAATTCACCAACAAGTGAGTGGCTTTGATCCTTCGACGATCCTTGATCTTCGTGCATAACAATGGTAGACTTGTTATTGCGTTCGGTGCTAAATAAAAGATGCCTAGTAATAATACGGGAAAGATAATGAAAGATAAATTATCACATGGCTAGGCTTATGTTGCAAATCGAATGATGCTCGTATGCTATATGAATTGTTTAACAGGTGATGCAAAGACCCAAGTATTGGGCGGTAAGTATATCGGACTTCGGTTCGAAAGAATGGGTTACAAATGAATAGTCCCTTGGTTGGATGAACGAATATACGAGTCTATGACTCAAGGCAAGTTGGTAAGATGAAAAGATGGGAAAATGGCAAGATGAAATGAGAACTACGAATATGTGTGGAAGATGCTATTATCATGCATGTTGTGTCTCTTATTAGTTAAGTTGCATTGCATGCATGGTCATGGACAACTTGTATACAAGGTAGTTCCCAGAACGGTAATCTGCGGCCACGGACCCGGTTCGTCCTAGGGGGAACAAGGAATTATGCCGACGTACTGGCATCGGTAAACGGGACTTGCAGTGGGGCTAGCTACCCGCACTGAAAGGGCGCCGTTGTACCAAGTAAGACGGTCCAGGATGGCGTGTCGCCAATGACCTTCATATAGACAGGTGGCATAGCTAACATTGTCTTATGCAGGCAGAGTAAGTGGTATTCATAAATATGTACAGGGATGGCTATCGACCGTGGGTAAGATTAACCAAATTGGTGATCAATATGAACTGCTTATGTTAGAATAACATGAATTGCTTATGTTTCTAACATCACTGTATGCTTTTTATATTTCTCATCAAATATATGAATTGTTAATGGACCCTAAGGCAAGATAGAAATAATACAAATCAATAGTGAACATTCATGTAATTTTACTATTGTTGATTTATGGTGAGATTGGTTACGGCCGCTCACCAGTACATATGTGGCAATGTACTGACCCTCGTCTCCACAGGTGCCGGGAACCTAGTGGATAATCATAGACGCTGAAGGCTTGCTGTCCGACTCTTTAGAAGCTTCGTACATCTTGAAGTTTCCACTTGAAGAAGAAGGCATTTTGCTGAAGGTGGTTATTGCTGTATTATTAATAAAGGGATATGATGTATGGAACAAGTTGTATCTCATTTCAATATTTCTGCAAATGTTGTAGCCAAGTTTGGCCTTTCATCTCGGCTGTTTGAGAGCCTTATGTTTATGCAATGTAATTTCAAAGATATCAATAAAGAACTTATTTCAGATCATATCTGTGTTGCCAAAACTTCTTTATCATCCGCTGCGAATCTTTATTCAAAATGTCTCTTTAAATAAAGGAATACGAGCACGCCTTGTACAAGTGCAATTCCAGACTTGTACGGCATCACGCCTTAGCGAGGACGAACGATTCGACGTGAATCTAAGCCGAGGCGAACGATTCCCGAATCGGGGCGTGACAGGTAGTTTGCTGAGTTTTGAGAACTTTGGCTCCGGCACGCATTTCCGTACAAATCGGAATTCCAAGTTCTGGTCAACGGGCCATATTGAGATCGGGTCAACGGAATCCAATTCTGGAGATACCGTTGGGTTCGTATCGACATTCTGGTTGCGTGGACATATAATTTGTTATATTTTATGGACTTGTTTTCTTGCACGTTTTTCGGTACAAAACGGCTCCGACACGGACACCATTTTGACCCGAAATTACCTTTTTGCCCTTGTGTCCAAATTGGACCGTTGGGTAGGCTATCCTAGCTAATTTGAGCATTCTGGACACGTTGGCGATGTTTATTTCATCGTCCGATAATGTTTGTTGATAATTTCTTTGAGTTTAACCTTTTTATAATTAATAATTAATTCATATAATGTTCGTATTTCGGGATTAGTACAACGAAACTGAGATCAGCCAATTCCAGTGATCTCATATCGCTGAAATTGACAAGTTGGATATGTGGATCACTATAATAAGATTATCAACCTTACCGATAATCTTCTTATCTCGATTTACGTGTCGTAAGTTTCAACGTACAAATAACGAAGTACACTTTATAATAGACTAGAATTGACCATGTTTGACCAGAGTTGACCAGTTGACCTAAAGTCAACTGTAAGTCAACACTTGACCTAGTTTGACTAGATTATTGACCGGAGTCGACCTAGAGTTAATTTGACTTAGAAGAACCTAGAATAATATAGATTGCCTGTAGGGATTCATTTATTTCAACTTAAACACCTTGTAACCTGTGTTGCTTTAAATAGGACTCTGTGGCTTCAGTGGGACCCTCCTATGCTTGTCAGCTGTTCAGGTTATCGAGGCGAGTACATTCTCTGATCATTTCATATCCTGCTTAGAATTATTTCCTGCAGTAGATTACTTTACTTGTACTGTCACGTTGGTCACACGGATTGGTACTATATGGATCCTTTCTTGAGATGTTATCCTTAGGGAGCATCGGGTACTCTATGTTCTGTGCGTTTCACTTTCATAGCGTATCATATGCTTCTTGGTTCTTTGATCACTTACGACATGTACCCTCATGATCGTAGAGTCTTCCTGGAATCTTACACTGTTGGGTATCCCCCAGAATCCCCATTTTTATGGGACTTACACTGTTGGGTATCCCCCAGAATCCCCATTTTTATGGGACTTACACTGTTGGGTTATCCCCAGAATCCCTATTTTTATGGGACTTATACTGTTGGGTTACCCCCAGAATCCCCATTTTTATGGGACTACTAGGTATCACCTTCGGGGTCTACCACCCTTCGGGGGCTTACCACCTTCGGGGTCTATCACCTTCGGGGTCTGCTACATAGCATCATATAATATAACCTGGCTGGATCCTTGTGTATTGATCGGGGGTACGGGGGAGTATTACATGTTCATATTGTACTCTGACTCACTAGTCACTGCTAGTTTCCTATGTATAGTAGATATTTCTATTACAGTTCTCTCTCTGTTTTATACTGCACTTCTTACAGTACTTGTATCTTACTTTACTGCATATTCATATTTTCTAACCTGCTATGAATTGTTGAGATGTACTGTGCTCGCTCCAGTCCTGACTGGACCTGTTGATAAATTTTACAGATAGCCTGGAGGTGCCTGCTAGCCTAGAGGAGACACAGTAGGATTTGTTTAGGTAGTTATTTCATTTTGTCTGGAGTTGTATTTACTTTGGGGATTACTGTATCTTTATTTGAGTTTTGAGATGTACTTCTGGGTTCATGTATCTTAGACACTTAGACTTCTATCTCCTGTATTTAGTTTGGATTTCATGTTTTATCTATCCTTATCATGCTCTACCTTAGATGTGATTAAATTTGTATCTGCTGTCACCCCCATTCGGGGAGTATAAACTGCTTAGCTTTATATTGTTAGATGTTGTGACCTAGGACAACGTTCTACCGCCGACACTGCGGCGTAGGCTGGGCGTCGTTACGTTCTCGTGCCCTAACTCTAGGGTGCGGGTCGTGACATGTTTTTAGTGGTGGCCTATGCAGGTCTAGACTAAAGTGTAGTGGTATTCGAACTAGAGTACCACTACAGCCTGCACTAGGAATAGGATATATTTTGAAGGTACTCAATCACAGTTAGGAACCCTTGAGAGATTTCCGGGACGACCCTGGAGAATCTTATTTAACTTCGATTTGAAAACTCTTTTCCTTGATTTGATTATCTTTACTTTCTGTTATTGAATTTGATTTTGAGGGATTATTATTGAAATTGAGTTAGTATTTATTGGTTTTGATGAAGATTGTTGAATTTTGAATCTTGATGTTAGCTATAGCATCCGAGTTTGTAGTTATGTGATTTGAATGATTTTTGTTCATTTTTGAATCTTGATGATTCGTTGATAAATTTGATTTTTTTTTTGTAATCGTTGTTGATTTAAATTTAATTTTTGTCAAGATGAAATTATATGGGCTAGGTCATCTAAGATTTGGAATCTAGTCTTCTACAGTCATATTTGCCAGCATGGTGAGGACATATAGTTGACTTGGATATATTTCTCGGGTGTGGGAATTTAAGGTTTTTGCAGCCAAGCTAGCGGCATCGCGAAAATGTTAAATACCATGATTCTATAGGTATGTGCCCAAGTCGAGGACTCTGTGATTATCGTAGCCTTGCTTACTAGTATGACGAGGATTTAGAGTACCATGATTTTGGATAGACGCATATGATTATCAGATTGTACCTTAAATGTTTTCAAACATGTTTTCTCTACTTTGTTTCAGTCATTCAAAAAAAAGAATTATTATTTGTTTGTTTGTCTAGTTTCCTATTATTTAACTCAGGAGTAAGTTTAGTTGGTTTTATAAACCTTGTGAAATTTCTTGCTATGAGTTTTTCATAATACAATGAATCGAAAATTTTGCTAGACTTTATCTTAAATTTGATATTTTAACTCTGGATTTTAAAATGATTTCCTCTTTTAAAACAGATAAGCAACACAGATTTTATTACCATTTCTTCTCCTGCCAATATTTTATTTCCATCATTCCTTGTCTTATACAACTATCATGATTACATCAATTCCCTGTCTCGTATATAATTCTGTCAGCTATACCTTGAAAACTCTTGAACCTTCATACCATTTTGCTTGAGAAATGTTAAGGAAGTGACGTAAATCATCTAATATGGAAATGACGTAATTGGTTATCATGTGATAAATTTTGTAGGAAATAAAATATTGGACGTCAAAAAAAATTTGAGATAGAAATGTGGTAAAGGTTTAGAATGAAATTGAGTGATAAATGTTATCAATTTAGAAACAATTGCAGAAAGTTGGTTATGGATAATTCATGGATGTATTTCAAGACTAATGAGGATATCAGAGGTCAACCAAGTTTTGAGGACTTAGAAAATTCTGGTTATTGATTCTTGGGAACTATTACAAGGCTATGTAGAAATTTAGAGATGGAAATGAGAATTTGATTGTATTCTATGATTATGCGAAGTTGAACCAGATATTTTGAGAGGGTGACTAGAGACAAAGAGAACACAAGGATTTTACGTTATAGAAATTATTTTGATGATTAGGAGAAATTGTGGAATTTAAAAAAGATAATATTTGAAGATAAACGTGAAGGAAATATGAAGGTTGATTTATAAAACGAGAATAAATTTTGTATGACTTGGTGGTATTAGGGTTGAATAAATACGAGGCTTAACTTAAACAAGTACAAGGATTTTATAAACTGGATTAGATGTTTCAGATCTAATTTAGAACGAAGCGAAGGAATTTGAAATTTGATTAAATGAATAAGTAGTGATTCCTAAAAAGGAGGGGTATGTCTCATGAAAAATATTTTAGGAGTTTGAAATTTTGTCTATGGTGATCATGGTAAAAGTTTAGATGACTGAAGATTATAATTTTTGAGGGTAGACATATAACGGTTGATTTTATATTAGGATTTGTGAGAAAATATGATTAGCAAATGGTAAACTGATAATGTTAGAGAGAGATGATTAACTGACCTTCGTATAAAATCCTTTCGTGTTTTTCTCTAAAAGGATTTTCAACATCATTGAATCCTAGTTCCTAAATCACGACCAAATCGATTTCGACTATCTTCTTATCATAATTATATCTTGGATTGTACTTAATTGAATTAAATTTGATTACGACCTGAATCTCCATCCTTGTATGCTCGTTCTCAGGCTTTGTTGAACCTGTCCTCCACATTGCCTAAATCTTGATTTTCCCAATTTGATCAACTTAGATTGTATCGAGACTAAATATTTTATATATATTGTGATTAAATTTCAACGCAATTGACTTTCATTCCCTAACTAATGATTTGATTTTCCTGGAATAGTATTTTCAGATAATTGATAGTTACCTTTATTTTATTTTTTGATGAGTACCAGTTTTATATTGGATGGTAGACCGCCTTACAGTTTGATGATTTGTTATTTCTGTAACTTTTTCCTTCAGCACCCTAGACTGCTTGTGTGTTTGATACCCTATGACCCTTCCGGTTAGCATGACTAGTATACCTAGATGAGACTTCATTGTCACCGTATGCCATGACCCTGTATGTCGTCCTTTTGATGGTATGCTTTGTTTTAATCTGGGACTTTGATTGTGGGGGTTTGACCTAGAGGGACTATGGACATTTTAATTTCGAGGACGAAATTTTTATAAGGTCGGTAGGATGTGAGCACCCTGAATTTCGGGTTGAATAAAATTTTCATTTTATTTTATTTTCCTGAATATTTGGTTTTGATAAATATTTTATCTTATTTATTAATCTGTAAGTGTACTCTTTCATGCCATTGATATTTGGAGTATCAGGGATGTTCAACTCTGGAAATCTTCTTCACGAGTTTTGGAGTGGACACGATTACCTTCATGACGGTATATGGTGTCCCACCCAAACTTGTTCCCTTGTGCCCCTTTTTCTTCGCTGAACTTCGGGTCGAATTAGACCGTTCGATCAGTAATTGATTTTCCACTTTTTTCCTTGATCATTTTTAGCGCGTTACCATGACATTTAAATTGGGAGCGCCAGACCAGTCATTTCCTTGAAACCAACTCCTTATTGATGATCTACTCGAGACGCTCGTCACCCATGACCTTCGTTTCCTACTCATTCACGTCATTTTGAGCTCCATTCGATTCGCACAACTTTCCCGACACGTGACCCGATTTTATTTCACTCCACGGCGTCACATTCATCTTCCAACTTGATTTGTGGGTCCCCTGTCGACCAAAACCTGTCCGCCCCAATTATGGACATGGCCCACATTGAGCCTACTATCCGTCCGCCACTTGCGTCCCATTTATTGGAATCCCCATGTGCTACTTATTTACACATGATCATCAACGTCTAATTTTAATTCGATTTTTGCACAATGTCCAGTTTTGATCCAATCCGGCTCCACCGAGTCCAGTCCAGCTTTGTGTTGCACTCCATCAGGACACCCTCATAATTCTTGCCAAAAATATTAATTATTCTTTCTACATATTTTTCAATATTTAATGGGAAATTTCCCATTGATTTATTTCCCTTAGAATGATCTAATTCTCCATTTAATCTCCACCATTGGATCCCCCTACATTAATCATAACCATTGATTTCCTCCCCTCACACTCATAGCAGCATGCTGCCGACCCTAACTTTGAGAGGAATACACTTTTTTCTTCTCTCCCTCTCTCACAATTAATAACACCTCTTTCTCTCTCTCCTTCCTTTTTATTTCTATTCCTATACTCAACCACAAAAACAACCACAGCAGCAAAACCATGCCATGCATAACCCGACAGCCAACCACCCCATCGTCCCCGACCACTCCCCGACGGCCGACCACCCCCTGGCCGCCGTCGGCCACCGCCCACCTCGGCCTCCTCCTCCTCCTACTCTCCATCTCCTTCCTCCTCCATCCGATAACAACCACCACCATCCTCAACGAACCAATCCGACGACCACCACTCTTCGCCACACCGCCGCACCACCTTCCCCCCGTCGTGGTCGCGGCGCCACCGCCCTCCGCTAGGCCAGGCGAGGCCGCCGCCGCTTCGCAGTGCCGTACGCGTGCGCACAACGCTGCGGCAACAGTTGCGGCAGCAGCAGTGCGAGCCTTCGCGCGCGTGAACGGCAGCCACCGCCGGCGCCACCGTCGCCGTGGTCAGCGGGGACACCCCCCCAGGGCCGGGCGCACACATGGGTCTCCTCCCCTGGCGGCCAACGTCCACCGGGACGCGCCGTCGAGGCGATTCGTGCGTTTTGAACGACGTCCCGTCGTGACGCGCGCGGAGTAGAGTCCGTTTTGGCGCTCCGTCGCAGCAATTCGTGCACGGTTTTCTGGAGATCCGACCGTTGCATCGGCGATTTCTTTGCTCCATCATAATCTCGGTATATCCACCTTCGCTCATGTCAATTTTCGTCCGTTAATTTTATCGTTTGATACATGAAAACCGGCCACCAAGTTGACCGTTTAAATTGTATTAAATTTGGACAGTTTCGCGGGGCCAACTTCGTCAGCTTGTATCTCCTCCACCGCAGCTCCATTTGGCGTGCTACCAGTTTCGGTGCGAAGCTGGTATAACCCTCTTGCTTCCCCTCCAGTTTCGTTTCATTGTGAGCTTGTTTGATTGGTTGAATTCGACGCCAAAGTTGGTCGTCCGAATTCGTAATTTCCAACTTGTAAAATTCCATTTTTGAACACGGGACTCCAGATTTCATTTCTGACACCACCATTAGACTTGTGGCGTCGTTCTGGCATGTTTTCATATAAAATTTGTTAGATTTGGAGAACGTGTGCCCGGGCACGTTTTTCGGTGCAAAACGGGTCCCACTTTCTGGGTCAACAGGACTTTTTGACACCGGCTCATCGGAATCCAATTTCGGATATACCGTTGAGTTTGTATCGTCATTCTGGACTCGTTGACATATAATTTGCTAGGTTTTGGTGGACATTGGGTCTGGCACGCATTTTGGTGCAAGTCGGATACCAATATCCGGGCCAACGGGTCATTTTGAGATCGGCTCATCGGAATCCAATTTCGAAGATACCGTTGAGTTCGTATCATCATTCTGGACTCGTTGACAGATAGTTTGCTGAGTTTTGAGAACTTTGGCTCCGGTACGCATTTCCGTGCAAACCGGAATTCCAAGTTCTGGTCAACGGACCATATTGAGATCGGGTCAACGGAATCCAATTCTGGAGATACCGTTGGGTTCGTATCGACATTCTGGTTGCGTGAACATATAATTTGTTATATTTTATGGACTTGTTTTCTTGCACGTTTTTCGGTGCAAAACGGCTCCGACACGGACACCGTTTTGACCCGAAATTACCTTTTTGCCCTTGTGTCCAAATTGGACCGTTGGGTAGGCTATCCTAGCTAATTTGAGCATTCTGGACACGTTGGCGATGTTTATTTCATCGTCCGACAATGTTTGTTGATAATTTCTTTGAGTTTAACCTTTTTATAATTAATAATTAATTCATATAATGTTCGTATTTCGGGATTAGTACAACGAAACTGAGATCAGCCAATTCCAGTGATCTCATATCGCTGAAATTGACAAGTTGGATATGTGGATCACTATAATAAGATTATCAACCTTACCGATAATCTTCTTATCTCGATTTACGTGTCGTAAGTTTCAACGTACAAATAACGAAGTACACTTTATAATAGACTAGAATTGACCATGTTTGACCAGAGTTGACCAGTTGACCTAAAGTCAACTGTAAGTCAACACTTGACCTAGTTTGACTAGATTATTGACCGAAGTCGACCTAGAGTTAATTTGACTTAGAAGAACCTAGAATAATATAGATTGCCTGTAGGGATTCATTTATTTCAACTTAAACACCTTGTAACCTGTGTTGCTTTAAATAGGACTCTGTGGCTTCAGTGGGACCCTCCTATGCTTGTCAGCTGTTCAGGTTATCGAGGCGAGTACATTCTCTGATCATTTCATATCCTGCTTAGAATTATTTCCTGCAGTAGATTACTTTACTTGTACTGTCACGTTGGTCACACGGATTGGTACTATATGGATCCTTTCTTGAGATGTTATCCTTAGGAAGCATCGGGTACTCTATGTTCTGTGCGTTTCACTTTCATAGCGTATCATATGCTTCTTGGTTCTTTGATCACTTACGACATGTACCCTCATGATCGTAGAGTCTTCCTGGAATCTTACACTGTTGGGTATCCCCCAGAATCCCCATTTTTATAGGACTTATACTGTTGGGTATCCCCCAGAATCCCCATTTTTATGGGACTTACACTGTTGGGTTATCCCCAGAATCTCCATTTTTATGGGACTTACACTGTTGGGTTACCCCCAGAATCCCCATTTTTATGGGACTACTATGTATCACCTTCGGGGTCTACCACCCTTCGGGGGCTTACCACCTTCGGGGTCTATCACCTTCGGGGTCTGCTACATAGCATCATATAACATAACCTGGCTGGATCCTTGTGTATTGATCGGGGGTACGGGGGAGTATTACATGTTCATATTGTACTCTGACTCACTAGTCACTGCTAGTTTCCTATGTATAGTAGATATTTCTATTACAGTTCTCTCTCTGTTTTATACTGCACTTCTTACAGTACTTGTATCTTACTTTACTGCATATTCATATTTTCTAACCTGCTATGAATTGTTGAGATGTACTGTGCTCGCTCCAGTCCTGACTGGACCTGTTGATAAATTTTACAGATAGCCTGGAGGTGCCTGCTAGCCTAGAGGAGACACAGTAGGGTTTGTTTAGGTAGTTATTTCATTTTGTCTGGAGTTGTATTTACTTTGGGGATTACTGTATCTTTATTTGAGTTTTGAGATGTACTTCTGGGTTCATGTATCTTAGATACTTAGACTTCTATCTCCTGTATTTAGTTTGGATTTCATGTTTTATCTATCCTTATCATGCTCTACCTTAGATGTGATTGAATTTGTATCTGCTGTCACCCCCATTCGGGGAGTATAAACTGCTTAGCTTTATATTGTTAGATGTTGTGACCTAGGACAGCGTTCTACCGCCGACACTGCGGCGTAGTCTGGGCGTCGTTACGTTCTCGTGCCCTAACTCTAGGGTGCGGGTCGTGACAAATGTAAATCCAGACAAGTATGAAACGGTCAGAGAATATACTCGCCTGATAGCCTGAGTGTCTGAAGAGAATATACTGTCCGAGGAGTGGTGTCTGTCTCCTATAAAACAGTACAAGTCACTATGAGTCTAAAAATGATAATAAGATGCATTACAATGCATTCTAAATGATCTAGGTCAATCTAAGTCAAATCTAAGTCAAATCTAAGTCACACCAAGCTAAACTAGGTCATACTAGGTCATACTAGGTCATACTGAGCCAAACTGGGTCATACTAGGACAATCAAGGTCAAACAAGGTCATAGGAAATCAATCCAAGTCAAACTAGGTCAATCGGGGTCAAAGGTTGGCCTACAGTTGACTTTTGGTCAAAAAGTCAACTCTGGTCAACTCTGGTCAATACTGAGTTAACCCTAGGTCAAACAAGTCACATGTTGACCAACTGTTGACTTTCAGTCAACTGGTCAACTCTGGTTTGGTTTTGGTCAAATCTGGTCGCTTAAAGGCTAAGTTTGACTCTCGGTTGACTTTTGTTGACTTTTGGTCAAAATGGTCAACCGACGTCAAAACTAGTCTATGAGCACTATATTTGATCATTACCAACCAAGGGAACCAAGTTCTAACTCTATCTTAGCCTCCAAACTCAAATACCCTATTCTATGCATTACCTATATTACCTTACCAAGGTAAATACCAATACCTTGCACAATACCACTCTAACCTAGGAATACTAGCTTAGGCTTCCTAGGATAGCTAGATACTATGCTAAACTAACATTACCTACCAAGAAAACCTAGTATCTAGGTCATCTGAGTCATCTTAGACCACATGTTAACCATTTACCCTTTACCTTTTCCTATACCTTACCAATATCACATATCACTCTCACATCTCTCTAACACTCACTCACACACAACACTCATGATACCATACTCACTTACACATGGTCACACTAGGCTCTACCTATAGGTTTACATATAGGTTCACACACTCATAGGCAATAGCTACCTATTAGGCTCATCTATAGGTTCCTATACCACTCACACACCTATACAAAAGCTCCCCCACTACTCACCTATACAATAGCTCACCCACATACACTCTTAGGCTCACAAACTCACACACACAACTCACAATACATACATAATCTCATATATATAAAATACATGTCTAAACTCATATACAATACATATATATATAGGCTCACTTACACAACTCACCTACATCCTCACACACAGGGCTGAATGTGGCATGCTTTGGACAGGAAATTGGAGACTAAATATGGGCTCATGTTTGGACAGGAATGTGGGGTTTGATATGGGCTGGAATTGGCATGACATTGGACAGGTTAGGGACTGCATGTTTAGGGGTGTGAAGGGGGTAATGTTGGGCTGTATTGAGTGAATTAGGGACAGCCATATAGGCATATTTTAGGGGGCTGCTATGGCATAGTTTAGGACTGATTTTGGGGACAGGTATTGGGGCTTTTGCTAAGCTGAACAAGAGCAGGTTTTTAGGACAAGTAAATAGATGTTTTAGGGACTGCTATGTGGTTTGATGGGGGCAACAATGGACTGATTTGGGAGGGTGTAGGGATGGGGTTTAGGACAGAACTCTGGTTTGGTTTGGGACAGTTATAGGCTGAACATATGGGCTGTATGGAGTGGTATTTGGATGGCTATAGGGGCTGTCAATTGAGGTATGTAGGGTGCATGGTAGGGAGGCTATGGGGACTGATACATGGGGTATTACATGGGGTTTTATGGACTGTTTTGGCAAGTTAAAGGACAGGTTTAGGATAATCTAGAGAGCTGGAAAATGGAACTGTCTTGGCTGATATGGGGGTTAGCTTTTGAACTGATTCTAGGCTGTCCAATGTGGACTGATTTTAGGCTTGGAAGGGGCTATCAAAGCTGGGTTTAAGGGACTAGTTTAGGACTGCTAATAGGCTAAGCTAAGGGCTGTTACATGGGCATGTTAAGTGATGGTGAATGGTTGAACATGGACAACCATGTAGGGGCTGCTAACATGGGATTTTAGGGACTGTTTGTACCTGGTTTTAGGGCTACTTGGGGTCTAAAATTGGGACTGCAATGGGATAGGTTCAAGGGGACTGCTAATGGCTGATTGTGGGGGGGGGGGGGTATTAAGGGACTGTTATGTAGGTTAACATGGAAGCAATGGCTACTGTCCTGCTGCTGTTAGCAGCAGGATTCCCTCTCCAATCAAGACCACTCCACACACTCCACTCTCTCTATATAACACACATACACACAACACTCTCAAACAACCACTCCCTATCATTTCCTCAAACACCTCTCCTACACACAACCATTCTCCCAAACTTGGTCGACCACCCCATACAAACACTAAATACACATTCACACCATCAAATTATATATCCATATATATCTAAGTCATAATATATATATATACATATATATATATATATCTAGAGAATGAGATATCTATATACACCACCATATATACATATAGATTAGATATTAATATATGATACAATATGATACATAGGAAAACTCAATCTAACCACAAAGTAAAATCTGGAATAAATATTAGAACAATACAAAATCAATATATAAATAATTCCCAATGTGTCCAAATAGGAATTTTTCCCACATGGACACAAACCTACACATAGGACACCTCTACAAGTGTCCAAATGGACACAAAATGGACACGAATGGACACAAAACCTTGGGGTCATTCCTATGGGTCAAAAATTAACCTATATGCATGAAGGGGTGGTTTAGAGGAGAGGTTATACCTTCCGGGAGAGAGATTCAAGGGAAAAAGCCTTCCGACACGTAGAGATTCCAATAGGACACGAACGAGCTCCGAATCCTCCCAAACTTGGCTAGCACCTTCCTTTCATAGAGTAGAGAAGGGGAGAAGAAGATTTGGTGGAAGGAGGAGTTGATTTAGAGGTGAAATCACTAGGGGTTGCTCTCTAGAAATTTGGGGAAGAACAAGAGAGAGAAAATGAGATGGAAAAGTATAGAAAATATCAAAGGGGCTCATGCCTATCCCCTCCTAGAGGTGGCCGGCCAAGGGGCTGCTATTAGGCTCCAATGAAATGTCAAAAACACCCCCCCTCTAGCCTATTAACAATACATTAAAAAGGGGGTTCAAGTTGGGGGCTAGTTTGGTCATTCTAACACACTAATCTAATAAATCCTAATCCAAATAAATTAGCCTAGTCACTAACTAAAATAAATGACATGTGGGCCATGGCTAACTAGTGTGTGGGTCCACTAGGGTCAACACTACCCCGGGTCCCCGTTTCAAGTCGGATTGAGATGAAATTCGAACCCGACTCAAATAACCCCAAAATATTACAATAAATAAATAAATAATTTTAAAATAATAAAAAATGAAAAAAATGACAAAAATACCCTTATTTCTGGAAACTGGGGGTGACAAATCTATCCACCTTAAAAGAATTTCGTCCTCGAAATTAAAACCAACAATAGTAAAATATCGAAATCACAAGTCATGACTAAAAATTAAAATGATTAAAATCTCAAAGGTCAAGGCATGAATTAAATGACTAAATTTATAAAATTTAAAATTACATTCAAATAGATACTATAAGTCTATCCACCTTAAAAGAAATCATCCAAAAATTTTAAAACAAGGCAACCACAGAAAATCATACAAATCGATAATCGTATGCGTCTATCCAATCATCATGATACTCAGAATCTCTGTCATGCTAGTGAGCAAGGCTACGATAATCACAGAGTCCTCAACTATGGTACATATCTCTAGAATTATGGTATTTAAAATTTTTGCATTGCCGTGCGCTTGGCTGCGAAAACCTTAATTTCCCATACCTGAGAAATACGTCCATAGTCCGACTATATGTCCTCACTATGCCTGCTAGCATGACCCTAGAGGATTCTAAAATCTCATAATCGTTGTGACCTAGCCCATACGACTTATCTCAGAAGAAAATTAAATCATACTGAAACACCAGATCAAACTTATCAACAATGAAGAAACAGATAGGAATAGATGGAACTGAATTTCAAGATAGGAATTACAGAATTGAATCAAAAGAATGGAACCTGCAACTAGATCTCCGACGGCCTGAGCGTCCTCGGCTGACATGGCGAAAGCTCGCCCTGGCTGGCCTCCCCTGGCCTGCTGCTGATGCTGAACAAACCTCTGCTGCTTAGTCTGCAATGGTGGTCCCCTCTGCTGCCCTGTCGGAGCCCTAGCTCCTGGTGCTACCTGAGCCAATGGTGTCAGGTTCTTGGGACACTTTCTACACTGATGCTCCACTGATTCGCAAAGTAAACACATACCCAGCCTCTTCCTGTAGTCGTCCCACCCATGGCCTTGCTTCTTGCAGAAGTTACACACGGTGTTCTGCTGCTGCCTGGGTGCCTGCTGATACTGCACCTGTCTCTGTCCCTGATACTGAACAGGCCTCAGCTGCTGCTGCTGGAAATGGACCATCGGCTGCTGATACTGCTGCTGAAACTGATGCTGAACGTGCGACCTCTTGGCCGGTCCTCCGCTGCTGCTGCCCCCAACTGGGTCTCGCCCCCTCTTGAGCCTAAGCTCAAGATCATCCTCTGCCAATAAGGCCTCCGTCAGAATCTCCTCGAATGTTGCATCCCTGTTGCCCTTGGTCAAGGACTTGACTTCCTTGACCAGACCCTTCCGAAACCTCTGGGCCTTCGCCGCCTCGCTCAAACCCTCCACGAATCTGCTGAGGCAGCCGAACTCCCCAGCGTACTCCTCCACTGACACTATGCTAAAATGGACAATTTGGGACACTGTGTGTTGTCCAACAATGACGGAGTAAAGCTGTCGTTAACGTTTTGACGGATTACAACCGTCGTTTCACATTAGACTTAAGTAATAGATTTGGCTTTGACGGAGTGAAACCGTCGTTTCACATTAAAAATTGCGTTGAAAAATTGACCCCTAAAATTTTAGATCCTACTCCTTTTCCAAAACCGCGAAACTCCTATGCCAAAGCCCGCGTCCACAAAAACTCTTCTTCTCCCCTCTCATCACTTTTCTTCTCCCACGATTTTTTTTCTCCCCTTAAAACCTACGAAACCCTCTCACCCCCACAAAACCGCAGGAAACCCCCTCCCAAACCAGGCGCGGGACACCCCCTCCCAAACCCTACGGTTGAAGCACCGTCGAACCCTAACAAATTATCAGGTAATCGCTGGTATTTTCAAGCATTTGTTTTCTAGGGTTTATTTGCTAGAGTTTGTTCTGGTTTATTATCTAGGGTTTATTTTCTTTATGTAGCAATTCCTTCAATTTTAGGATTTCTAGGGTTTATTTTCTCCAATCCCTCCAATCGCAGGACTGTCAATTGCTCCCAAGGAAGAAATGTTTCGTCTACTGAAATTGGTTATTAGACAGTTGACACTCAGATGAATTGGAGAAATTTCAATTCAGTTTTAGCACTGCACTGCAGGAGTGACGTTGGTATTTCATCCCCCATAATTTTTTTTTCTTGTGAAGTTGGTTGTCTATTTTTTTCTTGTAAATATAGTATGCCAAACTATGGCTGTTAACACTGTTTTGGATATCCTTGACTGCTTCCATATTAATCTGTATCTGACCTTTGAATATCATTGTGTCAAAAATCAAGGTATTTTGGATAGATCTTATCCTTTTATGCTTTGTGAATTTTCTTTTTTCCTCATTGAAAATGTTCTAAATTGATGAACAATCATGATAGACCGAAACTAAGCAAAGTCCAGTGGCATTATATAGTAATTGACGAAGGTCGTCGAATAAAGAATGCATCATGTAAGATCAATGCAGACTTGAAGCATTATCAGAGCTCTCACCGTTTGCTGTTGACAGAACACCTTTACAGGTATTCTTCTGTCCATAATTAGCTCATATATTGCATGAATAGTGGCAATTGGCATGTCGTGACATATGAATACACTGACATGGGTATGCCTCGGGTTTCTGTGTTTTGGTGCATTTCTGTCATGAGTCTATACATGCATGTCATGTACCCAATATTAAGCACCTATGCTACCTATCTTAACTTATACTCCAGTATTTGTACCTATGAGTCTATACATGCATGTCATGTACCCAATATTAAGCACCTATGCTACCTATCTTAACTTATACTCCAGTATTTGCATGTCATGTACCCAATATTAAGCACCTATGCTACCTACCTGAATAGATAGAGGTTGAATGCTATCTTGATCTCAGTTTCAGATCATTTTTGACCATTTCTCATGCAGTACTTTCCACCATCGATACTAAAGTAACATGAACTCGGGCTTTTATCTGATCAGCTGAATATTTCCTGTGTGTAATTAAACTAAACTGCTTAATTTCCTCAGAAGGGGTGCTGCTTGGCGCGATAGTAAGGGCTGGTGCTTGCATCCTTGACGATGCGAACCTGTCATAAATATGGCCTCACTCATTACTGGGGGGTAAGGCTTCGTAGATATTGACTTTCCCCATATCCTGCGTCAATGGGGGTCTCTTGGCATTGATGCCTTCTTTTTACTTGATTCCAACATGAATCATTAGATTGTCAATGTCGGATGCTAAAATAATGAGCTGAACCATGTAGGTCATTAGGTATAGAGATTCATTACTGACGTGATGATTTTCCAAATCAGTCCAATTTTTCCAATGGGAAATATGCTACTGTAATTTGTCCTCTTGAACTGAACCACATTGCATGACTGACTTGTATCTGTCTTGATCTTTGCACACATCTTTTCCATAATTTGTAGTTGGTCTCCAAGGTAGTCTGTTGTAACTAATCAAATGCAGTTGTCTTCCAGTCACTACGTGTTCCCTCCACTTAATTAGATAACTGATGTAATTCATGTTTTACAATTTCTTAGTCGTGTTATTACCAGGTTCCGATGTCTCAATACTCTGTACTTTTTTTGAAGCCTTACTCTCATGCCCAAACAAAGTTAAACAGCTATATGCCTATGTTAGGAGGGATCATGTCCAGTCCGACTGGGTTATTTACTTTTTTTCAAAATCTGATTTTATTGGATTTGATATGAATTGTCTAATTCATGCAGACATGATGCAAGTCTAACTTCTGCTTGCATCAATTAAAGTGAAAAAGGCGCCTTTGGATGTTCCAAACGCGATAAGGACAAATTGTATATATCATAATTTATTTTCAAGTCACCGTATTTTGAACCTTACATTTATAAGTTGATCGTATGCTAATAGAAAAAGACAAAAAATGGGAGCGAAGCTTTTATACAATGAGGCGTTGTTTCCACATTCGACTGGTCCATCAATTATCTGTCAGTGATGCTGGTTAATATCATGATATTGAACTAGGGGAGACATGAGTAGCCACCACAACCTGTTTACTTTTGGCACCACCTTTTGTTTCTTTTATTTATGCATTTCACAAACACTCATGATGCATTATGGTGGTTTCTATTTTATCGTTCTACCCTTATGATATCATCTTTCACCCACAAGGGAATTATATATCCTTTTAATCACTTGAACAGTCATTTGATACGCCGAAGCAAAATGCCTTTTCATGCAACCGAAGAATTCCTACGACACCTTCTAAGACCATATTGTCAAAGCTTTTACTTTCTTTTGTGTGGTTACGAATTTATTTGATTCAACCTTTTCTATTAGGAAAATGTATGTTCATCAGAAGATATATCTGCCAAGACAAAAAGTGTCATTTAATTGAAGAAGCTCCAACTACTGCAATTCCAGCGCCGTATACGCAGGTGCATAATGGTTTTTTATTTGTTACCGATTCACCTATCAATTTACATTAATTATATAAAATATCCTCGACTCAATACAACTTCTTTTTTTTGGGTAGTGACTTACTCAATGACTTCTTCAAACCTATCACATCTGACATGGAACGTCTGAAATCACTTAAGAAACATAGACATGGAGGGCGAGGGAAGCAAGTTGAAAAGTTTGAGCAAAAAATGAAGGAAGAAAGGCAAAAGCGAATCCGAGAGCGACATAAGGAATTCTTTGGTGCAATAGAAGTACACAAGTATGTGCTGTTATACATTTGTCATCTAGTGCACTGTTTCACCCCTTTTGATAAAAGTGCTTGTATGATCTTGTTTATCTTTACATCCCTTCTAGGGTTCTTTGTCATGATTAGGTTTGTTTCACAAAAAACCAACTTTACATATTGAATCTACAAAGAAAGATTGGAGGACTGCTTCAAGGCTAAGCGGGAGCAGTGGAAGGGTTTCCACAGATTTGTTAAGGACTTCCATAAGAGGAAAGAGCGTATACATCGTGAAAAGATTGAAAGAATCCAGCGTGAGAAGATTAACCTTTTAAAAGCCAATGACGTGGAGGGATACCTGAGGATTGTTCAGGTCTTGGCTAGCTTCCTAACTACATTTTCTGTTCATTTATAGTTCTACTTTTGTTTATTGACGCTTTCACAATTATATAGGATGCAAAATCAGATCGTGTTAAGCAGCTCCTCAGGGAGACTGAAAAGTATCTTCAGAAGCTGGGGTCAAAGCTACAAGATGAGAAGGCCATGTCAATGAATTTCAAAGTGGACATGGAGGATGGTCGTGCAGTTAATTATGTTGTGAAAAATGAGTTTGCAAATGAAATTTATGATGAAAGTGACCAGGCTGAGGTAAATATTGAATAATAGTCTTCAGTAATTATTTGACTCAATGTGAATTTCTCCTTTGTGTTGCAGCACTATCTGGAGAGCAATGAAAAGTACTATACGATGGCACATGGGTAATGCTGACATGTTCTTGAAGCTTTTGGCTGGGCTCATTCTTTAAATTTTAACTATTAATCCCTTTGTTTATTTCAACACTTATAAATCATAACATGTTTAGCTAGTTAAGTCTAATTATCTAGTGCTGCTTGTTTACGCATTTTTTAATCAGTTGTTTCTGAATCTATGTTTAATGTTTTCTATGTTCTTTAGTTTCAAAGAAAGCATTAATGAGCAGCCAACTTCTCTTGAGGGTGGAAAATTGCGGGAGTGAGTCATGCTTCTTATATATTCAATTTCTTACTTTATTATCATTTACTTTGATCAATATATCCTATATTCATGTAATTGCTCTAATTTGGTTGTAGGTACCAAATGAATGGTTTGCGTTGGTTGGTTTCATTATACAATAATAACTTGAATGGAATTCTTGCAGATGAGATGGGTCTTGGTAAAACTGTTCAAGTATGTCTCATAAAAACTATTATTATTATTATTTTGTTGTTTGATATTATTGCCATTATTGTTGGCGGTGTTGTGTCAAATGTAGTATTCATTTCTCTGCCTAATCTGACTACCTTTGTTTTTTGTAGGTTATTTCTTTAATTTGTTACCTTATGGAAGAAAAAAATGATAGGGGCCCTTTTCTTGTGGTAGTACCATCCTCTGTTCTTCCTGGTTGGGTATCTGAAATTTCCTTTTGGGCACCTAGTATAAACAAAATCGTTTATGCTGGTCCACCCGAGGAGAGGCGCAGATTGTTCAAGTGACCATCCTATCATTGCAAAATATAATTTCCATTTCTCATTTCTGCTGTTGAAATTTGATAATCTATTACTTTTACAGGGAAAGGATTACCCATCAGAAATTTAATGTTCTCCTGACAACATATGAGTACTTGATGAACAAGCATGATAGACCGAAACTAAGCAGAGTCCAGTGGCATTATATAATAATTGACGAAGGTCATCGCATAAAAAATGCATCCTGTAAGCTCAATGCAGACTTGAAGCATTATCAGAGTTCTCACCGCTTGCTGTTGACAGGAACACCTTTACAGGTACTCTTCTGTCCATAATTAGCTCCTATGTTGCATGAATAGTGGCAATTGGCATGCCGTGACGTATGAATACACTGACATGGGTATGCCTCGGGTTTCTGTGTTTTGGTGCGTTTCTGTCATGAGTCTATACATGCTTGTCATGTACCAAATATTAATTTTCGAAGCGCCTACGCTACCTATCTTAACTTATACTCCAGTATTTGCATTTATGCTAATCTTCGGTTGGCATTTTCATTGGCCGCGGTTGATATTATATCCTTTCTTTACCTCTCCATTTATTTAAACAACTGGTATGTAGTATTTTATTTTTCAATCTCTATTGTCTTCTGCCCTTTCTTTAGGTCCTTCGGCGTGTTAAAAACTGTTTAAAGGTCATTAAGATTTGTCATGCACTGGTCTTGTAATTTTCCTGTTGATGATATTTACCTGTTACATTGTGTGCAGAATAACCTTGAGGAGCTGTGGGCACTGCTTAATTTTTTATTACCAAATGTATTTAACTCATCAGAAGACTTTTCTCAGTTGTTCAATAAACCATTTGAGAGTAATGTAGATAATTCACCGGACCAAGTAAGTCTTATCCATCTTTGTTATGTACAGCTCCAGAGCTCCTTGCTATGCAGTTTCATGGTGTTGGAATTTCATGGTGGTTGTTACTTCAAGTGCATTCTTTTATAGGCTCTACTATCTGAGGAAGATAATCTTTTGATCATCAATCGTCTTCACCAAGTGCTTCGACCTTTTGTACTTCGGAGGCTAAAACACAAGGTCTGCAGTTGGTTTAGAAATTTCTCATATCTGAAACTGTGGAGGATAAAACCAACTACTTGTACTTTTCTTAAACTAGTATATAATATGCAGTAATAATGATTATCTGCTACACTCATTTGTTATGGTTGTATCATATTCATCTTCTTGGTTAAACATGTGACTTCAGTTAAACAAGTCACTTAAATGTGCTAGTAAGTATCATGTTTCTTTGTTTATGTGATTCACCTGGCATCTCTCTTTGCAGTATGATATCTAACTCAAATTGGTTACAGTCTTTGCAGTATGATGTCTAACTCAAATTGGTTACTGTCTTCAAGGCCTGATTTAATCCAGTGTTCTGCCTCCTACTTAACAAGTTATATGCTTAATCCTGCCATCTGTCCCTCTAACTTGTGCGCTAGTCACCCCTCCATATTTCACTTATTTCTTTTCCATCTCTACATTTTTCCAACTGTTTCTCAATTAGCTGAGTAGCTTGAGTGATTTTAAGACTTTTTCTTAGCATCATGTCTTCCCCACATTTATTGATGTCTGTGTACGACGGTTGCATATTTTGAGTAAGGTTTCCTTGATGTGTCTGAGACAATTGCCTATGTTAAGTCAACTATGTGCCAAACATCTTTTTACTAATTTCTATTACTAAAAGTTTGCATTCAGGTATATAAGTGTCTTCTGAACTTCCACATACATGTAACCATGTGAATACTAGGAAATGTTTGTACCAAAACTTTACTATGTCTAGGTTTGTAATTGTTGTCGCTTGTAAAAAGCAGAACCAGCCTCTCCCTGCTTTTAAAAGCTGCCCAAACAATAAACTGGCTTACTAGAAAAATATGCAAAATCTGTGTTACCTAACAGCTTTTGTTGATACTTATCAGAAAAAAAAGAAAAAGTAATTAGAGAAGAAGACGAAGTAAAGAAAGCAGAAGCAGCCTAAATAAGCACCACCAAACCCAGCTTAAGGTTGATGATGAAACATAAAACCAAATATTCAGCCATGTATTGGGCATTTTGTACATTCTCTTGCTTTTCACACATAAATATTAATATTGTAAATGAGGGTTTGTTATTCATAAAGAGCAACATCTTGGACTTTATGATACTTTCTTGTGCATTGATGTGTAGACATGATTGTCATTTAGAATGTAGTTTTCCATGATGAAACTTTCCTTTGCATGACATTTGCCTTCTACGGTGTAAAATATCTATTGATGCAACTGCAAAGGTTCTATTGTCTATTCATACTGTCCATAGCTGAAATACTACTGGTAAAGAGGAGTAAAAGTTTATTTGCACAGATCCTTTGTAGGTGGTTATTTTCTTGGCATGTTTGCTTCTACTTTGTTTTTTTCTTTCTTACAAGTATTGATGTGAAGAAGCCTTTAGTAATTAAAATTTTATTACCAAACACATTACTAGGACTATACTTGACCAAATTTAGGTTATAAGTTGACTTGTTATTTGCTTTGCCTTATTATAACCTGATATGTTACTATTATCCATTTATACTGGAAAAGTTTGCATTTTTGGTATGCCCATATCTTTTGTAGGTTGAAAATGAGTTACCTGAGAAAATTGAGAGGCTTGTCAGATGCGAGGCTTCTGCTTATCAAAAACTTCTGATGAGAAGAGTGGAGGACAATCTTGGCTCAGTAGGAAATACAAAGGTGTCTTCCTTGTGTGATTTTTCATACATGATATTACAAACTACTGGCTACTATACAATGATCTGACATGCTATCATATCAGGGTCGATCTATTCACAATACTGTTATAGAATTGCGGAAGAGAGGATGTGTCAATTTTATTCAAGTGAAACTGTGAGTTCATAAAGAGATTTTGATAGATTTTTATGAATTCCTATACAACTTTTGCAATCTACAATTTCTTTCACTTCAGTTACTCTTTTTACAGCTGATAAATAATAAGTAGAACACATTGTCTTACATTGCTGCATCTTGAAACATTCAGATTATTCGTTTTGACATGAATTTGGCAAATAAAGATGTTGGGATGTTAGCATTCACATCAGAACAAATTGTCGTGCCTTTCCTTCTTTCGGAGATGGTGATGCATTTATTCGTGCATATTTTTTGCTTATTCAATGAACAAATTGCCAATCCTAAAATATTAGGATAAAAGCTGTCATTTTAGATTGTGCAATGATAAAAATACAATGTGCATATCAGCACGGATGATTCAAAAAAATTATGAAAATTTGTAAGTTATTTGTAAATAATAGTTTAGCAAATATGTATTAGTTTTATATGTAGATAAAGTTTCTATGGTCTCTTTGTTTCGTTATTATTAGTCTCTCTAACTACCCAACACCAGAAACCCCCACCACTCCCTTATCTGGTTGCACAAGTTGGAATTGCGCCAGGACAGATTCCAGTTAGCAGAAAGAGTACAGCTCGAACCTAAGCCTTGTAAAAATGTCATTCAACGATAGATAAAGGAAGTTGACAACACAATAGGTAAAATTTTCCAAAAGCAACCAAATCAACAGTATAGCAGTATGCATGATATCATCTAGCCTTAGTTAGCCCAGGTAGGCCATGTACTGATGTGTCCATTACTACAAATTTTATGTACTACTACAAACTACTAACTGACATTTCCTCCATTGGTTAGATTGACTAAACAGATATAAGAAAAAGGTGAGAGACCCCCTTGGGAGTTTGACAAATGTTTGCTTTGTAATATGTTTTGATGAATGAATAAATTTACTTTCATTTTCATGTGTGTAGAATTTGGGTGCAGGTAACACCTATGCGCCTGTGCTAGAGGGAAGGTTTTCATGTGAGGATGGCCCAGTTTTTAGAGGAACATCCCAAGGTATGCAAAGGCAATGTTTTCCTTTTCTGTATATTATTAGAATTGTAACATGTGTTGAGATATTGTTTTCAAGTCAATAATGTCATATTCGGTCTGGGACAAAAGAGGAGTGACATAAGAGTTAATTATTTACTTCATATTTTTCTAAAATGAATGGTTTGTAGGACGTATATACTTCACAGTGCCATGACTATCATCACATATTCTAGTTTCATGACTATACTGCTATTGTATTGCCAGATTTTACGCGTATACTATCCATGTCTGCCAAGTCATCCGGAGTATCACATTGTCAAACGACAAATGACTAGTTTTGGTGGTATGGTCAGTTTTGAGGTGAGCCACGTTATGCAATCATTATCCTTTACTTCCATGGTCTTCCTTTACTGACATTGTTGATACATAATATTTAAAGCTTATTGTAATTTGTTATGCAGTTAAACGGAGGCTTGAGCTCTCTTATGAAGTTTATTGATTATTTGAAGATGCACAAATTTGAGAGGTTTTAAAATTCTTTTTTTGTATTGCACTTGAGATTGTAAGCTAGTAATAACATTCTCTTTTTTCTATTCAACATGAGAATGAAACCATTGTGAGCTAACAACATTGTAGTTACTTTTTGTTTTTTGATGGAAGATTGTTATGTAAATTTGATACATTTATTAGTTAATACAACTTTGAATGAGTTTTTTCATTCTTGATGATTGTTGATATTTATATGAAATTTTATGTTCAGATGTATTTCAGTTTTATATAAAGGATAAATAGGTTTAAATAGATTTGATATGAATGAATTGAGTATTTTTTTTAATTCTATTTCCACAAAAACGACAGACTTTACCTGTTGAAAAAGTAAAAATAGTGGCCGACCAATTTACATTGTATTTGACAGTTTTAGTCCGTAGTTTTTATTTGACAGATTATAACTGTCGTTTTATTCAGCTATAAAACGACAGTCCAAAACTGTCATTTAAATTTTGGGACGCGCTATTAACGACGGATGTTTTGACAGGTCAAAACTGTCGTTTAATGTGATTTACGACAGTTTTGGTCTGTCGAAAAATGCATATTTTGGCGTAGTGTGACAGGCTCCCCTGAACTAGGCTCTCAAACTGCGACTCTAAAGCTCTGAGTGCTGAATCTGGGAAGAACTTTTTCTTGAAGAAGCCCTTAAACTCCTCCCAAGTCTGTCCGGCTACCCCCACCCTAGGGTCTGACTGATACCAGGTGCGAGCAAGATCTCGCATCCGGCTAGATGCGGCCTCGATCTGAAGATCTGCTGGAATCCTGGCCAAGCGGAAGATCTCCTCTATATGCTCGATCCACTCATCGGCATATAGGATCCCCTATGTCCCTAGAAAGTCTCTGGGGCTCATCTTCTGAAACTGCTCGATCCCCGGTATCTTTGGCTGCTGCACCACTGGTCGGGCTGCAACTGTCGATATGGCCAACTCCATGCCCCTTTTCTGCCGGGTCTGCTGTATCTCCATAAACTGCTGAAAGTACGCGAACATCTGTGCCGCATCCACGTTTCCTGTAGACGACGGCTGCTGGAACGGTACCTCTGGAATGACTGGATCCTGCCTCCGAACTGGTGAAGGCATACCCTCTGCTGCTGCTGCTGCTGCTGCTGAAGTCCCAATATGAGCAGAGGTGGCAGGAGCTGTAGCCTCCCGACCCTGCTGAACTGGCTGAGAGGTAGCAGTCCCCTCTACAGTATCTCCATGAATGGTACGCTGTAACCGCGTCTCTACCATCCTGAAGACAGATCAAACAAGGGTAACAATTACTGAGAAAGAAGCGATAAGTCAAGGGAGGACAGTTTATTTCAAAAGAAAGTATTAAAGTAGCAAGAATTTGATAACAAGAATCAGATTAAGAGCTTTTCCTAATGTGATTGAGTACCTCCAAAAATATCCTAATCCTACTGCAGGCTGTAGTGATACTCTAGTTCGAATACCACTACATAAACTCGACCTGCATGGGCCACCACTAAAAATGTGTCACGACCCGTACCCACTGTGAGGGTACGAGAACGTAACAACGCCCAGCCTACGCCGCAGTGTCGGCGGTAGAACGCTATCCTAAGTCAATCATCTAACAATATAAAGGTACCTGTACAGTATATACACTCCGAATGGAGGTGACATAGCAATATACAGTCTCAATCACATCTAGAGCAGAATGATAAGATAGGAAGATAGATAAATACTGGAATGAAAGAAATCCACATAAATATAACCAGAGAGTCTAAGTGTCTACTGACATAACAAAACAGAACATCCAGCTCAAAACAAGTCTCTAATACTGAAAACGAAAGAATATATACAATCCAAATCTCAGAAGACAAAAATAGTAAAACCTAGACTAGGGAGCCTCAGTCTCTAAGCTAGTGGATCAGGCTAGAAATCCGGGTCACACATGGCATCTACAGCTGTCCCATAGTAGGTGTCTACGCAGGCCTCATCCGCATCCTCTGTAATATTTTCAACAGGTCCAGTCAGGACGGAAGCGAGCACAAAATATCTCACGCAGTTCATATCGAGTTAGGAAATATAAAGCATACAATAGAGTAAAGTACATAAAACGCTGAAAGAAGAAGGTATATGAAAAATAGTAGAGATTTGATAACAGTAAATATCTAAATATGATAAGTAAGAACTGTAAGGATCATGTGATTTAGAGTACAATCTGGTTATGTAAACGGGCTAGGACAATGCAATGGTAACTCCATTGTACGTGGGTGTACAATAGACATATACAATAGTTATACAATGTTGTACAATAGGATTTGAGTACATAACCAATTCTACTCTCCCTCCCCAATCAATACACAAGGATCCACTCCTGTTACGTTATCTTGTACAATAGTGTACAATGTTATACAATAGATGTACAATATTATACAATAGATGTACAATGTTATACAATAGTTGTACAATGTTATACAATAGAGTACAATGGTCTATCCCTGGGTCTCATGTGATACTGAGAGTACAATATGCACAAGGAGTATACAAGGATATAGGTATTTAATAAATACAATATGGAAGTGAAACGCACATCACAATATATATCTAGTGAATACAAGGGGATAACATCCCAAAAGGAGATCCATATAGTACCAATCCGTGATAACAATCGTGTCAGCATCAAGTACAGTAATCTAGAACAAGAATATAAATCCAGACAAGTATGAAATGGTCAGAGAATGTACTCGCCTGATAGCCTGAGTGTCTGAAGAGAATATACTGTCCGAGGAGTGGTGTCTGTCTCCTATAGAACAGTACAAGTCACTACGAGTCTAAAAATGATAATAAGATGCATTACAATGCATTCTAAATGATCTAGGTCAATCTAAGTCAAATCTAAGTCATACCAAGCTAAACTAGGTCATACTAGGTCATACTAGGTCATACTGAGCCAAACTGGGTCATACTAGGATAATCAAGGTCAAACAAGGTCATAGGAAATCAATCCAAGTCAAACTAGGTCAATCGGGGTCAAAGGTTGGCCTACAGTTGACTTTTAGTCAAAAAGTCAACTCTGGTCAACTCTGGTCAACACTGAGTCAACCCTAGGTCAACCAAGTCACATGTTGACCAACTGTTGACTTTTAGTCAACTGGTCAACTCTGGTTTGGTTTTGGTCAAATCTGGTCGCTTAAAGGCTAAGTTTGACTCTCGGTTGACTTTTGTTGACTTTTGGTCAAAATAGTCAACCGACGTCAAAACTAGTCTATGAGCACTATATTTGATCATTACCAACCAAGGGAACCAAGTCCTAACTCTATCTTAGACTCCAAACTCAAATACCTATTCTATGCATTACCTATATTACCTTACCAAGGTAAATACCAATACCTTGCACAATACCACTCTAACCTAGGAATACTAGCCTAGGCTTCCTAGGATAGCTAGATACTATCCTATACTAACATTACCTACCAAGAAAACCTACTATCTAGGTCATCTGAGTCATCTTAGACCACATGTTAACCATTTACCCTTTACCTTGTCCTATACCTTATCAATATCACATATCACTCTCACATCTTCCTAACACTCACTCACACACAACACTCATGATACCATACTCACTTACACATGGTCACACTAGGCTCTACCTATAGGTTTACATATAGGTTCAAACACTCATAGGCAATAGGTACCTATTAGGCTCATCTATAGGATCCTATACCACTCACACACCTATGCAAAAGCTCCCCCACTACGCACCTATACAATAGCTCACCCACATACACTCTTAGGCTCACAAACTCACACACACAACTCACAATACATATATAATCTCATATATATAAAATACATATCTAAACTCATATACAATACATATATATATAGGCTCACTTACACAACTCACCTACATCCTCACACACAGGGCTGAATGTGGCATGCTTTGGACAGGAAATTGGAGACTAAATATGGGCTCATGTTTGGACAGGAATATGGGGTTTGATATGGGCTAGAATTGGCATGACATTGGACAGGTTAGGGACTGCATGTTTAGGGGTGTGAAGGGGGTAATGTTGGGCTGTATTGAGTGAACTAGGGACAACCATATAGGCATGTTTTAGGGGGCTGCTATGGCTTAATTTAGGATTGATTTTGGGGACAGGTATTGGGGCTTTTGCTAAGCTGAACAAGAGCAAGTTTTTGGGACAAGTAAATAGATGTTTTAGGGACTGCTATGTGATTTGATGGGGGCAACAATTGACTGATTTGGGAGGGTATAAGGATGGGGTTTAGGACAGAACTCTGGTTTGGTTTGGGACAGTTATAGGCTGAACATATGGGCTGTATGGAGTGGTATTTGGATGGCTATAGGGGCTGTCAATTGGGGTATGTAGGGGGGCATGGTAGGGAGGCTATGGGGACTGATACATGGGGTATTACATGGGGTTTTATGGACTATTTTGGCAAGTTAAAGGACATGTTTATGACAATCTAGAGAGCTGGAAAATGGAACTGTCTTGGCTGATATGGGGGTTGGCTTTTGAACTGATTCTAGGCTATCCAATGTGGACTGATTTTAGGCTTGGAAGGGGCTATCAAAGCTGGGTTTAAGGGACTAGTTTAGGACTGCTAATAGGCTAAGCTAAGGGCTGTTACATGGGCATGTTAAGTGATGGTGAATGGTTGAACATGGACAACCATGTAGGGGCTACTAACATGGGATTTTAGGGACTGTTTGTACCAGGTTTTAGGGCTACTTGGGGTCTGAAATTGGGACTGCAATGGGATGGGTTCAAGGGGACTGCTAATGGCTGATTGTGGGGGGGAGGGGGGTATTAAGGGACTGTTATGTAGGTTAACATGGAAGGAATGGCTACTGTCCTGCTGCTGTTAGCAGCAGGATTCCCTCCCCAATCAAGACCACTCCACACACTCCACTCTCTCTATATAACACACATACACACAACACTCTCAAACAACCACTCCCTATCATTTCCTCAAACACCTCTCCTACACACAACCATTCTCCCAAACTTGGTCGACCACCCCCTACAAACACTAAATACACATTCACACCATCAAATTATATATCCATATATATCTAACTCATAATATATATATATATATATATATATATATATATATATATATATATATATATATATATATATATATATATATATATATATATATTATATATCTAAGTCATAATATATATATATATATATATATATATATATTTTTTAAAAAAAAAAAAATATATATATATATATATATATTATGACTTAGATATATAAAATATATATATATATATATATATATATATATATATATATATATATATATATATATATATATATATATATATATATATTTTATATATATATATATATATATATATATATATATATATATATATTAAAATATATATATATATATATATATATATATATATATATATATATATATATATATATATATATATATATATATATATATATATATATATATATATATAGAGAGAATGAGATATCTATATATACACCACCATATATACATATAGATTAGATATTAATATATGATACAATATGCACATAGGAAAACTCAATCTAACCACAAAGTAAAATCTGGAATAAATATTAGAACAATACAAATCAATATATAAATAATTCTCCATGTGTCCAAATTGGAATTTTTCCCACATGGACACAAACCTACACATATGACACCTCTACAAGTGTCCAAATGGACACGAAATGGACACAAATGGACACAAAACCTTGGGGGTCATTCCTATGGGTCAAAAATTAACCTATATGCATGAAGGGGTGGTTTAGAGGAGAGGTTATACCTTCCGGGAGAGAGATTCAAGGGAAAAAGCCTTCCGACACGTAGAGATTCCAATAGGACACGAACGAGCTCCGAATCCTCCCAAACTTGGCTGGCACCTTCCTCTCATGGAGTAGAGAAGGGGAGAAGAAGATTTGGTGGAAGGAGGAGTTGATTTGGAGGTGAAATCACTAGGGGTTGCTCTCTAGAAATTTGGGGAAGAACAAGAGAGAGAAAATGAGATGGAAAAGTACAGGAAATATCAAAGGGGCTCATGCCTATCCCCTCCTAGAGGTGGCCGGCCAAGGGGCTGCTATTAGGCTCCAATGAAATGTCAAAAACACCCTCCCTCTAGCCTATTAACAATACATTAAAAAGGGGGTTCAAGTCGGAGGCTAGTTTGGTCATTCTAACACACTAATCTAATAAATCCTAATCCAAATAAATTAGCCTAGTCACTAACTAAAATAAATGACATGTGGGCCATGGCTAACTAGTGTGTGGGTCCACTAGGGTCAACACTACCCCGGGTCCCCGTTTCAAGTCGGATTGAGATAAAATTCGAACCCGACTCAAATAACCCCAAAATATTACAATAAATAAATAAATAATTTTAAAATAATAAAAAATGAAAAAATAATAAAAATACCCCTGTTTCTGGAAACTGGGGGTGACAAAATACCAATCGGAAGCACGTATTGATATAACAACTAAGGTCCAGGATAAATAACATAAATAACAAAGAAATAAAACACAATAATATAACAAGGATACTGAAATGATAGTAATGTAAACTTGCCTAATTTCGTAATGTGTAGATGCAAAAATGCTTCCGTGTCAATGTCTCCGAAATCCAATAAACCTAAATAATTAATTAACTACTTAAGTATCTAATCAAGAACTTTTAACACAACTAATTATATAATTTTATTAGTAGCATATGAAACCAAGTCTAGATACCTCATGGAACCCTTAGATTCTCGGCACAATAATACACGTTTCTATGAGACATCGGGACCTAGTTCCATTGTTTTCGACTTCCAAAATTTACGGTTAAGTCCCCATTTGAAGGACATACATGTAAATCATCTAAAATCATAAAATTATGATTTAAACATAATTTATATTGAATTTAACATTTGAATTCCATATTTGAAATGTTTGGTACAATTCTTGGTTATGCCTATTTAATGTCAACTAATCTTGTCCAAAACTTGTCCAAAATATTACCAAACTATTCTTATAACTTATATCTATGAAATATCATATAAAGACATTAAAATATGATTAAAACTCAGAAAATAAATCATATTATTTACCAAAACCAGCCCCTATTTATGAGCTTTTCTATGTTAACAATTTAGTCGAAAACCTCGTCTGTTGGCCCATATTTTCAGGGGTTCATATTTATAATAAGAATACCATAAAAATAAATTTAAAATATTTAGTTTACATTAATAAAATATCAATAAATTCAATTTTAAGAATTATCAACAATTGTTCAAGAAATTATACCGAAAAAGTCTTAAACTAGTCCTACCATAAACCAAACTATCAACAACCTAACATGTAATCTTTATGGATAATAATATAAAAAAAATGATGGCAAGATATGGATCGATTTTAGAACCAATAATTCTCAGATTTCTAAAGGAATTATTTTATGGAGATTTGAGAAGAAAAGTTAGAATCTTTACTAAAAGCCTTCGAAAGATTGGTTGTTAGTGCTCTTTCTTAACCAAGAACACAACTCCTTGGTTTGCTTGGCTTGCTATCCCCTTCTTGATGAATTGAAGGAGATGAGGTGTTAGGATGGGTTTGATGGCAAGGTGGAGTCTTTATGGAGTTTTGGTGGAGATTAGATGAAAGGATGATTGAAATGTTGACTTTGGATTGGAGGAAAAGGTTTTTGATGTAGGAGATGATGGTGGATAGGTTTGTGGGGCTTGGTGTATAGTGTCACATCCCGCTCAGGTCACCAGGATGAATCGAACTCAATGACATTCAGACTTAGCTATGCAACGGTTTGTTCAAAGTCTCGTTCAGTCAATGCTACTATGTTGACCCATACAGCCATGGTCGAACTGATTTCGATAATTGACTTAAAACTTCGACTTTGATATGACAAGAAAGAAGATTGCAGCATCGTCAAAGCATATTTTTCTACTTTATTCTGTATTTTCTTTTTATTGAGTCTAGAAAATTGTGAGTCGATATCACTGGCAACTTGGAAGACCTTTCTCACAAAACCATATTTCTGACCTAAAACAAAACCCTAATTCTTTGTTTATCCAAAATTTCACAAAAACCAAACTGACCTAGAAATCCCCTAGCCGAACTCGGGCCGAGTTCTGCCCGAACTCGGACTGAACTCGGTCCACCCAAATTGCTTATGGTCAGCAGCAAATACCTATTCTTTTGGATCTACAACATTCAAAATTATGAACGTTACTCCTACCGAGTTCTGCCCGAACTCTGCCTTAAAATTTTCTATAAAAAAAGAAGAATTTTTTATTTCTAATTAGTCATTCATTCTTCATCTTCTCTACCTATTTCAAAGTCTTCTTATCTAAAAAAGCTTTAATCTTCCTATTTTCAAGACAACTCATGTTCTTCTAAGTGCCGATGGTTTCCGATTAGGATTATTCGAGTTGTACAAGCTTGGAGTATAAAAGCTTTTTTCAGAAAGGTGTTGAAGTTTGATCGTGGGCTTTGGATTAAAATTCGACGGTGTTGAAGTTGGTGTGTTCTTCGGAGTAAAGCACGCAATATAATCTCTATTTCAAATAGTAGATTATAGCGAGCAAGAGTTCTTGCGAACTGGACTAGTCCTCTCAGAGAGAAACTAGTATAAACCTTGGTGTCTGCGTATTACTTTCTTGCCTCTACTTACTTATTGCGTTACTTTATCGTATTTAAGTTTAATATATATCTGCCTTTATCTGCTTAGTTTTTAATTGGGAAATATTTTTTTGCTGCACTCTATTCACCCCCTCTAGAGGTGCCATCGATCCTACAATTGGTATCAAAGCCCGGTCCTTCTATAGTTGGATTTAATCTCCTTGAAATATGGCATCATTATACACAAGCAATGGTGAAGGCCAATCTACAAAAGGGCCACTCCTATTTGATGTCACAAATTACACGTATTGGAAGACACGTATGAGTTTTTACGTCAAGTCTCTTGATTTTGATTTATTGTCGATTGTCATTGATGGTTACAAGAAACCACTACCTATTGTGGTAGATGGTAATCTAGTTGAAAAACCACATGACAAATATACCGACAATAAAAAGCAATAAGCAAGTCTTGATGCAAAAGCTATCAATGCTTTATTCTGTGCAGTAGATAGAACTGAGTTTAACAGAGTATCAACATGTGTCACATCTCACGAGATTTGAAAACTTCTTGTGGTAACTCATGAAGACACTTCACAAGTAAAGGAGTCTAAAATCTCACGGTTAACACAAGAGTATGAGGCCTTCAAAATGAAGCCTAATGAGACTATTACAAATATGTTTACTCGGTTTCTAGATATTGTTAATCCTTTATCTTCCCTTGGAAAAGAATACATCAATCAAAAGAAGATTCAAAAGGTACTTTGCGGTCTGACTAAGAACTAGAATCCCAAAGCGACGACCATTATTAAAGGAAATAATCTCACTACAATGACTCTCAAAACTCTCATGGGAAAGCTTATGACACATGAGCTGGATCTTAAGGATTTCGAAGAGCCAACACCAAAAGAGAAGGCATAGCATTCAAAGCTCACCATAAGACAGCCTTCGATGACGAGAGTGAATCTGATAGCTAAGACAATGAGCAAATGGCCCTCATGACAAGGAACTTTAGAAGATTCCTTAAGTACGAGAAGACGAACAGAAAGAAGAAAGATTTCAAAGACGACGAAGAACCAATCTACTATAGCTATAAGAAGACCGGTCATATCAAGAAAGACTGTCCTGGTGTAAGAAAGGAAAGCATGCATGATCAATCAAGCAAGAGAAGAACTTCGACAAGGAATTATGTTAACACTAGCATCTGGTGTGAAAGCGAGACTAATGATTCTGAAGAAGAAGAAAAACCTCACAACACAGCAAATCTCTGCTTTATGGCTACAGATGCTAAAGTAATATTGAATCCTCTCTATGAAGAATTTATATTTGATGAATTATCTGATGCCTTCAATGATCTGTTAGAAGATTAGAGAAAAATGATGGATTTGTACAAAAGCGCCAAGAAAGAGCTAAAATTTGTACAATATGAGTTTTCTAAGTAATCTCATATGCTAGAAGATATTAGAAACTCTTCTAGTAACACGGATGAGGTTACTTCTTTAAAGCTGAGTCTATATGACACTTTTGAAAATCTTGAGAAAGCTAATCAAGAAAATATAAAACTCAACGATCTCTATGAGCTAGAGAAAAAGAAGTATAACATTGCTACTCAGAGAATAGATGCACTCACGACCAAGTACAATGAAGCCTGTGACGTCTCTAAAAAGTTAAAGGTTAAGCTGTATAAATAGGGTGTCAAACCTATAGCTCAAATAAACACAAGTCACAAGGCTAAGCACAAACACATGACCAACACTGCTAGTACTGCTAGAAGTCATGCATTTATGTATACTTTTCTACACAAAAAGTCACACACGTCTTCAAAAACACACATACATGATCTTCGAACTCCACCTAGCACTAACACTTCAGCTATATGTCATTATTGTGGTATAAAATGACATGTATCACATTAATGCAAGATTAGGAAGGTTGTAGATATGAATGTATATGTTTGGGTTCCAAAAGCTAACAAATCAGGACCCTCAAGAAAGTGGGTACAGAGGTTACATCTTTAACTTGTGTTGTAGGGGGATCTTCCTCCTCCCACTAGAAGTAAATGGATCCTCGATAGTGGCTGCTCCAGGCATATGACAGGTGACAACACATTGTTTGCAACTCTATTGATGAAGAAAAAAGGCTATTTCTCCTTCAGAAATAACTTGAAAGGACATATAATTGGAATTGGCGACATAGGTACTTCTCTCTCACCCATTATTAAAAATATATATTTAGTAATAGAATTAAAACATAACCTGCTAAGTATTAGTCAATTGACTAATCATGGTTATAGAATTAATTTTGTTAAGAATAAATGCTTTGTCAATGATAAAACTTCTGGAATACTTTCTTTTGAGGGAATAAGTACAACATATATGTATTATATCTGTTAGAAAATACTAACAGTACATGAAAGTGTTTGTTCACAACTCAAAATGAAAGCTAGGTATGGCATATGCGTCTTGGACATACGAACATGGACACTATTGTAAGATTATCCACAAAGAAACTGGTAGAAGGACTACCTGATAGCATATTCAATAATAATATAGTCTGTGTCGAATGTAAAAAGAATAAGGCATCTAGATCATCTTTCAAATCAGTAAATGTTGTAAGTATCTTTAGACCACTACAATTATTACACATGGACTTGTTTGGACCATGTAGAGTCGCCAATCTTGGCGGTAAGCTTTATGCTTTCGTAATAGTCGATGACTATTCACGATATACTTGGGTTTACTTTTATGTAAATAAAAATAAGGCAATTTTCTAAATTTGTGTCTTTTTGTAAATAGGTATAAAATGAGAAATGATTCATGATCACTCGTATTCGAAACAATCATGGAGGATAATTTGATAACCATGACTTTAAAATATTTTATGACTCACATGGTTTATCACCTGAATTCTCGTACCCCAGAACTCCTCAACATAATGGCGTTGTGGAAAGGAAGAACAGAACTCTTGGCGATATGGCCAGAGCTATGCTTAACTAGCATAATCTTCCAAAGTATTTTTGGACTGAAGCTGTTTATAGAGCATGCCATGTTTTGAACAAAGTTCTTATTATAATGCCCCGCTCCGTACGAGGCATTTGGTTTGCTTGTTGGATGCGATCAGAAAGTTGGACCGTAACTTGGGTTGGAAATCAGAAGAATTGAGACTAATACAGTCTCTCTTAGTTGGCTAGACGGAATGGGTATTGGAACGTGGCTCGCTGGTGGAGCTATGCTCAGTGGGAACGTGTGCGATCGGAATAAGAAGATCCTTTTTATACAAGTGAGTGGAACTGTCCTTCCTCCTTCTTACTTCTTCATGCCTAATAAAATAGAGTAATGTGATGCTATAAATTGTCCCTAAATGTCCCATGTTTTAGTTGTTGGATAATAGAGATGCTTATATTGCCTAATATTGAAATAAAAAACACATGAACATTGAACTGCTGAATGAATCACACTTGAACTTCTAATATGACTTGATGCCTGAGAATGAATTAATAATGCCCATTATGTTTAATGTTGCTGAAACAAGTAAAACATTTGAATAATGAGATGCCTTATGAATGATACATGAGAAATGAACTGGCACTGCTATTGACTCAATGAACTGAATAAAATAATAGAATCATGTACACCCTGTGTAATGTTGCTAATAGATGTAGATTGCTGCCTGTCTTCTTATAAGTAATAAATGAAATGCTATATGTCCTAACGAGATGAATGAAACGCTGTTTGTTCCTTGTTGAAAGAATGCTATGAGAAATGTTACAATGAATCAATACAATGAGAAATAATAAGGCTTGGGATCGCTGAGATCACTAAGTAGAAATGATGGAAATGATAAGTCGTTGAATACGACATGATGAGGTAAGATAATACAATGTTGCCTTTACTTATTTTAATATTTTACCAAGCGACTCAAAACATGATCGAGTCGGACACGCACTCGCATGGTCATAGGACAACTTGTATACAAGATATTGTTTCCTCGAACAGTACCCACGACGGTGGGACCGATTCGGCATAGGAGGAAATATTAACGTGTTTTGGTGGCACGTGGTATCGGGACAATCATTCGGGCTCGCAACCCAGTGAATGGTACGTCGCATGCCCTACGAAGTCCTATATGGCAACGTCCAAAATGGTTATATAAAAATAACACCAGTGATCATGTAGTCAGGATGCATGCTAATGAATGTTTTATGCAGGCAGAGTAAGTATATATGCTAACCTGTATTTGATACAGCTACAAGGAGTCGGCTATCGGTAAGAAATCCCTTAATGTGATTTGTTCAATATATGTTGGTTTAACTTGCCTACTTAACATACTAAATATAATGATGCCAAAATGATGCCCTTCCATAAGAATTTCAATAACATGTTAAAGATGTTAATGCCAATATTGCCTCAATAATGCTTAACGTGAGAACACAAAGTATGCTAGAATGATGCCTTACTATGAACACTACTTAATCATGACTTACATATAAAACTGTTGCTATAGAAGAGAAATATGAGAACATATGTTGTCCCTCAATTACTGTTGCTTCCACAAGAACAATACTACTACAAGTTTACATGTCTTTTCAATGAATACTGCTTGAACTGTAAACTGATGCTAGGCCCCAACTAGAAAGATCACTCTAATGAATGCTTGCTAAAATTGACCAGTTAGTGTCGGTTTAGGCGAGTGGGTTGGATTCTGCTTGTCAGTACATAGATGATTTACCGACCCATGTTGTGGACACTCTTTTTAGGTGCTTGTGCTTATGAAGTTTTATACACAAAGATTAGCTTGATCGGTCCCATGACATCGAGGATTTGTTGGGCATGCATAAGCTCTCCTTCCAAAAAGATGGTCTTCTATCTATAAAGGGCATAATGTATGGAACATTGTAATCAGTTGTACCAGTGAGTTGTAAGCCAAGTTGGTATGTCGAGTTGTAATCTAATATATCAAAGTATCAAATATAAGCTTTATGGCATTTGTGCAGTTGGCTATCAATATAAAGTGAGATATGTTATAAACTTTGTATTCCATTACAAGTCTTGTACTCTAATTTCAATTATCAATAAAGATAGCTCATTTCTACATATCTCTGTGCGACTTCAAGTTTTCTGCTTATTTTTGTTACTACTATTCAAATAATGTGTTCTATTCAATGAGTAAGAACATCATAATTATCTTCAATTTGTCTACTTCTGCCGCTGCGATGTGTTCCTATTTGAAGATTATTAATTATATACCATCTTTACCTTGTACATGTGTAATACCAGACTTGTACGTCATCACACCCAAACGAGGACGATCGATTCCAAGAGTTAAATGCGAGTGAAATGACTCTGTAGAATTGGGGCATGACAAATTGGTATCAAAGCACATCTTTACGTCCTTGGTCTCTTATTTGATTTATTTTAAATCAAAGTTGCATCAGCTAACCAAAGTTGCTTCCACGATCAGTTAACGTTGCTTCCGTGATTTGATCAAATATTGCTTCCACGATTATGCTGTTGTCGTTGCTGTAATCCTTCAAGTTGTTCGTGTCTTAAAGTTGTTGACCCTCTTGGCTGCTCATTGGATGTTCCATATAATAAGTCTAAATACATTGTGATGCCCATGAATGAATAATTATTGTTGGTTTGGATACTAATGACCCAACAATGACTCGATACCATAGTATGCTGTATTATAAATGATGTTCAAAATGTGGGAATAAAGAGTTGTGGCTATGTACGTTGTAACATACTGAGAATTGTATGTGATGTTGGGAAAGAATAGTGAATAAAACAATTGATGGATGGGTTCAACAGAATTGATGAGTTGACTCATATGTATTGGCTAGTGCTTTTGAGACCCTAAGAATGTCGGCTTGTGATTTGTGACCCTGAGATATTGGCTTTGTGATATGATCAGTTTAGATCACGAATGTCTGGAATAGACTTGGGTTTGGTATGGTTTGGGAATAGCTTCATTTCTGAGTGGTATATTGCTTCTACCACTTTAGAATGAGGTGTATCGTGACCTTTTTCGTAGAATGACAATCAGTCTATCTACGAGTATTGGGTAGTGCTGAGAATTAGCTGGGAGTCATGCCTTATTGCTAGGTAGCTTGAGTGTCCCTTGATGGTGATGTTATGCTGGTAGCGAGATTGTTGGAAATTGTAACTGGTACCTTGGTTAGAAATTGTTTAGTCAAGTGATTACTCAGACTACTAAGACGGTTAGTATGCTATGGATAAATGGAATTGGTAAGAGAATGATGTGGCTTAGAACATTGAATTCTGATTTCGATTGGTTGGATACAAATCATGTGTGGCTATTACAAGTTGGTTGCTAAGTTGAAAGTTTTGAAAGTACTGTCGGTGACTCGAATGAGTATTGGAAATCTATGCTATAGCCCTAAGGTGTAATAAGATGTTAACCCATATTGACCGCCGAAGGAAAAATTTAGTAAAGTTTGAGTTTGAGCTTGCCGAGATTGATAAGCATTGCATGCGTACATGTATGCTGAGGAATTGAAGTGTATCCTAGAAGTAACAAGTAGTACCTCGGAATACTTGTTGCATAGAGAATAGTTAATTGATATGTGAATTGTCGGATTGAATAAAAGGAACTACTCGACCCTTGCAGTATAAGATTTTATAAATGTCCGTACAAGATTTTGATGGCTGGAAAACAAATGGGATTGAGAATCGCAAAACATGTTGGATAATATCGGTATAGACGGCTGTCGGTTGGGATATAGATTTCTGGCTTATGACTTAGTGGTATGACTTGTTATACAAACCGAATAGTAAGATTCTATAGTGTTGTTGTGACTCTATCAGAATCAATGACCCTTGAATAGTTAGCCTCGGTATATAGATCCGTGTGGGTACGAAAGAATTAGAATAAAAATTGGATCATTAGAGAATTTACTTGATGGATTATTAGATCGTTGGCAATTATATGTCGGGTCGGGATTTGACCGTAAAGTTGCTAGATCGATCTTAGTCAATCGTTGGATAAGTCTAGAATGAGCCTCTGTGGAAATTAGTTCCTTGAAATGACCCTGGATAGATAGACTTGACCCTAGCAACTGTGGGCTGCATAACCAATTGTCAGCAATGGTGATTAGTTGTTCAGATTGAGTTGATACCCATAGGTTTGGGTAGAGTTCTTTAGAACTGTCGGTTGCTTGTTGGCACTAAGAATAAGAAACTAGTATAACCCTAGTAGCCGTTCACTCTAGGGAAGTCACCAATGAATAGGTTTAGCTATCGGTATAGCTAGCCTTAGAGACTTGACCAAATAATAGGGTGACCGTTGATGACCCGTAAGATAACCTTTTGGTATTAAATGAAAGATGGTGATGAGTATGACCTAATAAAGTATATGTCGTAAGTATATGCTTCAATATGAACCTTAGATATGTTTGACCCTTATGGAGTAATATGTCGGCCTTAGCGAGAACGGGAATCGTGGGATGAGACTTGAGTTGTATGTATTGAGTAGTAAATTATTCCATGAGATGGAATTGACTGCTCATGATGGAAATGTTGGATCGATATCTAAAGTCGGGTAGCTGGGTTAACCTTGACTGTCGCATAGAATTGTACCCTTGGCTCGGGTAATCGATAGTGGGTGACTTCAGATTGTATCTTTTAGAAAAGATGAATTGCCTCGGTGAGAAGCATTGTTGGATTCAGAAAGGAATAGAATTGCATATTGATTATCGTGAACTCTTAGTAGATTGGCTCTAAGTTAGATCCTTGGCCCGAATGTTAGAAATATTATGCTTGGATAAGGAACTTATCCGAGTTGTCCCTGATATTAAGTGTTGTGGCTTGAAAGATAGCGATTGTGGCGAGCGAACGAAACAATAAGTCAATTAAAAGGATGCTAAGTCGGATTTGGGGAAAAGAGTTACAATCGTGGCTTATCGAATCGCACTAACATAGAAGTTGGTTGAAGTACATATATTTTGGGAACGCCTAAAGTATGTGTATGGATCCAACCGAAGTGATAGTCGCGACAGAGATAACACTATAGAGGGAGCTTATTGAATCGTACTAGCACGAACTTTGGCTAAAATGCATATATTTTGGGGACGCCTAAGATATGTGTATGAATCTAAATGAAATGGTAGGCTACAACGAAGATAACAATGCTAGAAGAATATTGATGAATCAATGAGAAGTATAAACACTTTGGAAAAGAGAATGACAAATTGAATCATTTAATAAGTTAAGTGGTACAATAAGATAGTAATTTTGAGATGACCGAGTGTGCTGAAATAAATATCGAATTAAAGTTGAATTAGTAACTTGTTGTGACTAAGTAAATTAGTAGAATGAGTTGTTCCCTTAAGTTTCGAGGACGAAACTTTTTCTGAGTGGTATATTATGTAATGTCCGCTCCGCACGATGCATTTAGTTAGCTTGTTGGATGCGATCAGAAAGTTGGATCATGACTTGGGTTGGAAATTAGGAGAATTGAGACTAATATAGTCTCTATTAGCTGGCTAGATGGAATGGGTATTGGAACGTGGCTCACTGGTGGAGGTACAGTTAGTGGGAACGTGTGCGATCGGAATAAGAAGACCCTTTTATGCAAGTGAGTGCAACTGTCTTTCCTCTTCCTTACTCCTTCATGCCTAATAAAATAGAGTAATGTGATGCTATGAATTGTCCCTAAATATCCCATGTTTTAGTTGCTGGATAATAGAGATGCTTATGTTGTATTGAAATGAACAACAAATGAACATTGAACTGCTAAATGAATCCCACTTGAACTGCTAATGTGACTTGATACGTAAGAATGAATTGATAATGCCCTTTATGTTTAATGTTGCTGAAATAGGTGAAATATTTGAATAATAAGATGCCTTGTGAATGATATATGAGAAATGAACTGGATCTGCTATTGACTCAATGAACTGAATGAAACACTAGAATCATGTTCACCCTGTGTAATATTGCTAATATATGTAGATTGTTGCCTGTCTTCTTATAAGCAATGAATGAAATGCTATATGTCCCAATGAGATGAATGAAATGCTGTTTATTCATTGTTGAAAGAATGCTATAAGAAATATTGTAATGAATCAATGTAATGAGAAATAATAAGGCTTGGGATCATTGAGATCACCAAGTTAAAATGATGCTAAATGATGGAAATGATAAGTCGTTGAATACGATATAATGCGGTAAGATAATACAATGTTGCCTTTACTTATTTTTATATTTTACCATGCAACTTCGAAACACGACCGAGTCGGACACGCATTCGCAAGGTCATAGGACAACTTGTATACAAGGTATTGTTTCCTCGAACGGTACCCGCGACGGTGGTACCGATTCGACCTAGGAGGAAATGTTAACGTGCTTTGGTGGCACATGGTAATAGGACATTCATTCAGGCTCGCAACCTGGTGAATGGCACGTCGCATACCCTACGAAGTCCTATATGGCAACGTCCGAAATGGTTATATAATAATAACACCAGTGATCATGTAGTCACGATGTACGCTAATGAATGTTTTATGCAGGCAGAGTAAGTATATCTGCTAACTTGTATTTGATGTAGGTACAAGGAGTCGGCTATCGGTAAGAAATCTCTTAATGTGATATGTTCAACATATATGGGTTTAACTTGCCGGCTTAACATGCTAAATGAAATAATGCCAAAATGATGCCCTTCCATAAGAATTTCAATAACATGTTAAAGATGTTAATGCCAATGTTGCCTCAATGATGCTTAACATAAGAACACCAAGTGTGATAGAATGATGCCTTACTATGAACGCTTCTCAATCATGACTTATATATAAAACTGTTGCTATAGCAGAGAAATATGAGAACACATGTTGTCCCTCAGTTACTGTTGCTTCCACAATAACAATACTACTACAAGTTTACATATCCTTTCAATGAATACTGCTTGAACTGTAAACTGATGCTAGGACCCAACTAGAAAGATCACTCTAATGAATGCTTGCAAAAATTGACCACTTAGAGTCGGTTTAGGCGAGTGGGTTGGATTCTGCTTGTCGGTACATAGATGATGTACTGACCCACGTTATGGGCACTCTTTTTAGGTGCTTGTGCTTAAAAAGTTCTGTACACGAAGATTGTCTTGATCGGTCCTGCGACATCGAGGATTTGTTGCACATGCAGAAACTTTCCTTCCAAAATGATAATGTCTTCTGTCTATAAAGGGCATAATGTATGGAACATTATAATCAGTTGTACCAGTGAGTTATAAGCCAAGCCGGTATGTCGAGTTGTAATCTAATGTATCAGTATCATATATAAACTTTATGGCATTTGTACAGTTGGCTATCAATGTAAATTGTGATGTGTTGTAAACTTTGTATTCCATTACAAGTCTTGTACTCTATTTTCAATTATTAATAAAGACAACTCATTTCTACATATCTCTGTACGACTTTAAGTTTTTTGCTTATTTTCGCTGCTACCATTTAAATAATATGTTCTATTCAATAAGTAAAAATGTCCTCATTATCTTCAATTTGTCTGCTTCTGCCACTTCGATGTGTTCCTATTTGAAGATTATCAATTATATACCGTCTTTGCCTTGTACAAGTGCAATACTAGACTTGTACGGCATCACGCCCAAGCGAGGACGATCGATTCCAAGAGTAAAATGTGAGTGAAATGACTCTGCGAATATATGTAGATGACATAATCTTCGGATCAACAAATGAGATGCTATGTAACGAGTTTGCTAAGTGTATACAGAGTGAATTCGAAATGAGCATGATGGGAGAACTAACATTCTTCCTCGGGCTACAAATTAAATAAAGTTCACAAGGGATATTCATCAATCAAGCAAAGTATACAAAAGACCTGTTAAAGAAATTTGACATGGATAACGTCAAACCAATTAGAACTCCTACGGCAATGTCTAAAAAACTTGATATAGATGAAAGTGGTATACCAACTAAAGTGCATAAGTACAGAGGTATGATTGGTAGTTTACTATACCTAACTGCTAGTCGACTAGACATTATATTTTCAGTATACTTATATGCTAGATATCAGGCTTGTCCTAAAGATTCACATGTGAGCGTCGTTAAGCGTATCCTCTGATACCTTAAAGGTACTTTGACGAATGGTCTATGGTATTCCAAAACCGATTCATTTGACCTGATAGATTAATCGGACACGGATTTTGTTGGATGCAAAGTCGATCGTAAAAGTACCAGTGGCACATGTTATTTTCTAGGAAAGTCCTTAGTCTTCTGGTTTTCTAAGAAGCAAAATTTTGTTGCATTATCGATAACCGATGCTGAATATATAGCCGCATGACGTTGTTGTGCTCAGATTTTATGGATGAAACAAACTTTGGAAGACTAATCAGTTATCTTATACCCACATCCCTATCTACTGTGATAACACCAGCTCAATAAATCTCACGAAGAATCCTGTATGTCACTCTCGCACTAAACACATAAAGATTAGACATCACTTTCTTAGAGACCATGTAATACAGGGAGATATTAGTTTAGAATTTATTGACACTGAGCATCAATTAGCTGACATCTTCACTAAGCCCCTAGCTGAATATTGTTTCAACTACATACAAAGAGAATTAGGAGTTTTGGATGTTGAAGTCATATAATTAAAATATTACTTGATCAAAATTCATAAATTCGTAGAAAATATTTTGGCTATAAGCCGAAAGGACCCTTCTGTCACACAGGTATAAATAGCCTTAAGCGACATGGTATACTAGTCTTCGGACTACAGCTAGCTGGGATCCGGCCCCTACAACTAACTCAAAATATTCTATATGGTTTATGTATGTTAGTTAATTATTATAAATTATTTTTCTTCAACACAAGTATTTCTAATTATAATTTGTATTTATGTTAAAACCTATATCAAACTTTCCAATTCTGTCATGGCTACCCAAGGGCCAAACTCGGACCGAGCTCTGTCCGAACTCGGCTAGGGGTAATCAGAAACAGAAGCTGGAAAGTCGTGTTTTCTATTTTATATACACCCTCAAACATCATATTCTCTATAAACACAGCCAAAAATACATCAAAAACCTAACCATGGCAACCCTCTTTCTCCTTCCTCCAAGCCTCTCAAGCCCTAAGAACTTAGATTCTGAGCTTTCTCGGGGTTATATTCTACTGTTTCACATTAATTTCGGTATATCTCTACTCTTTCCTATACTTTCAATTCAATGGCTTTCAAAATTCCTCATTCTTCCAAAAAAAAGAAGGTTGGAGAAGCTTCATCCTCCACCAATGTTCAAGAGCAAGCTTCATTTTCTTTGTTTAGTCCCGCCATGCCGGACGGTGACTACGTTGATGATTTCATTTTTGTGTCTTAAGATGCATCTAATAATTGGTTTAATGATTTTCATCAAAGAAAAATTTGTGCAAAAAATCCTATTAACTTTAACTTGTTTCTCGATCATACTAATGTCTTTGAACACTTCTACTTACTCGATTTAGTTCAAACTAGTTTTCTGATTTATTCAAATGCAATCTGCATGTTTTGCAATTTATTGGTCACAAAAGGCACGATTAAATTAAAAGTTGGTGGAATTGACATTGAGTTCGATGTCGATGATCTAGCAATCATATTTTATATTCCCAATATTGGGGAAGCATTAGTGGATATCACTTCAATGTAATTTCTAGCACATACGACTTCTGACTCTTTTTTTGACTCTTTATGTGCACTAAATTTACATCCCCAAGGCACTCTTTGCCCCAAACATTTAACAACTGTTTCTATGATTTGCATCAGATGATTTTTTTTGCTCTACTTCCGAAAAGTACCTCCATCGATGAGATCTCTTACATAGAACTTTTTGCTATTTATCATATTTACTTCCATATCCCTTTAATATTTCTAAGACTATCATCGCTGCTATGGAAAGGTGTTGCAAGAAACTGCGACGTCTTCTCTATGCGATGTATCTGCCTTATATCTTTTAGTATTTTGAGGTTATATTAGATGATTGTCCCTAGGATGCTCTACCTACCCATCTTCATGAGCATCGCAGAGCCGCTCTTATTTCTGCAGTTCAGGCTCTTCCCGCTCCAGTTGACCCATCAGCTGGTAGTTCATATCCTTCTTATCCTCCCAGTGGTGTCACTCTTGAGTCCCTTCAGGCCTTGATGTTGGATCAGTTTAGGTCCATGGACTTCAGTACCACTCTTCAGCTTCAGGCCATATCCAACACCGTGAGGGACGTTTCTTACAACTTTGCTCGCAACCCTGGTGGTCCTATTCCCATGGTTCGTGATCCCTCGGTGCTTGATTATCGCATTGATGATCCAGAGGCTCAGTGATACTTTGACCCTGCCACAGCCCGTTATGATCCCAACCGATCTACTGAGACTGGTCCTTCTAGGGCGGCGGGTGCTGCTGCTGATGATGTTGATGATGATGATAAGGATGATGATTGAGGATGTTCTTTAGTGATATAGCTTCACTTTTTATGCACTAGTTATGTTTGCTATGTATTAGTGATAAATGTTTCTTTCAAGCATTATCAGTTTGAGATTCTTTTAGCTGGCTTGTATTAGTGTATGCACTTTCTACTTTCTATTTATATATCAGTTTACTATTTTCAGCACTATGCGATAAAATATTTCTATTCTAAGTTTTGCCATTTTTTTGTGCTGAGTACAACACTTTATCGTTTTATTTTACTTATATGACAAAATGGGAGAGAAAATATGATACTTTAACTGTTGATTATCAGTTACTTTAATTGTTGATTATCAGCTACACTGACAAGTTTGCTCTAAAAAGTTTTTTGGTTTATGATTTTTTTAGACTTTACAGATGTTCATCCTATTTGTTTTATTACGGGGTAGTAACAGGACTTGACCATTTATTACGAGGGAGCAAGAACATTGTACCGATGAACAAGCTACTTCCTTACTTCATCAAGTCTCCTTCTAAACCAAGCTGAACCTAAGTATCAATCGTAGTTTTATCAAATTATCAAAATGGGAGAGATTGTTGGCCCATACAACCATGGTCGAACTAATTTCGATAATTGACTTAAAACTTTGACTTTGATATGAAAAGAAAGAAGATCGTAGCATATTTCGTCAAAGCAGATTTTTCTACTTTATTCTATATTTTCTTTTTATTAAGTCTAGAAAATTGTGAGTCGGTATCATTGGCAACTGGGAACACCTTCCTCACAAAACCATGTTTCTGACCCAAAACAAAATCCTAATTCTTTGTTTATCCAAAACTCCACAAATACCAAACTGACATAAAAATCCCTTAGCCGAATTCGGGCCAAGTTCTGCCCAAACTCGGACCGAACTCGGTCCACCCAAATTGCTCATGGTCAGTAGCAAATATCTATTCTTTTGGATCTACAACGTTCAAAATTATGAATGTTATCCCTACCGAGTTCTGCCCAAACTCGGCCTCAAAAGTTCCTATAAAAAGAGAAGAATTTGTCATTTCTAATCACTCATTCATTCTTCACTTATCTTTCTATTTCAAAGTCTTCTTATCTACAAAAAGCTTTAATCTTCATATTTCCAAGACAACTCATGTTCTTCTAAGTGTCGTTGGTTTCCGATTAGGAGTATTCGAGTTGTATAAGCTTGGAGTATAAAAGCTTTCTTCAGAAAGGTGTTGTTGAAGTTTAATCGTGGGCTTCGGATTAAAACACGACGGTATTAAAGTTGGCATGTTCTTCGGAGTAAAGCACGCGGTATAATCTCTATTTTAAATAGTGGATTATAGCGAGCAAGAGTTCTCGTAAACTAGACTAGTCCTCTCAGAGGAAAACCAGTATAAACCTTGGTGTCTGCGTATTGCTTTCTTGCCTCCACTTACTTTTTGTTTTTCTTCATTGTATTTAAGTTTAATATATATCTGCGTTTACCTGCTTAGGTTTTAATTGGGGAATAATTTTTTGCTACACTCTATTCACCTCCCTCTAGAGGTGTCATCGATCCTACACACTACTCGTTCAAGTGGGTGGCTTCGATGAACTTGCCTCAGCTTGGCCTTCAAACTAATAAATAAAAGTTTTTATATGCACTGAGTAGGCTTGGTAATAAGAGATGAATCCACATAGATAAGGAAATAATTCCATTGTGTCAAATGTGTATAGATTATGAAATTGTTAACTTGTTGCCTAGATATCACTCCACGATAATTTTCAAGTTAGCACTCAATCTTTTGACCTCATGTATTGAGTTAAAAGTTATCTATGGGCTATCAACATGATGTCATAGTGGGCATGTTCCTACGATTTCACGTGATGATACAGTAACACGTTCCTATGATCTCACGGTTATCATATATAGTTTGATGCGTTTGTGGCACTTTATGGAACATGTTTTGTTCGTATTAGACAGGAAGTCTATGAAGTAGCCGTTCCTGGGTTTCAAAAGGTAATATGAAAAGTTCACGCGACCGTTTGTCATTGAGATGGCCCCTCGTTTGGGAGTCAGCAATGAAGTATGGAAAGTATGGTTAAGAAGAATGGTTTACAAAGGTTTGAGTCATACTGTCAATCAGGCCATGCATTTATGCTGAGTCTAAATGTCCCATAGGTGTGTGGTCATTAAAAACTTATGCACAAGGGCAATGTTTGTTCTGATGACAAACTGGGGCTACATGACCGATCCGGTCTAGGAGGAAACACAATATAGCTGAGTTGGATAGGTAACTGGTGAGTCAAGGCCTTCGACGGGGCTCGCTACCCGTGCTGCAAGGACCTTATTTGCACCAGGCTATGTCTAAGATGGTCATTCAATACCATTGACCTTTTATATAAATAATTCGCTGTGCTTGAAACAATCCACGCGTACGTTGTGAGTTTGAGTCAAGAAGTGTATGCATGATACCTATAAGTCAAGAAGTGTACGCACGACACGAAGGAGTTAAGGAATGTGTGTACTATATATATCATAATTATTGAGTCTAAGATTGGGCCTCAATAGAGTCTCATGCTTGGGTATTGTTTGTGGCACTATGGTTAATAGTTTGACACTGAGTTGTTAGGTTATAGTGTGTGTCGTTTCAGATAAACATGGAAGGTCGGAAGGTAAGAAAGGGTAAGTTTACATGATGTTGCAAGACACGATCATGATGTTGTTGCACAAATGGCCCTTATGCCACGGCCTCGATGTTGCAGCACGAAGTATTTTTATAGTGTATAGCTTGAACTGATCTTAAGGCAAGATTAGAAAGATCACTAAAATCATAGACACACTCATTAAATGAATTGTTGATTTTGTATGGGTAGGCGAGAGGCTCACTGACAAGTACGGTTATGTATTGACACCCTACCACTGTATGCAGGTTACAGGTACTTGCTTATTCGAGGTGGAGCTCACTTGAACTCATCGATGCATGGAATTCCTTGGCATTTTGAGACGTACGACTGTGTTGAAGACTTCACCTATACGGGACATGATATATAGACATTGCCTTCTTTAAGTTGTATGCCGCTGCGTATGATCTATTTGTATTGAGAGATGAGAGAGAGCCGAGTGATTGTATTCACTGAGAGTGCGAGCTTGAGTGATTCGTTCCCTTATAATTCTGCTGCATTATCAATAAAAATGATTTATGTTTTTATACATATTGTGTTATTCAACTTCTCTACTCGAAACTTTTGTGTGACAACCCCGTCGTTAAGCTGCCGTTATGGAAATCACCTTGCACGAGTGCAGCTTAGGCTCACACGACATCATGCCCACGTGATGAAGATCAAGTCTGTAGAACCGGGACATGACATAATGGTACCAGAGCACAGTTTTACATTCTTGGACTTCGATTGAATTCTTTTAAACTCTGATATTGCATTCGTACTCGTTGTTGGTGATGCTTTCTCTCAATATTTTATGGAATGTTTCATATAACAAGTCTATATATTTTGTAAAATTTTACGAGGTAAATTTGGTTGAACAAAAGACGGTTTCATGTAAGGCACGATTGGTTGAGTTGAACTGGGTAATACACATTGTGTAGATGATAGCGAGTCGTATGTGGAATCAAAATATTTTTGGACAAGTATGTGTTGGATTTGATTCATGAGATGTTTGGTAGTTAACGATATAGGTGCTATTGGACGACGATATCGTCGGTGCAATATAGATGGATTGTGTTTGAATCTTGAGGAATAGATCAATGGGACACTCAAGTGAATCAGTTGTGATTCAAAATTGTTTCGAGCATTTGTCGAGTGACTTCATCCCTGAGTGGTGTATGTGATAGCTTTGGAGATGTCGGTCAAATTGAGAATTGGGGTACCATTGAGTCTCAACAAGAGATGCGATAGCACAAAGCCTTAGAGTGAGAATAGCAGAGTTAGTCATAATTTTTAGATCTCATTCGAGATTGAATTAGACAAAACAAGAAGCGACACATTGTTATTTGGGATTGCGTCGATTATGAAATGTTGAATGATAGAGAAGATAGAGTGAATCGAGGAAAGTTATGGTGTAATGGAATGAATGACTCAGTCGAGAAAATCGATACTGATCGTACACGAAAAATGTTAGCATTGGAGGGGAACAAAATTGATGTTTCAAATTTTGAATAAGGAATGATAGCATAATCAGAAGATAGTGCGCATGGAAGTTTGGATTTGAGATACGAAAATGACTCTAAGGGTTTGGATGAAATTGTTCGATGACTTGAGTTAGAGAATGATACGATTTAAGGAATTATGTTGCGCGATGACAAAGATAGATGGTGACAAATAGGATCTTGAGTTTGGACGAATTAATCATGTAACTAGTTCGGAAGATAGCTATAAGTTAATTTGATCTTGAATGTAGAGGAGAAGATTGTATATCCAGTTCAAATGATAGCATTGTTTGCACGACTCATAGTTTCTTGCAAAAGGAAGATCATCAGGTTTTGTATATCCTTGATGGTATTGAGGCATAATAAAGATCAATATGTGATAACTCGATGGTACTCTGATTCGAGGAATGATGATCGTGTCAAATGTTGTTTGCATAGATTCTATAATTTAGGATTTTGATAGTAATGAATTTTTGGATGACTTGATAAGATGAACTTGGAAATTTTCGTGAATGGATACTACTCGGACTATGCTAAACAAAAATATTGACGATTTTTGTGATAAGGATCATTGGGACTCAGAAATTTTGCTAGACGATCTTATGATTTCACGATGAGATAGCTGCACGAATTAAGGACTAGTAGGATTGAAGTTTGATATAAGTTATGATTGACAAAATTAGGAAGGATATGTTACGACTCAAAATTTGGAAATTGATGGTTATGACCTATGGTTTTGTAGTCGAAGTATATGAGATTGAATCGATAGATTATATCATATAGTTTTGAGGACTTAGATTAAGAGAATAGTTCGGACTGATGTTGTCGATCTTGTTGTGTCAAAGATTTGGTTGAAATGACTTTACCCTAATAATGACTTTGCTGAACGACTTGGATCCCTTGAAATAAATGTTGCAGTTGCAAGTATGAAAATTTAAACTTGATGTTTAGAGATCGAAGTGAGGTAAGCTTGGATAGAAGACTCCATACTATCGACTATGGTTTGACCTTAGGATTTCGGGGAGTGATTCGATATTGATTTCATGGAACGATGAGCACGACTTTGACTATAGCCTTGGTGAGTTAGCCTAGCGGTTAGGCAGACGTCCTTGTGACGAGAGATAGAATCCGTGCAATCAACCTTAGTGAAAATTGTCTGGGTAGATTATTGAGCTGGGGTAGCTAGTTTATAGAAATAAGGCTTGAATGTTGGATAGAAATATTCTTGAAAGTTTTGAGGATTGATAGGATTGGATATTGGTGTTTGGTTGATGTGATAATTTAATTATGTGGAATCAGATTTTCAAACATGGAACAAAGTTCACGAGATGAACCCGTATTGTAATTAACCAACCCAATCACAACACAGTCCAGCCTGCTGGCCGACCAAATTCATATGAACCAAAACTTATTAACCCGAAGCCCAAATTTTTGGACTCAACCGTTTGAATTCATTTTAATTCAAACCGACATTCCCGCGGTCGAGTGTCCTGTTCAGACACAAGCCCAAAATACTGACCCCCACGTCCTCGTGTCACTCGACACACACCTGCATCCAACAGATGGACAAAACAGTGCATCCCAGAACATACACACACTTCCCATATAAAGAATAATAGAAACTGTACCTGAGCAGTGTTGGATTTGGACCCGAGTGTACAGATACGATTCCTAGGAGTCAGACATAATTCTCACATGTCCAGATACAATCCAAAATCATGTTGAGACATTACATCGAATAGGTTTGATGCAGAAAGAGGGAAACATGTTTTTTTTGTTGAGAAAATTAAAAAATTTCTTTAAAGAATTTCGAAAGAATTCATCAAGAAATTCCAAAGAACTCAACCAGATTGCTTACAGTTGATTTCAAACCTAGTTCGTTCACAATGCTCGAATCGATCAATTAATTCAACAGATACACGTCAGGCAAGATTGAATAGAAATTCTTGATTTCAAACTGTTACTGACCATAAAGAATCAAAAGAATTGATCAATCCAAAGAGAATTCGAACTCACTTCGATTAATCGATCATAACACAGAGGCAGAGCTGTGAGTTCACAATGGAGGAAGGACTTCTTGAGCTATGAAACTGGGATAACTTGAATATGAACATAATGACATCGAGAAAAAAAAAGATCAAGAGGGGAATTCACGAATCTAATAGGAAATTCTTTAAGGAGGATCCAATCTAGAATTCACCTTGATCGGTTGATCGATCAATAGAGATGAAATGGTGATTCCATGGTGAAGAACTCGCAGTGGAGAAAGGAGAGTAGATCTGGAGATCGCCATCGCTGAGGCTCCGTTCATCAAATCGCTGAAGAAGAAACTTATCGCGTCGTTGCCGGGAAAATAGTGCCTAGCGGCCACTTGCCGTGGTGATCGCCGCCATGGTTGGTTCTCCAGAGATTAGGTTTAGAGTTTATGGTGGATGGAGGAGGAAGAAGAAGGAGTAGAGTGAAGAATCGGGCAGGGCTTCACAAGGAAGGAGTAGAGTGAGAAAAAGGAGTCAGGGTCTCTACTTATAGAGTGCGAAAGAAACAATGAGAATTTGCAAAAATAATCCATTCGTTACAAAAATAATTGTTTTTATTAGAATATTGAATTAAACTTCTTTAATTAATCTAGACTAATTCATGGCTAGGTTCATTTCTTAGGTAAGGTTGTTAGGAAAGTTTGTTGGGTTTGTTAGAAAGTTGTTAGAAATGGTGAAGTTCGTTAGAGAAGGTGGTTAGAGTAGAATAATCTAGATTTGGTTATCATGATTAGTTAAATAACTAATCAATACATAACTAAATTATTCTAGAACCTTCCCACTCCATGGTCCCCTAATAATTAATATAACCATCCCTTTCATAATATTCACAACTACGCTATTATTTAATTATAAAATTACTATTTTACAAAATAAATTGCAAATAAATATTTCTAAAATACCAAAAAAATTCTAAAAATATTAGGGAAAATACTAGAAGTTATTTTTTTGGGAAAAATAGGATTACAAGTAAATAGTTAAATTCGTTAGAAAGAATTGAGTACCGGTACATGTGATTTTGAGTGAGGCATTGATGCAGTCATGTTTGACAGATTTGTTGGGATTATAACTTAAAGTCTTGAGGATTATCATAATTTGGTTAAGGGTAGTCTTGAGGATTATCGAAATTTGGTTAAGGGGTAAGACTTGGTTTCAAATAGTAGAGAAAAAGATTCATCAAGTCTCAAACGAGTAGGGATATCTCTTCCTTATTTCATCCTCTCTCTCCCAAGTAGACTCTTCCGGAGGTGGTGACTCCATGCTACTCTGACCAAAGAAATAATCTGGCTCCTTAGCTGTTTCTTTCTATGATCGATGATCCTAACAGACTGCTCCACGTATGCAAGGCTCAGTCCCACCTCCAATTTGGAATGATCCACTATATGGCTTGGGTCAGCAATGTATCTTCGAAGCTGAGACACATGAAAGACGTTGTGTACCTCTTCTAGGCTAGAGGGAAGTGCTAGACGATAGGCAACAACTCCAATCTTCTCAATCACCTCGAAAGGTCCAATGTACCTTGGGCTAAGTTTACTGCCCCTTCCAAATCTGATAGTGCCTCGAGTAGAAAAGATATTCAAGAACACCATATCTCCTACTATGAACTCCAAAGGCCTCATGCTGCTATCTATCCAATGCTTCTGTCTATCTTGAGCAACTCTAAGATGCTCCATGATCATCTTAACTTTCTTGACTGAATCAAATACTATATCTGATCCAAGCAAAGCCCTCTCTCCTACATCATCCCAAGACAACGGTATACGGCACCGTCGGCCACAAAGTGCCTTAAAAGGTGTCATGACTATATATGCCTGATAGCTATTATTATAAACAAACTCCACCAGGTGAAGATGATCCTCCCAAGATCCTCCAAAATCCAGAGTACAGACCTACAACATATCTTCTAGGGTCTGAATGGTCCTTTTAGATTACCTATCTGTCTGTGGATAGTAAGTAGTACTGAACTTTAGTTGGGTGCCCAAACTCTGCTGCAGGCTTTTCCAGAAATGTGAAGTGAACCTATTGTCCCTGTCGGAAACAATGCAGAATGGTATCCCATGGATTTGCATAATTTGCCTTATATAGAGCTCTGCTAACTTATCTGTCGATAGCCCTACTTTGAACAGAATAAAATGAGCTGATTTTGTCAGTCTATCCACGATTACCCATATAACATCTTTCTTGTCGGGTGTTCGTAGTAAACCTGAGACAAAATTTATAGTAATATGCTCCTACTTTCATTCCAGAATGGGTAAAAGCTAAAGTAATCTTTCGGGTCTTTGTCTCTCCGGCTTAACCTGCTGGCATACTAGATAGTTTGAAACGAATCTGGCATCTTTTCACTTTATCACATATCACCAAACATGCTCACGAAGATCCTTGTACATCTTCCTGGCTCCCGGGTGAATAGAATACTAAGATTGATATGCTTCCTGCATAATTGTTTCCCTCAAACTACCCTTAGGCACATACAACCTAGTTCGCCTTAGGGTACCATCATCTGCTATGACAAAGTCATCCAATAGTCCCGCTTGTACCTGTGTCCTGATGCTAAAGAGGCTCTCATCTAGAAACTGAGCCTCCTTGATCTTCTCCATCAATCCCGACTGAATCTTCATGCTCATCAGCTGTCTTTCAAACCCTGGAATGATAACTTCTATTCCCAAGCTTTCTAAATCCATCAGAAGATGTCGGTCCATGGTTAGAAACATCGCTATAAGATACCGACTAAGTGCATCTGCTATAACATTGGCCTTCCCTGGATGATATTGAAGATTAATATCAAAGTACTTCATAAGCTCCAACCATCTCCTCTGCCTCATGTTTAACTCCTTCTGAGTGAAAACATATTTCAGCGGTCTGTAAATATTTCCACTCTCTCACGATAGAGGTAATACTTCCAAATCTTCAAGAAAAAAATGACCGCTACATGCTCCAGGTCATGGGTAGGATAGTTCTTTTCATGAGACCTCAACTGTCAGGAAGCATAGGCTATTAACTTCTTATTCTGCTCTAGTACACATCCCAAGCCTTTTTCTGATGCATCACTATAGATGGTAAACCCTCTAGTTCCTGAAGGCAAAGCTACAATAGTTATAATAGTCAGTCTTCCCTTCAACTCCTCAAATGTTGTCTAGCAAGCATCAGTCCAGATAAACTCCTCATCCTAGCGAGTAAGCTTGGTCAATGGCTTAGCGATCCGGGCAAAGTTTTGCACAAACTTTCTGTAGTAACATGCTAGCCCAAAAAATACTGAATCTCTACTATTGACTTGGATGTACCCATGACATCACTGCTTCAATCTTATTAGGATCCACTGCAGTACCATTCTCGGTCACCACATGCCCCAACAACTCCACCCGATCTAGGAAAAACTCATATTTTGAGAGTTTTCCATACTTCTCTTTCCTCAGGGTCTCCAAGACTATCCTCAAATGCTCTTCGTGCTTCTCTGGTGGCTTAGAATAAATCAAAATATTATTTATGAAAACCACCACGAACTTATCTAAGTACTGGTGGAAAACCTTATTCATAAGGTTCATGCAGACAGCTGGGGCATTGGTGAGTCCGAAAGGCATAATCAGGAACTCATACTACCTATACTTGGTATTAAAGGAAGTCTTTGGAATATCTTGTTTCCTAAATTTTACCTGATGATACCCGGATCTTAGATCTATCTTTGAAAATACTTTCGCTCCACTCAACTTTCGCTCCACTCAACTGATCAAACATCTTAATTGTGATATTATTAAGGGCCTGATAGTCGATACACATCTTAACGGTCCCATCTTTCTTTGACACAATTAGGACCGATGCTCCCTAGGGTGAAGCACTCGATCGCTTCCTTTATCTCCTTCGACTCCTTAGGGCTGATCCTGTAGCAGTTCTGGGATACTGGTGCTCTTGGCACAAAATCGATAATGAACTCCGCTTCTTGGTCTAGTGGTAACCCTGACAGATCTTCAGGAAAAACATCTAAGAACTCCGTAATAATCAGATGCAACAATTCCTTTTTTCTACAACAGCTCCAAAGTTGACCCCTTTTGGTCTCTCTACACTAATTCGTCGTCTGACTTCAAATGGTGGACTCCCTGTGTTGGCCCATTGGTCATATGGTCAAACTGATTTTAATAATTGATCAAACTCTGTCTCGATATATGAAGCTAGTCAGGATATCTCGGACTCTTGGACATGATCAAGAACAGCTATCTACTCAGTTCAAGACCGAAGCAATATTTGCTTGTTCGAGTCTGTATTTCTTTGAGCAATGTATTTTTTATTTTATTGACTCTAGGAATACGTTGTACACCGAGTCGTACTGGCAAATAGGCTATTCCAAAATGATTTCAAAATATTTTTAAAATATCCTTAGTTTTGAAAAATATTCATATTAACAAAAGCTTCAAAAAGGTTTTCAAAAATCACCAAAAACTATTTTTAAAAACCTAACCTAACCCTGACAGAACTCGGCCAGAGTTCGGCCAGAGTTCGGTTAGTGGCCGTTTTGATTTTTGAATTCTTTGGAACTTGGTCCTCCTGCAGTTGCGGATTTGACCGAGATTTCCTCATCGAGTTCTGCCCGAATTCTGCCCGAATTCTGCCAGAATTCTGTCTTTGGAACTTCTATAAATAGAGAAGGATTTCGATCATTTTAACTCACTCATTCACTTTCAATCTTCTCTTTATCTAAAACTTTCAGTCTTCCAAAGAGTTTTTCTTGAGCTTTAAATTTTAGATCCCAAGCCAATTACAATCCTCTAGTTGATTTGCTAGTACGGTGCGGTCTAGAAGTTTTCAGAGTGATTGTAATCAGAAGGCTTGATTGAAGAATACTTCTTCACAATTGAAGTTGGACGAGTTCTTCGTATCAAAGCTCGCGTTGTAGAAGTTGTAAGGACTTCGTAAGAAAACTTGCGGTTTTTCCAATAGTGGATTCAACTGGTAGCAAGAGTTCTACCGACTGGATTAGTCCTCAACAGAGGGAAACCAGTATACATCGCTGTCTTTGCGTTTGCTTTCTTATCTCTGCCTTTACATTATTTAGTTGTGATTATTATTCTGTGGTCTTGCTGCTAACATTTTTAATTAGCATTTTTCCGCTGCCAACTCTATTCACCCCCCTCTAGAGTATTATGCTTTACGATTTCGTTCCTACAATTGGAATCAGAGCGGATATTACAGGTAAAGCAAGGTAACATTACAATTATTTATTCTTTTAACTAATTGTTATATAGATCATAGCACAACACATGGCAACTGTGAAATTCACAAGTGAAGGCCAGGCAACAAACAGACCTCCACTGTTTGATGGTACGAATTATACCTATTAGAAAACACGGATGAGTTTCTTCTTGAAATCACTTGACTTTGATTTATGGTCTATTGTTATTGATGGCTATCAAAAGCCACCTCGTATAAATGTTGATGGAGTTTTAGTTGAAAAACCCTATAACAGATATACAGAGGAAGAAAAGAAAAAGGCCAGTCTTGACGCACGTGCTATTAACGCTTTATTTTGTGCTTTAGACAGAACTGAATTTAACAGGGTATCTATCTGCACAACTGCTAATGAAGTGTGGAAGCTTCTTGAAGTCACACATGAAGGCACGACTCAAGTTAAAGAATCAAAATTCAGCAGACTTATTCAAGAGTACGAGGTGTTCAAGATGAAGCCCAACGAAACAGTTACTCAGATGTTCGAAAGATTCTTGGATATTGTAAATCCTTTGTCCTCCCTAGGCAAAGATTACAGTAACCATGAAAAGATTTGCAAACTCCTGCGAGCACTTACCAAGAACTGGATTCCAAAGGCTACTGCAATCATTGAAGGGAACGATCTCACAACTATGTCCCTCGAAGTACTCATGGGTAAGCTACTCACTCATGAACTGGAGCTACAAGATTTTGAAGAGCCAGCACCAAAGGAAAAGACGATCGCTTTCAAGGCTCAGCACAGAAAAGCTGCTGAAGGTGATTCAGACATCAGTGAATCTGATGCTGAAGATCAAGCACTCCTAGCAAGGAAATTCAAAAGATTCATGAGATATGAGAAAAAAGCCAAAGAAAACAATAGCAACAACAACTGGTATCAAGATGATGCTGTCTGCTACGGCTGCAAGAAGAAGGGACACATGAAGAAGGATTGTCCTACAAACTCATCATCAAGCAAGAAGAGCAACAGGTATGAAAAAGGGAACCTGAAGAGATCAACATCTCAGAGATATGCCAACACCAGCATATGGCATGAAAGTAAAGCCAGTGACTCAGAAGATGAATAATCTGTAACGCCCCAGTCCTAAAATACGTAGGATTAAGTACGTAGACATGCCAGCTGTATACATACGAAGTACAGGATCTTGTATGTATACATAAGCTGTAAAGTACAGTAATCTAAGACAAAACTAAATCTCATCCACAATGAAAAGAATAATAATATAAAATCAACTCGAATATTTATGATACAATCGTTGGGCGGAGACAAAGTCCACTAACAACAATCTCAATGAAAGAAATGTACAAGAATCGATCCATAAAATGACAAGACGAACCAAGCGCAATCGTCTTCGAAGGAATGGAGAAGACCACGGCCTTGGCTAGGATACCTGTGGAAAACATGAACACACACCTGGAAAAAAACTAGGTCCTCAGACGGACGTAGCAAGATACAGGAAGAACAAGCTAATATGAACTGTCAGAATAAAATAATATATAAATGACTATCCTAGACACAAATATGCAAAGGAGATTCTAACCACCTATTGTGCAATTTAGAGGACAACTTTCATGCACATGGGTAGGATTTTAAGCTATGTGTACGTAACTGGCGTCCAGTAATCCGTATCCGTCCGTAACGTCTAAAACGTCAGAGGGCATCTGCAAATAAATCACCACAGTTCCATCCGGAGACTGTGGTTTACCTGTTTGGATTCCCATATGCACTAGCGACTGTCCTCCCCCAATATATCCCACACTGTTCAAGTCATGTCCATGGCTCGTCCAGTTTTTTAACTGCTTGAGTCTCTAAAACCCTAGTCATAGCAGTTACGATCATCTATCCGTCACACGACTTTAGAGAGGGCCAGTCCATAAGTCGTGCTCCTAGCAACATGTCTCCAACCGTTTAGTGTGTGTGTCATAGCCAAAGGAGATATAAGGATATCCCCCAACAAGAAGGTTGTCCGCTAAAACTAAGTTAACATGCATATAGTAAAGCGACCAATAGAGTCGCTTGCACCCAAGTACGGCTTGGACGCGCAGTTTATAACAAAGGAAACTAACAATATGAAATAAAATAAATAATACAGAAAATAATCTGACAGTTAATTAGCAAGGTATACTTGCCTGGGTCCTGAGCACTGTGGTGGCAAAGATCAGACAGGAAAGTAGGTGGAACAACGGCTGCTGAGGAACTAAGGTCCAAACAACATCTCCGGATGCTGAAAATAGTCTATTATCTAATTATAATTAATACTGTATCTATTAGATTTATTTAATAAATTCTTAAGTTAGAATATGGCATAGGTTTTCGTATCAGCTTTTCGAAAAACTAAACGGATCGCATTTTCGTTTTTGGAATCTCCCGAAATCACGAAAATATCGAAATATATTTGTTTTTCGGACATCTAATACTCAAACAGTTTTACAAAAATATACAGAATAAATTTTGTCTATTAAAATATGGTTTTAGAAACCTTACCTCAATACGCTTCTTTTAAAAAAAACTGGAGGCGAAACGGAGTTCGGAGCTAGGAGATATCGTCGTTCCAAGTTGCTCTTGCTGCTAAAAAGCGGGGCTGAATTCTAATGACGAATTTTAGAGTTTTTATTAGACTAAAAATAATTTCGAATTATGGCTGATAGAAGGGGGATGTATTGGGTTTATATAGGTATTTATTTAAAATTTATCTCCTAAATTAGATAGGATTTGATTTAAATAAATTGGAGTTTGCTTTGTTAGGATATGATATAGATAGAGATGTTTTCCTAGTAGAAGTAGGATTAGTATTTATTTAAAACCCCCTTTAATTAATCTTTCTTTTCATTTAAATTATTTTAAAACCAATTCAATCCAAATCCAATCCAAATCCAACTCAATTAAATCTAGATAATTTCAAATCCAAATTAAATATAGATGATTCCCATATTTAAATCAAACTTATTTAAATTAAATCAATAAAATCTAATCAAAGTTTAAATTACCACAATAAGTTCAAAATATCTTTTCTAAAAATAATATTAATAAATAATTTCAAAAATCCAAAAAAATATATGAATAAAAATTTGTACATCCATACAAATAAGGTATTTACATAAAATATAGTTTTCTAAAACTAAAAATAAAATAATCTTTTTTATAAAAGTAAAAGATAAAGGTTTTGGCAAATATCGTGAAATGTTCTTCTGATATGAAAATATTTGTTTATACTATGTATTGAAACAACATATTTATTCTATATTCATAAGAAAAACAATAATAAAATATTTGTATATGAATGAACAAATATCTCGTATTTACGTCTTTACGCATTCGCACTCGAGGTACGATACAAAAATAAAAATCAATACCAAAATAAATTAATAAAAAAATATAGTAAAAATTTAGGGGGTTTACATCCTATCCAACTTACAAGAATTTTATCCTCGAAATTAAAAATAAGTAGGGGGTTCGAGAAGGTACAAAGTTATATCGATCAAATCACGACGTTCAACACAAACATGCATTAGAAAATCGTGATCTCGATAACTATGGAAATAAATTACGAATTTAATTTAGGGAGTGAATGATGGTCACGATAATGAATCTAGGGTCAAAGAAAAGGACGAGTAACTCGAGATGGGGATATAGTTCCATTGGTTGGTCGGTGGCTAACTATCTTGGCAATAGATGGTGGGACAACTAAGGGGATATCAAGTACGAGCGTTGTCATTCCAAAATAAGTGAAAGACAAAGACTATTAAGAGTGTGAAGAAGCTATTATCGAATACGAATACGTGGTCCAAAGGTGACATGAATAGTTCAAAAGAGAATTGCCAAGACAATCGTGGATGAGACTCTAGAGGCCAAGTTTAACTATGTCTCCATCCATGTTAGAACGATATGTAAAAAGCGAACCAAAGTGCACTCGGTTGATCAGACCATCATGTACCGGTTCTAATTAGACAATATGTTAGTGAGCGCGCGCTCAATAGCATAAGTCATAAACAAGCTCGATAGATGGATAAGCTTGCAAAACTAGTATATAGTAGCAACATTAGTCAAGATGGTAAAAATATAGGCACATGAGATTATTATTGAAAGAGACTAGAATTATTTCGAACTTCTTAAGGATCTAGGTACCTATGTAGTCATCCTACGGTCTACTTGTCTAAGACTTGGTTAAGGTCATAAGGATAGTTAGGTCGTAAGGCATTCTACCCAACTTACAAGAGTTAAACTAATAGTGTGATGGGACAATGGGTCAAGCAATCAAGATAAAGTACAAAGTTAAGCATTTAAGGAATTAAGTAGAACAAAATCACATATCGGATCGAAAGAATTGAGTCGAGGTTGAGTCCCTATCCTTGGTCGAAAAATATATCGGTATCATGGTAAAGGTTATAGTCTAGTTTTTATGACCCGAAAGTCATATCATAAAAATAGAGTACCAATGGACGTGTTTGAGTGGGACATAATATACCTACATAAAGGTGAGCTCGTCTAGGTCTTACATATAAAATTTGTTGGAAGGTAATAGCTGGTCTCGTGCTCCGAATATCAATGTCACGATAGGGGACACCAAATGATCAAAAATAGAAAGTGGCTGTTCATGAGGTGCTAATTAACGCAAACAAAATAAAAAGGATCAAGTTAAAGCACGAAATAAAGATAATTAAGCAATCTAGTAGATCAAAGTAAAATAAGTTAGGGACAAGGTTTCTAGAGAGAAGATAGTCTTCTAGATGGGGTATGATCAAGATATAGTTCTAATTATTTTTGAAATTCTCAAACGATTAGACGGTCACGGTAACAGGTCTAGATTGAGGGAAGGACATGTAAGTCAAGATTGAGATAAAGTCATATGGTTTGGTAGATGGCCAACTACACTTGAGTATATACAACTATCATGGTCATGAGTGATATGGCAATTAATGTGGACTACTCTATCTCATTAGGGCTATCTTGGTTGTCTACCATTATAAGTCTAACTTCTTGACCTCGAGCTTTCACAAAGTTTCTTAATAAGAATTTCTCGAAAAATAATCTACCAAATTTCTATTCATTCTACCTCGTCCAATCATAATCATAACTTAAAATGTAAATTCCTTTAATCAATAATTTTTTATCACATCATTAGTAACTTTTCCCAAAAGTTGTAATAAAACTCAAAATTCGAATAATCTTATCAGTCATCAAATCCTTTTTTTTAACTAAATTTCATAGCATATCATAACTTTTAAAAAAATTCAAATAATCCTCGAGATAACTCTTAGCATACAAGTCCAAATCTAAACTCAACAAAAAAAATTTAATACACTTATCAACCATAATCCTACGTATGATTTTTATCAAATTGATTTCATAAATCATATATACTTCCAAAAATCAAAATTTATTTTTCCCTTCTTTTTTTACCGCGATATTTTTTTTTGATATCCAATATCGAAACCTTCAACTCAAAATCTAAATAAATTTATAATCCTCAGTCATACGACACAAGTTAAAATCTAAAAATTTACCAAATTTTATCACTCGTCCTCAAAGTTTGGTCAATCGTAAAGTATACTGCAACATAAACATATTTAAGACCCCTTTCAATTCAAATTTATATCCCTCCAAAGATGTGTAGCTATAACTCAATTTAAATCATAAATATTTTCAAAAGATCTTCAATTTCAGAACTCAAAAATCAATTCAATTTGTTTTCTCAATTCTACTATCCTCTTGGGTATACCACTTAGTAGTAAAAAAATTAACAATCTTTTGAAGATGGTAATATTGCTACTACCCAACTTGAAATTAACTATTCCTTAAGGTTAAAAATGCCTTTATAACTCAAATAAGACCTCAATGCTGTTTGCCATAAAATATAAAAGAACAGAACAATTATCGGAGGACCGGACTTTTACTTCACGTTACAAACTCGCTTGTACAAAGAAAGCCTAGAGACGAAAACCTAGGTACAGCAGTCTAAGTACAATTGTTTATTTTAGATTCTGGGGGTGACGATAGAGGCTCGGGAAGGCGACGGCAGCCCTGCCTTACTCCTTGGACGATCGGTACGCAGCTTTGGCTCCTGTGAAAAGATGGTTGGCGTTGATGAAGAAATGCTCTTCTTGCTCTCCCTCTGACTGCACTTCTGGCTTCTCTCTCTCTGTGTGTATTCTCTCTCTGACTATGGGGGAAGTCTCTCTGTATATACGTATTTCTCTCTGATATTGTATATATTTTACAAGGGCATGGCACCTTGCTATTTATAATAGTGGGATGTGATCATTAGGGTTGCCAATGATTAGCTCTTGGAGATGGCGACGGCCTGGGGATTGGTCAATCCAGGCCGTTCGTTTCTGATTGTGACGAATCCGAGCCATTAGGTGTAGATTACACCAAATCCCATTAGCAATTAATGCTGATTGGAATAAATCTTCCTTATAATGATCTTCTGATATCTGCGAATAAATTAGATCTATTCTTCTGCCACGTGTCCCAGATTATTGGGATTTGACCCAATCTTTAATGGCAGCAAATCTGAGGAATTAATCGATTTAGGACACGTGTCCTAGGAGCTGCTGGAGGGATCTGGACCGCATGACGAGTGAGCCGCATATGAATTTGAGCCGCATATGGTTAAGCCCACGTGTCAGGGCTGCCAGGGCAGTGGCCCTCACTTGAGCCCTCGAACCACAGGGGAGTAATCCTTGTGGGCCGCATAGGTACATATCCGTCTGAACCGCATGGACATGATACTCTTGAACCGCATGAGAAGTCCTCGCTCGAGCCGCATGAGGCTTTCTTGGCCTGAGCCGCATAGGACAGATTCACTCTGAACCGCATGAGAAGTTCTTTGCTCGAGCCGTATGAGGCTTTCTTGACCTGAGCCGCATAGGATTCATTCTGAACCGTATGAGAAGTGAGTCGCATACGAACGCCCACGTGGCAAGGCCACGTGGCATTATTATGGCTCTCGGGAGGATTTGTGTCAGAGATCTCTTTTCTCTTCCCTAGAGATTCATCATTATGACAGTCATAATTACCTGCTTTTGTGTCAGGGCTGTCAACTTTTTAGAGGGGTCAGCCGTCAAAGCAATTAATGCCGCATGGGTCGGAGGGGAGCACTGTCAGGCCACGTGTCTTCTGAGCCGCATGGAATGCCTCGGGCCGCATAGCTTCTTATGCCGCATGACTCCGTGAGCCGCATGAGTTTTCTGAGCCGCATGGATCTTTCCTGGCCGTATGAGTCATTTTCTTTAGTATTTTCCATGCTTCTACAAGACCCCCTTCAAAGTTTTCAATTTGTAAAATTGAAATACTTTGAATAAGAAGCATGGCTGTGTTCTTCTAGCCGCATATGAAATCCTGACCGCATAGAAGTCCTGGCCGCATGGATTATTCAGCCGCATAGGTCACTCAGCCGCAGGAGACTGTTCAGCCGCATAGCTTCTTGCCACGTGTGCGGGTCTTTAATTGCCTCAAATTTGTTTCAGCGCCGTCTTTGTAGGAGGGAATTCCAAGGGTCAGCTTATTAAATCTTTCGGATTTGACGCCTTGGGTGAATCTTGGAGACGAAATCCAAGGAGTCGGTTTCGCTCTTCATGAGTCGATCATTGGCCCACATGTCCTCCTTCTCCCGTCTTCCTACAAATAGGGGGAGTTTAAAGAGAGAGAAGACTTCTTTATTTTCTTTCTTCTTCCTCAGACCTTCCCTATCTCGATTGCCCTTCTCCTCTTCGATAATTAATGGCTCCCAAGAAGACCGTGGCAGTAAAGGGCAAGAAGGCGGCCCCCACTTCCGCCTCGGCTGTGGCTGCTACTCCGCCAGTCGTCGTACCTGATGTTCATCCTGACGTTCACCCCCCTATTACGGGTAAGGACAATGTATGAGTTAAAGAACCCCAACCGCCATGGCTACGTCACATACTTTATGCACGAGCCTTTGTAAATCGCATGTTCGCTCTACGGCTGAGCTGCGAGCCGCATAAGAGAACTACCGCGTTTGTATGTAGGCCTTGTCGGCGAAGCCGCATAAGTGACGCTAAACCGCATGGACTTTTTATTGTACGGAGCCGCATAAGCGTTCTTCTGAGCTTGAGCCGCATGAAGCTTTTTTGGAGCCGCATAAGATTTCTGAGAGCTTCATGGGGCCGCATGGATGTTTTCTTGAGCCGCATGGGGTTTGAAAGCACCCAATCGGCTCTTTTTTTATCCCTTCTTCTTTTTTTTTTTGAAAGGGACGTAGTCCCGAAATATGTAATGCTTTTTTCTTCCTTCAAATAAAGAGTACTTTCAATTCTATCCTTCATTTGTATTGCCTGCTGTGCCTATGATATTGCGGTGATGTTCTCCCCCGCATAGGGGATATATTGTGGACCTGTTACCCATGGCGTACCTTGGTTTTAGGTAGAGATAACAAGTTTCGGTCAGGATACCTGAAGCAGCCATAGCAAAGTGGTCATGGGTGCCCTTGGTATTGAGAAAAGGAATACCGTAGAGCAGCTGGGCTCCTGGGGCATGATGAGGTGGTAGGCTTGTGTTAAGAAATTTAGCCGAGGATATTTGTGGGCCTATTACCCTTGGCATACCCTGGTTTAGGATACGGATAATAGGATGATGGGGAACTGACATACTTGCTCAGAGGTAACGAGGACATGGCAAGTAGGAAAGTTTTTCAAACGTAGAGTCTTCCTACTCAGAGGTAATGAGTACATGGCAGGAGCGAACTCGACGGAGGGTATTGGTGGTCAACAGAGGACATTTGTGGTCAACAGAGGACATTTGTGGATCCATTACCCTTGGCGTACTCCGGTTGTGGGTACAAGTAATAGGTCGAAAGGGGATCATCATACTTACTCAGAGGTAATGAGGACATGGCAAGTATGAAGGTTTCTTCGACGGAGCCTTCCCATTCAGAGGTAATGAGGACATGACAGGAGTGGGCTCAATGAAGGCGGGCACATAAAATGACTCAGAGGTAGTGAGGACATGGAAGTTCTATGTTAAGGGGTGATTTGTTTAAGGCAAAAATGGGACGACTCAGAGGTGATGAGGACATAGCCGTCTTGGAAGTTTGTGGACCCGTTACCCTTGTTGTGCACTAGGAGTACAGGTAGTGGATCATGAGGGAGGATCTCTTGTAGGAAAAAAGTTCCGCGGTATGGTTATACATGACTTTCTTTCAAAAGAGTGACCAGAATGTAAGTTCAAGGGTACCGATGGGTACATAACTCGACAATCCATGAATGTTGGAATCAAAGTGTAAGTTCAGAGGTACCAGCGGATACATGACTTAGAAATCTGACAAACTATGAGGATGAGTTCAGTGGTATCAGCGGACACATGACTCGAAAATCTGGAAAATTGGGGGGTGAGTTCAGTGGTACCAGCGGGTGCATGACTCGATGATCTGGAGAATGTTATTTAAACATAGTATTTCTTCAGGAACTTGCCGTTGACGGGCAACATGAGCAAGTCTCCGTTCTGCTTGGCGAGGCGGTAAGCACCGTTGGAGAACACGACCTCGATGACAAATGGACCTTCCCATTTTGGCTGGAACTTGCCGGCGGTCTTGTGAGTCATGACCATTCGCCTCCGGACTGCCAGAACAAGATCGCCCACTTGGAATGTTCTGATTTTGACCTTCTTGTTGAAGGCTCCTGAGATGCGTGCTTGGAGGTGGATCGTCAGAGGTTCTTCTGATCCCGCGGTCGCTTCGGTACCAACTTGCTTATTTCCTCCATCAAGGTGCCTCTTCGACTTTTCGTATAGGCAGGAGTCTGAGTAGTAGGATTCGACCCCTTTGAAGGGATCGATGTCAGCAAATTCTGTCTTCACGAAGCCATGCTTGTCGACATATTTGAAGCATTGGTGCAGCGTGGAAGGCACAATCATATAATCGTGTATCCAGGGGCACCCCAAAAGGATGTTGTAAGAAGTGTCGGCATCTATGACGTAGCAGGTGACTTCCGATTGAAGATCGCCAATCTGGCATTTCAGACGGATCTTTCCGATTGGGTAGCTCCTGCCCGAATTGAAACCGCTGATGGCGGTGTTTGTAGGTGTCAGGCGATGCATCGGAATGCGAAGATGATGTAGTAGACCCTTCGGAATGATGCTTATGGAAGACCCAGGATCAATGTGCATCCGGTCCACTTTTACGTCGTCAATGTATCTAGTGTAGTATAACGGGTGATCATGCAGGTTAGTTTTGATGATCATATCCTGCAAAGTAAAGACGATATTGGGCATCGCTCCTGTACATGCGCTGTCTTGGAGATCCGCGGGCTGATTTTCGCCCGTAAGGTTGACCTGAGCCAAGTATGCGTCGGCATTTTAGAGTGCATCGCTCAAAGCCGTACGGACATCCTTCGAGAGCCTCAGGAGTTCATATAAGGACAATTTGGCCGATGTATTGGCCAATTGTGCCAAGATGTCGAAGTTGTAGGGCCTTTCCAGCCCCTGAGGTGTCTCCTTTCGGAGGGATTTGTCGAAGCGAGTCTCCTTCGGCCTAGGCTTGTCGATCGTCGGAGGCTGAGGAGGCCCTGGAGCGTCAGTGGTAGTGGACGGATGATCATCAGTCAAGTTCTCAGCCACAGGTTGAGATTGTGCTCCAAATCGAGTAACGACGGCCGTGACTTCTTCTTTATCTGCCGAGACGGTGCGACAGGATCTGACTTTTCCACTTCTCTTCTTGTGAATGGGAGGCGTCGTGGACTGAGTCACCTCGTAGACCAGGTCCGGATGGACCCACATGATTTCTCCTCGCGATGTAGTGAGAGGTACTAGACCAGTAGTTTGATCTCGGAGAGGTGGAGGAAAGCTGCCGAATTGTACGAATACCATATTGGCTGCCATGGTTACCTCTTCGAAATCGATGGCTAGAGCGTTCGAATCGATGAGGTTTTGGATGTACCATTTTAGTTGGTAGCAGTCGTGTGTAGCATGGTGTACATAGCGGTGGTAATGGCAGAACTTTGGATTCTCCAGGTCAGCCGGCCGAGGCTTCCGTCTTGGTGGAGGGAGCTGAATTTTATCTCCTTGTATGAGCATGTCCAAGATAGGCTTGACGTGGCCGTCTTCGAAAGAGTAAGTGATTTGAGGCCATTGTTTGTCTGCTGGTTGTGACTCGGGCTTCTGGACGGTGTCGGCCACCATAGCCTGCTTGCCTCTGTTGTCCCGATTGTTGGAGGGGCTACCCCCATTGTCGTTGTTGGTGTTAGGATGCTTGCCCTTGTTATCTCCCTCTGAGATGTGCAACCCTAGTTGGCGAGCCTTTCTCAATCGTTCTTCGGCACTTGTAGCACTGATGATAAAAGCCTTTCAGTCCTTGAATTGACTTTCGCCCATCCAGAGACTAATTGTTGGGAGTAGTCTCTTTTGGCAAATTTCAATCAAGGAGGAACCGGATTACCAGATGGTAACTTCATTGCGGTTTGACGAAACCGCTCAATGTAATTCCTCGTTAGCTCTTTCTCTCCTTGGACGACGTCCATGAGGGTAGACATTATGACGTCCTGCCCTACCTCATAGAATCTCTCCAAGAACAAGCGTTTGAAGCCAGCGAAGGAGTGGATGCAGTTGTCTGGCAGGTTGCGGTACCAGTCGAAGGCGACTCCTTCCAATGCCCCGATGAATAATCGCATAAGGATAGCGTCATCATGGGGCAGATGGTCGGTGGTGACCTCGAAGTAAGTGATGTACCGACTTGCTGAGGTCTTGCCATCATATGGGTTGATGTTGAACGGCTTATATCTTGGTGGGAACGGAACATCCCTCCATTCAGCAGGATATGGCTGCCGTATTCTGAAGTCTTGAGAGTTTTCTCGGGCGTGGAACATGGCTCGGAGCTCCTGAACCTCTCTCCTTACTTTTCGAGCCTCATCTGTCGCGGTAGGGGCCGTTATTTTGGGAGGATTATTGCCCGGGTTCGGTGCCGCTGAATTTGAATCTACATTGATTGCGGGACCTGCGCTTGTTTGGCCAGGTGTCACTCCCTGCAGAGTAGAAAGAGCCGCTTTGATCTCGTCTACAGACTTGACCAATACGTGCAGTATGGCCTCCAAAGTGTCGATGCGTTGGCGATCACTGGAACCGCCTTGATTGCCGTCCGTCATGAATATCGTCTTTACACGAGGAGTGACGGAAGGAACGGTGAAGGATGTGCCCTTCGAGTCGTATCCATGTATCGAGAAATCATCGAGATATGTGGGAATGTTCTCTTCGGGTTCGGACTCGAAAGGAACAGTACCTCCAGCTTCGGAGCTTGTTTCATCTTGAGAGTCACAGATGTCCTCGGGGATATCAGCGTCTGTTGCTCCTAATGGGAGGGTTGTTTCCCCGGGCTCGTCTCCTTGAAACATCGGATTATCGTGGATGTTCGGAGGAGTACTACCCCCAGCTCCTACGACCCCCAGGGACGTGGATGACGAATCTCCCGTTGCAACAGATTTTGTCTTCGAACGGGTGTGTTGGTATACTCCGGTAGAGGGCAACCGTTTAGCCGACAATTTCTTAGCTGTAGTGGTTGATATTTTCGGGTTGGAGATGCTTGTCTTCTTCCCTCTCCCCTCGGCGGGGACTTTCTGAGTGGAATTGCAGGAGACAACAGGAGGTGCCTCGTCCTCCGAGCTCGGATGCTGTAGTCTTCGGAAGACGGACGGCCGGTCTTCCGTCACTGTCGTGTTGTTGCAATAGTAGTTGACGATGATTTGGGTGCAGTGACGTCCGTGTGAGGATTCTTTGCACACTGAGGCCCCTTCTCTTTCCTTGCGTTTGTGGAGGATAAACTCACGCAGGTCAGAGGAACCACTCTGTCCGTTCGCCGCCGGGGGCTGGACTCGAGCGGTTCTATACAACTTCCCATCAGAGGCCCGCATGATAACCAGCGGGACGCCCCGATAGTTAGAGGTTGGGGCAGCTGACTGGGCTTGGTGAGCCCGCGCTGCCCTAGACTTCCTCCTTTTAGCACTTGCGGGTGCTTAATAGGAGGAGTCCAAGTTGAATACCACAGAGTCTGGCTTATCGTCCAGAGAGCCATCAGAGTCAGGACCGCATGTGAGGCGGTCGAAGACTGATTGAGAGAAGCGTGGAACAGACGCTATGCGGCTAGTACTGGGTGCCGTGCAGGCTGTCTGCATGCGGTTATCTTCTGCTATGGGATGAGTTGTTCTTATGCGGCTAGGAGTCACGACCGTGCAGGCTGGCCGCATGCGGTTGGCAATAGTGGCTGTATAGGTTTTCTGCAAGCGATTGACTTCAGGAGCCGCATGAGTCTCATCCATGCGGTTGGCAACTGTAGCCGCATAAGGTATGCGGCTGACAGATGTGGCCGCATGAGTTTTCTTCATGCGGCTGGCGGATGTAGCCGCATGAGCTTTCTCTCTGCGGGTAATACCCTTATGCGGCTCGGATCGCATAGAGTTCCTCTTTGCCCCTGCACGTCCAGCATCATAGTGTTTTCTTCTGCCGGACTTGGGGACAGCAGAGTTGTCTACGGTCTGAAGTGGGGCCGCATGAGAGTCTTTCTCGCCGTCTTGAGCAACAGAGGGTATCCTATTGAGGGCTGGAGGAGCAAATGATTTTGGCCTCCACTCATTACGAGCCTTCGTCCTGCGGGTGCGTTTCTGAACCGGGCCGGCGCTTCCTTCGGAGAGCATCTCTTCAAACGCCTGTTGGTCGAAGTGGACGACCATCTTTTCTTGCGTGGAGCCAACTTTGGCTGCGTCCGATTGTGTCACCAACTCCTCAGCCGTGGAGAAGTTAGTCCCCAGCAGAGTCGCCATCGTGTTTGCCATGAAATATAAAGGAACAGAACAATTATCGGAGGACCGGACTTTTACTTCACGTTACAAACTCGCTTGTACAAAGAAAGCCTAGGGACGAAAACCTAGGTACAGCAGTCTAAGTACAATTATTTATTTTAGATTCTGGGGGGTGACGATAGAGGCTCGGGAAGGCGACGGCAGCCTTGCCTTACTCCTTGGACGATCGGTACGCAGCTTTGGCTCCTGTGAAAAGATGGTTGGCGTTGATGAAGAAATGCCCTTCTTGCTCTCCCTCTGACTGCTCTTCTGGCTTCTCTCTCTCTGTGTGTATTCTCTCTCTGACTATGGGAGAAGTCTCTCTGTATATACGTATTTCTCTCTGATATTGTATATATTTTACAAGGGCATGGCACCTTGCTATTTATAATAGTGGGATGTGATCATTAGGGTTGCCAATGATTAGCTCTTGGAGATGGCGGCGGCCTGGGGATTGGTCAATCCAGGCCGTTCGTTTCTGATTGTGACGAATCCGAGCCATTAGGTGTAGATTACACCAAATCCCATTAGCAATTAATGCTGATTGGAATAAATCTTCCTTATAATGATCTTCTGATATCTGCGAATAAATTAGATCTATTCTTCTGCCACGTGTCCCAGATTATTGGGATTTGACCCAATCTTTAATGGCAGCAAATCTGAGGAATTAATCGGTTTAGGACACGTGTCCTAGGAGCTGCTGGGGGGATCTGGACCGCATGACGAGTGAGCCGCATATAAATTTGAGCCGCATATAGTTAAGCCCACGTGTCAGGGCTGCCTGGGCAGTGGCCCTCACTTGAGCCCTTGAACCACAGGGGAGTAATCCTTGTGGGCCGTATAGGTACATATCCGCCTGAGCCGCATGGACATGATCATCTTGAACCGTATGAGAAGTCCTCGCTCGAGCCGCATGAGGCTTTCTTGGCCTGAGCCGCATAGGACAGATTCACTCTGAACCGCATGAGAAGTTCTTTGCTCGAGCCGCATGAGGCTTTCTTGACCTGAGCCGCATAGGATTCATTCTGAACCGCATGAGAAGTGAGCCGCATACGAACGCCCACGTGGCATTTTTATGGCTCTCAGGGGGATTTGTGTCAGAGATCTCTTTTCTCTTCCCTAGAGATTCATCATTATGACAGTGTCATAATTACCTGCTTTTGTGTCAGGACTGTCAACTTTTCAGAGGGGTCAGCCGTCAAAGCAATTAATGCAGCATGGGTCGGAGGGGAGCACTGTCAGGCCACGTGTCTTCTGAGCCGCATGGAATGCCTCAGGCCGCATAGCTCCTTATGCCGCATGACTCCCTGAGCCGCATGAGTTTTCTGAGCCGCATGGATCTTTCCTGGCCGCATGAGTCATTTTCTTTAGTATTTTCCATGCTTCTACAAATGCATATCAATTGTCCATGTAATCCATGTGTTTGACCTATGAGCATATACCAGTGTAGTCATCTTCCTAACCGACATTAAAGGATAAGATTACGGTAGGAGGAGTTCTAGCAAGAGACGAATCAAGGAAGTTGCCTGAGAGATCGAAATGGAATCAAGGGAGGAGATCAAGTAGGTGGATGAGATTCTAGACTCTAATCCTATATTACAGGCCCGTTCGGTACAGTCATGTAACCGAAACGGCAAACTTGACCTGCATCGGCCACCACAAAAATATGTAACGCCCCAGTCCCAAAATACGTAGGACTAAGTACGTAGACATGCCAGCTGTATACGTACAAAGTACAGGGTCTTGTATGTATACATAAGCTGTAAAGTGCAGTAATCCAAGACAAAACTAAATCTCATCCACAATGAAAAGAATAATAATATAAAATCAACTCGAATATTTATGATACAATCGTTGGACGGAGACAAAGTCCACTACCAACTATCTCAATGAAAAAAATGTACATGAATCGATCCATAAAATAACAAGATGAACCAAGCGCAATCGTCTTCGAAGGAATGGAAAAGACCACGGCCTTGGCTAGGATACCTGCGGAAAACATGAACACACACCTGGGGAAAACCAGGTCCTCAGACGGACGTAGCAAGATACAGGAAGAACAAGCTAATATGAACTGTCAGAATAAAATAATATATAAATGACTATCCTAGACACAAATATGCAAATGAGATTCTAACCGCCTATTGTACAATTTAGAGGACAACTTTCATGCGCATGGGTGGGATTTTAGGCTATGTGTACGTAACTGGAGTCCAGTAATCCGTATCCGTCCGTAACGTCTAAAACGTCAGAGGGCATCTACAAATAAATTGCCACAGTTCCATCCGGAGACTGTGGTTTACTTGTTTGGATTCCCATACGCACTAGTGACTGTCCTCTCCCAATATATCCCACACTGTTCAAGTCATGTCCATGGCTCGTCCAGTTTTGTAACTGCTTGAGTCTCTAAAACCCTAGTCATAGCAGTTACGATCATTTATCCGTCACACGACTTTAGAGAGGGCCAGTCCATAAGTCGTGCCCCTAGCAACATATCTCCAACCGTATAGTGTGTGTGTCATGGCCAAAGGAGATATAAGGATATCCTCCAACAAGAAGGTAGTCCGCTAAAACTAAGTTAACATGCATATAGTAAAGCGACCAATAGAGTCGTTTGCACCCAAGTACGGCTTGGACGCGCAGTTTATAACAAAGGAAACTAACAATATAAAATAAAATAAATAATACAGAAAATAATCTGACAGTTAATTAGCAAGGTATACTTGCCTGGGTCCTGAGCACTATGGTGGCGAAGATCAGACAGGAAAGTAGGTGGAACAACGGCTGCTGAGGAACTAAGGTCCAAACAACATCTCCGGATGCTGAAAATAGTCTATTATCTAATTACAATTAATACTGTACCTATTAGATTTATTTAATAAATTCTTAAGTTAGAATATGGCATAGGTTTTCGTATCAGCTTTTCGAAAAATTAAACGGATCGCATTTTCGTTTTCGAAATCTCCCGAAATCACGAAAATATCAAAATATATTTGTTTTTCGGACATCTAATACTCAAACAGTTTTACAAAAATATACAATATGAATTTTGTCTATTAAAATATGTTTTTGGAAACCTTACCTCGATACGCTTCTTTTAAAAAAAATTGGAGGCGAAACGGAGTTCGGAGCTAGGAGATATCGTCGTTCCAAGTTGCACTTGCTGCTAAAAAGCGGGGCTGAATTCTATTGACGAATTTTAGAGTTTTTATTAGACTAAAAATAATTTCGAATTATGGATGATAGAAGGGGGATGTATTGGGTTTATATAGGTATTTATTTCAGATTTATCTCCTAAATTAGATAGGATTTGATTTAAATAAATTGGAGTTTGCTTTGTTAGGATATGATATAGATAGAGATATTTTCCTAGTAGAAGTAGGATTAGTATTTATTTAAAACCCCCTTTAATTAATCTTCCTTTTAATTTAAATTATTTTAAAACCGATTCAATCCAAATCCAACTCAATTAAATCTAGATAATTTTAAATCCAAATTAAATATAGATGATTCCCATATTTAAATCAAACTTATTTAAATTAAATCAATAAAATCTAATCAAAGTTTAAATTACCACAATAAGTTCAAAATATCTTTTCTAAAAATAATAATAATAAATAATTTCGAAAATCCAAAAAAATATATGAATAAAAATTTGTACATCCATGCAAATAAGGTATTTACATAAAATATAGTTTTCTAAATTAATTTGAACTAAAAATAAAATAATCTTTTATAAAAGTAAAAGATAAAGGTTTTGGCAAATATCGTGAAATGTTCTTCTGATATAAAAATATTTGTTTACACTATGTATTGAAACAACATATTTATTCTATATTCATAAGAAAAACAATAATAAAATATTTGTATATGAATGAATAAATATCTCGTATTTACGTCTTTACGCATTCGCACTCGAGGTACGATACAAAAATAAAAATCAATACCAAAATAAATTAATAAAAAAATATAGTAAAAATTTAGGGGATTTATACAATCAGAAGACGATGCAAACGTATGCTTTATGGCATCCGATCAGGTACCTACTGAACCTGTAGTTGAAACATATGATGACTTCACCTTTGAGCAATTAGGAAATGCCTTCAGTGAACTGATAAGTGATTACAGAAAACTACGTAGCAAATATCAGACCTCTAAGAAGGTACTCAAAGAGTACAAAGGTGAAATAGGAAGACTTACCGACCTACTAGCTGAGGTTAGAAATAATGTTAGTGAGTCTGGTGAGCTTTCCTCTATTAAGCTCTTATTACACGAGACTACCAAGTCACCTGAAGAGAAAGACAAGGTTATTAACCAACTGAAAGAAGAACTTTCTAAAGAGAAGAAAAGTCTTCAAAGTGCACAAATCAGAATGGAAACACTCACTTCTGATTATACTAAGTTGTACGACACTTCCAAAAGATTGGAAATTAGGTTAGGAAAATAGCCTGAGACTGCTGCTTCCTACCCTAACACGTGTCACTTACCGAAAAATCGGAACATTCCCAAGCCAAACACTGTCAGACCTAACCCTATCAAACCTTTACCCCAAAAGGTTAAGCCCAAACAGGATTATAGGTATGCTTTCTTCTATATTAGAAAACCTAAACCTACCAACCATGCACACCACTCAGCTTTCAACACTCAACATGCTAAATGTCATTATTGTGGCCTTATTGGTCATATCTCTCCTGCATGTAGAATCAGAAAGCTTGTTGATTTAAATATTTATGCTTGGATACCAAAGGCTAACATTTCAGGACCCTACAAAAAATGGGTACCAAAAGTTTTATCTGTAAATTGTTTTGTAGGTGGAACACCTTTCACATGCTAAAAGCAAATGGATCCTCGACAGCGGTTGTTCACGGCATATGACCGGTGACGCTACATTATTTGCAACACTATCGAAGAAGAAGAAGGAAGGTTATGTTTCCTTCGGTAATAACTTAAAAGGGTATATCATTGGTATCGGTGATGTTGGTAAGTCTCCCTATCCTGTGATTAAGGATGTCTGTTTGGTTACCGAGTTGAAACATAATCTACTCAGCGTAAGTCATCTAGCTGATCATGGTTATGGCATCAACTTTGGCAAAGACAAATGTACTATAGTTGATAGCTCAACTGGTAGTACTATCTTTGAAGGTATCAGGGAAGACAACATATATGTTTTCTATTTGTTGGAAGAAACTAACATTTCAGGTAGATGCTTAATGGCTAAAAGTGATGAGAGTCATCTGTGGCATATGAGACTCGATCACGCAAATATGGACACAATCTCAAGATTATCCACGAAGAAGCTAGTACGCGATTTACCGGACATAACATTCAAGAAGGATTCGGTATGCAGCCATTGTGAAAAGAACAAAGCTACCAGATCCATATTCAAGTCAGTAAACGCAGTATATACTACTAGACCTCTAGAATTGCTACATATGGACTTATTTGGTCCTAGCAGAGTTGCTAGCCTCGGAGGTAAGCTTTATGCTTTATGCTTTTGTAATTGTAGATGATTACTCTAGATACACGTGGGTATACTTCTTGACACGCAAGAATGATGCATTATCCAAATTTTTCGCCTTTTGCAAGAAAGTACAAAATGAAAAAGGTTATATGATCACTCGTATTAGAAGCGATCATGGTGGCGAATTCGAGAATGCAGAGTTTGAGCAATTTTGTGACACACATAGTTTTGTACACGAGTTCTCCTGTCCTAGAACTCCACAACAAAATGGAGTTATGGAACGTAAGAACAGAACTCTATCCGAAATGGCCAGAGTAATGTTAAACCAGTTTAGTCTACCCAAATATTTTTGGGCTGAAGCTATCAATACAGCTTGTTTTGTTCTCAATAGAGTTCTAATACGACCCAAATCGAAGAAGACTCCATTTGAGTTATGGTTTGATAAAATTCCATCAGTTTCATATTTTAGAATATTTGGTTGTAAGTGCTTTATTCTTAATACAAAAGACAATTTGGGAAAGTTTGACGAAAAGGCCGATGAAGGTATATTTTTTGGTTATGCGGCCAAGAGCAAAGGATACAGAGTCTTCAACAAACGAACCATGATCATCGAAGAGTCAATCAATATCACTTTTGATGAACTGAATCAAATGACTATCGATGACAATGACGAAGATCTAACTGTACCAAGCTCAACAACAGCTGATTCTCAACCAAGCTCGGCACTAGCTGATCCTCCTAGAGAAGATCCAGGAACCAGCTACCTTCAGAGTCTGCCGAAAAGATTAAAATTTATGGCTGATCATCCAAAGGATTTGGTAATTGGTGATATTACCAAAGGTGTAAGTACTCGTACATCCAGTAGAGATATTATTTCTAGTGTTGCATTCATTTCACAGCTAGAACCCAAAACTATTGATGAAGCATGTATTGATAGTTTTTGGATAGATGCTATGCAAGAGGAATTAAACCAATTTGAACGGAATCAAGTTTGGGAACTTGTTCCCAAGCCTATTGATCATCCGGTCATTGGTACCCGTTGGGTATTCCGAAATAAACTGAACGAGAATGGTTTAGTGACTCGTAATAAGGCTCGACTCGTAGCTCAAGGATACAATCAGGAAGAAGGTATCGACTACGATAAGACTTATGCCCCAGTTGCGAGATTAGAATCCATTCGTATGTTATGTGCATTTGTATGTTTTCATAATTTTAAATTATTTCAAATGGATGTCAAGAGTGCATTTTTAAATGGTTTTATAAAAGAAGAAGTTTTTGTAGCATAACCTCCGGGTTTTACAGATTTTAAAAACCCTGATCATGTTTTCAAGTTGAAGAAAGCTTTATACGGTTTAAAACAAGCCCCTCGTGCTTGGTATGATCGTCTAAGCTCTTTTCTACTTGATAACGATTTTTTAAAAGGCATGGTTGACACTACACTTTTTATTAAGTCTTTTAGTGGCAAGCTTCTCTTAATACAAGTCTATGTTGATGATATTTTATTTGGATCTACTGATGAATCTCTGTGTCAAGAATTAATTTGACTAAGAATCCATTATGTCATTCTCGTACTAAGCATATCGAGATCTGACATCATTTTCTTAGAGATCATCATTAAAATGGAGATATAGACCTTGTGTACATAGATACTGAGAATCAATTAGCTGATATTTTCATAAAACCTCTAGCAGAAGATCATTTCAATTATTTACGTCGAGAATTAGGAATTTTGGACGTCAATAATGTTAATTAATTTTATTTTATGATTTTATTTCAATATGCAAAAACTGTGTTAGAAACAAGCCAATAAAGAGTCTGTCTGTCACCACAACTACGGTTGAAGCGAAGCGGTATTTAAGAGTTCCCAGGTGAACCTCCGCCAGCTGGGACAGTACTCCTACAACTAATTTGAAACAGTCGCTGTGTAACGAATTTTAATTTATAAAATAACATTAATTATATTAATTGAATGTTAAAATTACTAATCTTTGAATTAAATCTTTAAAATGAGCCAATGAAAAAGAAAGTGTTCCAAACCAACCCCAGGCGAATTCGGCCAGACTTCGGACCGAATTCGGCCCGAGTTCGGTTGAAGGTATCAGGTTATATAACCAGAACCTGAGAGCCTTTCTTCTTCATTGCTTCTAAAATCCACCATCACAGCACAACAGCCGCGCGAAAAGCTCTAAAACCCTAGTTCTTCACCACTCCTTCTAACATTCTTTTTAAGAAAATGCAGGAATATGAACAATTTTACTATTTTTGATTTTTATTCCAAGCAAAGATGTTATATCATTCATAGTTTGTCAATTATCAAAATAGGGGAGATTGTTGGCCCATTGGTCATATGGTCAAACTGATTTTAATAATTGATCAAACTCTGCCTCGATATATGAAGCTAGTCAGGATATCTCGGACTCTTGGACATGATCAAGAACAACTATCTACTCAGTTCAAGACCGAAGCAATATTTGCCTGTTCGAGTCTGTATTTTTTTGAGCAATGTATTTTTTATTTTATTGAGTCTAGAAATACGTTGTACACCGAGTCGTACTGGCAAATAGGCTATTCCAAAATGATTTCAAAATGTTTTTAAAATATCCTTAGTTTTGAAAAACATTCATATTAACAAAAGCTTCAAAAAGGTTTTCAAAAAGGTTTTCAAAAATCCCCAAAAACTATTTTTAAAAACCTAACCTAACCCTGACAGAACTCGGCCAGAGTTCGGCCAGAGTTCGGTTAGTGGCCGTTTTGATTTTTGAATTCTTTGGAACTTGGTCCTTCTGCAGTTGCGGATTTGACCGAGATTTCCTTATCGAGTTCTGCCTGAATTCTGCCCGAATTCTGCCAGAATTCTGTCTTTGGTACTCCTATAAATAGAGAAGGATTTCGATCATTTTAACTCACTCATTCACTTTCAATCTTCTCTCTATCTAAAGCTTTCAGTCTTCCAAAGAGTTTTTCTCGAGCTTCAAATTTTAGATCCCAAGCCAGTTACAATCCTCTAGTCGATTTGCCAGTGCGGTGCGGTCTAGAAGTTTTCAGAGTGATTGTAATCAGAAGGCTTGATTGAAGAATACTTCTTCATAATTGAAGTTGGACGAGTTCTTCGTATCAAAGCTCGCGTTGTAGAAGTTGCAAGGACTTCGTAAGAAAACTTACAGTTTTTTCAATAGTGGATTCAACTGGTAGCAAGAGTTCTACCGACTGGATTAGTCCTCAACAGAGGGAAACCAGTATACATCGCTGTCTTTGCGATTGCTTTCTTATCTCTGTCTTTACATTATTTAGTTGTGATTATTATTCTGTGATCTTGCTGCTAACATTTTTAATTAGCATTTTTCCGCTGCCAACTCTATTCACCCCCCTCTAGAGTATTGTGCTTTACGATTTCGTTCCTACACCCTGGTGGTCTAAATATCACTTTCCCTTGGTGATAATCTATCACGGCAAAATGCTCACTCAACCAATCCATTTCGAGGACTACTTTGAATCTCGAGAGTGGCATTACGAATAGCTGGGCTCTGAATTCCTTTCCAGCTATACTAATTGGGTAGTCTTACATATCATTAACAGGTACTACTCCTCCTTCTGTCATAATCCGATAGTTCGTCCTAGTAGGTACTGGTGTGAAGTCGTATCTATGTAAAAACTCAAGAAATAGATACTGTATGTAATGCCCAAATCAAACAGTGCTACGGCAGAAAATGAGTGGAGTAGAACAGAACCTGTAACTATAGAAGCATAAAAAATTACATTAAGCGTACAGAAAACTAGGTGCATAGTTAAAAGGGCGCATCCCTATGAAGAGAGAACTATGCGCGAACGAAATTGCGTAGCCAGATAACAAGACTTATGTGCCTAAGCGATACTGCACAGTACTGAAAGCGCATAAAAATAGATTTTTCATTGATATTCATGATTACATAGAAAATCTACTACAAAAATTGGGCCTGGCTTATTTATTCAAGATAGGCGCAGCTCCTTCCTCGGCCATGTGGATAAGTCGTTGGTAGCATGTGCAGCCCCTCTGCCATATAGATTAGACGCTGGTAGCGTGCACAGTTCGTCGGTCATGTGAATGAGCCGTTGTTAGAATGGGGTTTGGATTGACAATCAATCCAAACCCAGTAATCAACATCTTTGCTGCTTCAATAGCACTCGACGTCGTGTCGAGGTAGAATGTAGCTAGTACGTTGCACGAACAAAGACTACTCCGCCTATAATCAGTCATGCTCGTCTCAGTTTTATGATAAAGTCCTTCATCAAACTGACCACTTCCTTGAACAGAGAGATCTATGATCCTAGCCCATGACTAACACAATTAGTACCAGGCTCGTCAAGGAATAAGCTCGTATTCATCAGGGTACAGTGATGTCCTCGATATAAAGTAGGGAAAAGGAATAAACGAAAGAGTTCTTCCTAAAAATACCTATATTTATAGGCCATGCACGGTCAAAATCATACATGAAGTGGCAGACAGTCAAAGGCTCCAAATTATGGGATAAACCTTGTATTTATTGCAATGAATCTGCCACATCTAATTTTTGACCAAGTTTCGGTCAAAAGTTATCATTTTTCGAGCCCCACGCAGCGGCAGAATTTTGGAAGTTTGGCCCAAGTGCCCCAAAGGTGCAACCTCCAAAAGCACAGCCTTCTGGAGCACAATGCCCCAAAGGTGCAGCCTCCAAAAGTGCAGTTCCCTAGAGCACAGTACCTCAAGGGCGTAGCCTCTAAAAGGTGAAATCATTACTTCAATACTTATAGCACACTGACACATTGTGTCAGTTGTCAGATATCAGCTTGTTGACCCAAACTGGATCGTAATCAACCTAATCTTGATAATTAAAAAATTGATATTTGACATGATCCAACTCGACACATAAATCGTCATCAAAGCTACAAATCAGACGACTAACACATATCAAGTCAGACAATTATCATCGACGACTGCTCGACGAATACTGCAGGAACTTGACATCGTAAGTCTGTAATTTTTATACTTTTATTGAGTCTAGACTATTATACGTTGAGTCGCATTGAGTACCTCAACCATAGACTAGATAACCAAAAAGCTCCACAAATAAAAAGCCAAACTGCCAAAGCCTAACAAAGCCCATGAGCATTCTGTCTCCAAGGAGGCAGAGTTCGGGCCGAACTCTGCACACAGAGTTTAGGCAAAATTCTGCCTCCTAATTTTCAGGAGCTAATTTTTAGGGATTGCTCATTGCAAGTTTTCCAACGGCCGTAATTTTTGAATTTTGGACAGAGTTCTGGCCGAACTCTGCCTCACAGAACTAGTATATATATGCACCCGTTTCTCCCATTTGAAATCATCCAATCTTCTCTTCTCTTCTAATCTTATAGCCTATACATCCTAAAGAGCCATACTCTTCTCATCTACTAGCCACAAAACTTCCCAAGCCTACAAGGTGCTCGGTGCGAGTCAATTAGAAGTTTTGTACAAGAGTCTTGAAGAAGTCACTTAAAAAATTCTAAGTTTTGCCTCAGCGATCTTTCAAGAAGTTGGCGTGCTCTTCTGTGTAAAGGCACGTGGTTGTAAAGCTATTTCACAAATAGTGGTTTCAATCCTGAGCGAGAGTTCTCAGGCCTGGACTAGTCCTCCACGAAAGAAACCAGGTTAAAAATTTCTGTGTCTGCGTATGCTTTTTGATATTTATTTAATTTTCGTAATTATACTCTGATTAATTATTTACTAGTTGGGATTGAATAGAGTTAATTTTTTTTGATCATTATTGTCACAAGTACTCTATTCACCCCCCTCTAGAGTTGCCTATACGTACTTCAATTGGTATCAGAGCCAGGTTCTCTTGATACAGGGTTTATATCCTAGAGTTGATCCATGGCAACCACACAACCCATCTCTACCAACTATGGCGAGGGTCAATCCACAAATAGGCTACCCCTATTTGATGGGACCAACTACACATATTGGAAGACTAGAATGAGCTTTTATCTTAAATCTCTAGACTTTGACCTGTGGGCTGTAGTCACTAATGGCTACAAGAAACCTTCCAGAATAACTATCGAGGGGAGCCTCATGGAGAAATCCCATGATAAGTATACTGATCAGGAGAAGAAATAGGCAAGTCTAGACGCTAGGGTTATTAATGTCCTTTTCTGTGCCATAGACAGGATTGAATTCAACAGGGTCTCCACATGCACGACCTTTCATAAAGTATGGAAGCTTTTGGAAGTGACTCATGAAGGGACCACTCAAGTCAAAGAATCAAAAGTCAGTCGTCTGACACAGGAGTACGAGGCTTTCAAGATAAATCCTAATGAGACGATACTCAAATGTTCACCAGATTCCTCAACATCGTCAACCTGCTATCTTCTCTTAGAAAAGATTATTCCAACCATGAAAAGATACGCAAAGTGCTACGAGGATTGCCAAAGGTTTGGAACCCTAAAGTCACGGCGATCATCGAAGGCAATGATCTCACGACAATGTCACTAGAAACGTTGATGGGCAAGTTGATGACGTACGAACTCGATCTAAAAGACTTCGAAGAAATAGCTCCAAAAGAGAAGGAGATTGCATTGAGAGCTCATCGCCGAAGAACAAGCTCAGAAGACACTGATGACGACGACTTCGAAGGTGACGATCAAGCTCTCTTAGTTTGAAACTTCAAAAAGTTTCTACACTTCAACAAAAAGAAGAGAGAACAAAGAGACGATGAGGAAGAACGCACCTGCTTTGGATGCAAAAAGATGAGACATGTCAAGAAAGATTGTCCCTTAGCAAAGAAGGGAAGCAGATATGAGAAGCCATACAAGAAGCCAACTACAAGGAAGTATGCCAATACTAGCATCTGGCATGAAAGTGAGGCTAGTGATTCAGACGAGGAAGAGGACTTTCCGTAAAACACGGCTAACGTCTGTCTAATGGCGACTTCAGAAAAGGTAAAAGATTCTTTTGATGATTTTTCATTTGATGAACCTGGTGATGCTTTTGGTGATCTACTTGAAGATCACAAAAAGGTAATCAATAAATATAAACATGCAAAGGATAAGATCAAGGACACCGAAACCGAGATCCATAGACTTTTATGTTTACTAGAAGATGTTAGAAATACTATACCCACGAAAAATACTGAAGAGGTATCCAAGCTTAAATTAAGCTTACACGATGCTAAATCGATTATTGAGAAACAAACACTTGAAATCACGGCTTTAAACAAAGAACTTGCTGAAGAGAAAAATAAGTTCAAAATTGCTACAGGTAGAATACACGGTCTTACTGCTAAATGTGATTAGTTGAATGTTGTCTCTAAGAAATTAGAGATTAAACTAGGCAAGCAGGTTATTCAACCGCAAGTTCAGTCTCATAGTCACAACACGTACAAACACGTGCCTACTCAACACAAAAAGGCACGTTACCACAAGAACACTCATCCACGTACAACACAAAATCATGCTTTTATGTACACATATTCACATGCAGCATGTAAGACATACACGTAATCATTATCATCATCATGTTGCTGCACACAGTCACAATAATCATTATAATTACCCTGATGCTGCACACAATCACTATACTCACTCTAGTGCTGCACGTAGCTATCATCACCCTACTTATAGAAGTCACTATCAACATGCTCCTAGTATAAACATGCATGCTAGATGTATATATTATAATCTACATGGACACATTTCTCCATAATGTAGGATTATGAGATTAGTTGATAGAAATATATATGCATGGGTACCAAAGTCTAACCTCTCAAGACCCAAAAGAATCTGGTTACCAAAGGTCACATCTACTCGTGGTGTAGGTGGACCTTCCCTCTTCAACTAGAAGCAAGTGGATTCTCGATAGTGGATGCTTGCGACATATGACTGGAAATGCAAATATATTCGCATCACCATCGATAAAAAAGGAAGGATACGTTTCCTTCGGTAATAACCTTAAAGGCTACATCATAGGTAACGGTACAATTGGTTATCCTTCGCCTCCTGTCATTAACAATGTCTGTTTAGTGACCGAGTTAAAGCATAACTTGCTTAGCATTAGTCATCTTGCTGATCCCGGTTATGATATTAACTTCGGAAAAACTAAATGCTTTATCTATGATCGATCAACTGGAGACATCGCTTTTGAAGGGATAAAGGAAGATAACATTTATATTTTCTATCTATCTAGTGATATTAACAGTGCAGAAAGATGCTTTTATGCTCACAAAGACGAAAAGCTCCTATTGCATCAGCGTCTTGGTCATGCCAACATGGATACTATATCCAGATTATCCACCAAGAAGCTAGTCAGAGGACTGCCGGATATCACATTCAAGAAAGATACGATATGTGCCGAATGTGAAAAGAAAGGCTACCAAATCTTTCTTTAAATCCATAAATTCTGTAAGTACTACCCGACCTTTGCAATTACTTTATATGGACTTATTTGGTCCTAGTAGAGTAGCCAGTCTTGGCAAAAAACTTTACGCTTTTGTTATTGTAGATGATTTTTCAAGATTTATATTGATTTTCTTTCTTACAAACAAAAGTGATACAATTTCTATTTTTAAAGTATTTGCTAAAAAGGTCCAAACCGAAATAGGCTACATGATTACTCGTATCCGAAGTGATCATGGTGGCGAATTCAAAAATTCTAATTTTAAAAAGTTTTGTGATTCAAATGGTTTTAGTCATAAATTTTCGTATCCAAGAACTCCTCAACAAAATGGTATTGTAGAGCGAAAGAATAGAACTCTTGGCGATATGGCTAGAGTTATGCTAAATCAATTCTCTCTTCCGAAATACTTTTAGGCAGAAGCTGTCAGCACAGCGTGCCATGTTTTGAATAAGGTGTTGATTCGACCTATTTTGAAGAAGACACCCTACGAGCTTTGGTTTGGTAGGACTCCTAATGTTTCTTATTTTAGAATGTTCGATTGTCGCTGCTTTATCCTAAATACCAAAGACAACTTAGGCAAATTTGATGCCGAAGCTGACGAAGGTATTCATTTTGGCTATGCGGCTAAGAGTAAGGGATATAGAGTGTTCAACAAACGCTCTATGATTGTTGAAGAGTCTACTAATGTAACTTTTGATGAGGACAATAGTACAATTGTTATTCCCGACGATGATGATGAACCATCTACTTCGACATCTATAAATGCAACGTCTGAAACCAGCTCTTCGAAGGAATTACCAAAGAAGTTTTAATTCACTCCCTCTCATCCAAAGGACTTGGTAATAGGTGAAATATCAAAAGGGATAACTACTCTATCCACTGTAAGTCATTATAGCTAGCACTGCATTCATTTCTCAAATAGAATCGAAAAACGTTTTAGAAGGTTTTAATGATGAATTTTGGATTTCCGTGATGCAAGAATAACTCAACCAATTTGAAAGAAGCCAAGTTTGGGAACTTGTTCCTAAACCTACTGCCACTCAATAATTGGCACTAAATAGGTTTTTCATAACAAAGTAAACGAGGACGGTTAAGTCACTCGTAACATAGCTCGTCTCGTAGCCCAAGGATACAATCAAGAGGAGGGCATCGACTATGATGAGACGTATGCTCCTGTTGCCCGAATAGAATCCATTCGGATGCTTTGCGTATTTGCAAATTTTTAAAACTTTAAACTTTTTCAAATGGATGTAAAAAGTGCTTTTCTAAACGGTTTTATCAAAGAAGAAGTTTTTGTCAAACAACCACCTGGTTTCAAAAATCATAAATTTTATGACCATGTTTTTAAACTTAGGAAAGCTCTCTATGGCCTCAAACAAGCTCCTTGAGCTTGGTATGATCGTCTGAGTACTTTCTTACTAGATAATGGTTTTTCAAAAGGGAAAATCGACACTACACTATTTATAAAATCTCTTGATGACACAATTCTTTTAGTGCAAATATATGTTGATGATATTATTTTTGGGTCTACTAATGTGGGTCTATGCAAGGAATTTGCCAAGTGTATGCAGAATGAGTTCGAGATGAGCATAATGGGGGAGCTCAACTACTTCATTGGATTGCAAATCAAACAACTCTCACAAGGCATCTTCATCAGTCAATCAAAATATGTCAAAGACATGCTGAAGAAGTTTAAGCTTGACAACATCAAACCGATCAGCAACCCTATGGCTACTACCACAAAGCTGGAACCTGATGAAAGCGGCAAATCGGTCGATCAACGTAAGTATCGAGATATAATTGGTAGTTTATTATATTTAACTACTAGTCGCCCCGACATTATGTTCAATATTTGTTTATGTACTAGATACCAAGCCAATCCTAAGGAATCACACATGACCGCAGTTAAGCGTATCTTTAGATACCTTAAAGGAACTATTACAATAGGCTTGTGGTATCCCAAAACTACTTCCTTTGACTTAATCGAATATTTTGATGCTGATTTTGCGGGATGCAAAGTCGATCGTAAGAGTACCAGCGGTACATGTCATTTGCTAGGTAAGGCGTTAGTCTCATGGTTTAGCAAGAAGCAGAACTCTATCGCACTATCCACAACAGAAGCTGAATACATCGCAGCTGGTCGTTATTGTGCACAGATTCTGTAGATGCGGTAAACCCTTGAAGACTACAACTTATGTTTCAAGCAAATACCTATTTTCTGCGATAACACTAGTGCCATTAATCTGACCAAGAACCCAGTTTGTCACTCATGCACTAAACACATAGAGATTAGACATCACTTTTTGCGTGATCATCAACAACAAGGCACGATTAATTTAGAATTCATAGACACTGAATATCAGCTTGTAGACTTCTTTACCAAACCACTGGCCGAAGAGTGCTTCAACTTTCTTTGTCGTGAATTAGGAATTTTGGATGAAACAGTCATAAATAAATTGGCCTGCGTAAATAACGATTATGATATATATCTTTATGGTGACCTTGCTATGGGTATAAGCCGAAAGGGTCCTTCTGACAACAAGGCGTTAAAGCCTAAGCGACATAGTGTACTAGTCTTCGGACTACCGCTAGCTGGAATCCGGCCCCTACAGCTACCCCATGGCAGTTTTGTAACGCCCCAGTCCCAAAGTAGAAGGACTAGAAACGTATCATGCCAGCTGTATACATACGTAGTATACTCTGATATATGGAAACCTTATATGTATACATAAGCTGTAAAATACAGTAAACCACAACTAACTAATCTCATCCACAGAACAAGAAGATAAAGATATCATTAATGAATAGTCTTGATACAATATGTTGGGTGGAGACACATCCACTACCAAAAAAATAAAAAAAAGATGTACATGATATACAAAAGTATCGATGAAGGTAGCAAGATAGATCCAAGATGCGTCATCTTCGAATAAATGGAGAAGATCACGACCTCGGCTAGAATACTTGCGAAAGACATGAACACACACCTGGAGAGATAACCAGGTCCTCAGAGGGACGTAACAAGACAAATAATATCATGCCCTAAACTGAATAATAAAAGCTCAACAGAAAAGTATATATGACTAAACAGATAAAGGTCCTTAACCATTCTACCTGAAAATGTATTTTGAAGACAACGTTCCACACAAGGGCTTCCGAGACTAGAAACACGGTGCGTTAGCGTTTCAACCGAGGTGCTAGTGGCATCTAGAGGAAAATAAATAAATGTACACACTAGCCTCTCGGGTGAGTCACTAACGGCAGCTAGAGGAAAGTAAATCCATGACACATTTGTGTTTCAACCGAGGCACTAGTGGCATCTAGAGAAAAGTAAATAAATGCACGATACACTCGCTCTCGGCTGAGTCACTAATGGCAGCTAGAGAAAAGTAAATGTGTGAAAGCCCCTGTGCTTAATAACTATCTTCCCCCTCCCCATGCACTACTCGTGCTGAATCCACACCATGATATTTCTAATAAACGCTAAGTCTTCTAGGCAATTATATTAGCAGTTATATCCTAACGCTCGTCCTGTACGCACCGATGTACAGTTGGTACGCAAGTCCGAATCTATATGAGACACATGACATCGTGGCACACAGGTGTCGGGCCAATGAATGCGGCACAAACAAAGGTGGTCCCTTAACTCTAGGCCAAATGCATAAAGAAAACTAAAGTGTAGTAATTTACAACTACATATGGTTTTAAAAGAACAAAAATAAAACATACATAATATAGAGCAAAAAATTAAACATTAAAGGCAAGGTGTCTTTCCTGATGTCTAAGTGAGGTAAGATGATGTCCTGGCGACGAATCAACAGCGCACAAAGAGGAAGGTGTAGGAACAACTTCGGATGCTGAAAATAGTCTATTATCTAATTGTAATTAATACTGAACATATTACATTTATTTAATAAATTCTGAAGTTAGGATATGGTATAGGTTTTCGTATCATCTTTCCGAAAAACTAAACGGATCATATTTTCGTTTATGGAATCTCTCGAAATCGCAAAAATATCAAAACATATTTATTTTTTGGACACTAGATACTCAAACAGTTTTACAAAAATTTACAAAACAAATTTTGTCTATTAAAATATATTTTTGGAAACCTTACCTTGATACACTTCTTTTAGAAAAAATTAGAGATGAAATGGAGTTCGGAGCTAGGAGATATCGTCGTTCCAAGTTGCTCTTACTGCTAAAAAGCGGGGCTGAATTCTAATAACAAATTTTAGAGTTTCTATTGGACTAAAACTAATTTCGAATTATGGCTGATAAAAGGGGGATGTATTAGGTTTATATAGGTATTTATTTCAGATTTATCTCCTAAATTAGATAAGATTTGATTTAAATTGATAGGAGCTACTTTGTTAAGATATAATATAGATAAGGATGCTTTCCTATTAGACTTAGGATTATGCTTAACTTAAAATATAGTTCATATTTATCTAAATTATCTATAACATTATTTAAAATTACTATAGATAATAAATAGAGTTAATATTTATTTAAACAACCTTTATCTAATCTCATTTATACAAGCTGAAATATTTAATACTAAATTGACATTTATTCTATATTATGTAAATAGTGTACAATATAAGTAGCATGTAAAAAGAAATAAAAGTTATGAAATAAATCCTAAAGTTTTGAAATTTTTTTGTATAATATAGTTTAGATCCTTAATGTACTAGAAAAATAGTTTTATATATTTTTATACTAAATTCACTAATGAGCACTACACTAAATATATGTAAAATGATACAAATTATATAATAAGTCAATAAATAGTTATTTAAAAATCCAAAAATTCTACAAATATTTATTTCAAAAAATCAGGGGGTTTACAAAAGTCTTATCTAGATAAGGACTAAGAAGAGTTTTAATTCCCCTTGAATTATCCACTATTTAATTCAAATTGATTTAAAAGTAACTCAATCAAATATAATCCAATGTAGATAGATTCTACCTCTAATTTAAACTGTATTTAAATAACTTAATATTTTTTTTCAACTTAAATCACCATAATTAATTACATATTAAATCAACCCATATTTAATATACTTTTTTCAAAATAATATATTAATGATAATAATTAATTTTGAAAATACAAATATATATACACTCGCATGCAAAAATAATACCTACATAAAACACAGCTTTTCTAAATTACTAGTTATACCTGTACCATAAAATAAAATGGCCTTTTTTAAATAAAAATAAAGTTTGGCAATCCTCGGCGCGACGTATTTACAACTTCAAGCAATATAAAATATTTATCATCTATTATTTTGAAATATTTTCTACATCTATATAATTAAAATATTTTATAAAAATATGTACTTCGCACTTATTCGCACTTGACGAAAAATTTACGAAACGCAAACTCGTACTTGACGTACAAATACGAAGTACAAAAATCAATACCATATTTATTAAGAAAATTGTAGTAGAAATTTAGGGATTTTACAAGTTTCATCGTAATGGTCGTTGTCATAAATCCTTATTTATTATATGGTTTAATTTTATTTATGACTTAGTTAATTCAAACTTTCAAAATTCTATTTTTTTTCCATCAAAAATTAGCCATTTTCAAACTTTCCTGTGTTCTGTGCCCATGGAGGCAGAGTTCGGGCCGAACTCTGCCCCACACAGAGTTCGGGCCGAACTCTGTGTCTTTGGTCACAGAAACTTTAATGCTTCTCCGTCACTCCTTGTTTTGATCCGACGGTCCAGATTTAACCCGCTTGACTACTCCTAAACACCTTAAACCCGAGAGACAACCCTTTCTCTTCATTTTGTTCTTCTTTCATCTTATTCCAAACACAATTTTTTTAAACCCTAACCCTAGAAACTCCACTTTTAGGGCTCCTTTTCTCCCCAAACTCAGGATCTCAAGCTTTTGGGAGGATCTCTTCCCTCTTTTCTCATTTGTGTGAGGTATAATTTCTTATTCTTCTCTATTTCCTTTCAATTTTTCAAATTTTCCCCATGGCTCCAAGACTCTTTGGAAGAGGCAAGAGAAGAAGGAGTGAAGGTGCATCATCTTCCAATCCTCCTCCTCTTCTTGCTCCTCCAATCCATCCACTTTTTAATCCACCACCACCTCATGACCCTAACACATTTAATGAACAAATTTTTGTATAATTGGAGGCTTCCAATGAATGGTTTGCCGATTTTCATTCACGGAGTGTGTATGCGGGTCATCCAATTAATTTTACTATATTTTTGGCTTATGATTCATTGTTCCATGATCTTTGTTTAGATAAGTTAGTTTCTACATCATCTATTATCTATTTGAATGCTATCCAAATGTTCTATTATAATCTAACCTTTGATGACATACGAATCTATTCTTGTGTCATCGGTATCGACATTACTTTTGATAATTTTGAGCTTGCAGAATATCTCGAGATCCCAGAACCCAATTCTTGGGAGAAACTTATCGATGCCCGCAAGTTTCAATTTCCTGATGGATCGTCACTTGAAAGCTTCAAGGATGATTTGTGTACTCCCAACACTCGTCCACGCAAGCTACGGGCTAAATATCTTAACCCATATTTCTATGAACTTTATCGTATCATTTTCTCCACGATTGTACCCAAAGCGGGATCGACCGATGAAGTATCTTATATTGAGATCTCTGTACTTTATCATCTCTACTTGCATGTCCCTTTTAACTTTTCATGCACTATGATGGACTGGATAATTAGTGCACGAAAGAGACCTCGATCTTTGGTCTCGCCCTCTATTTGTCGATAAGTTTTCGTGCGTTCCATATTCTCCTTGATGAGTGCCAGTTCCTTTCTGCCCCTACCTATCTGTCTAAGGTACGATGACTTCTAGCAGCTGTTGAGTCTCCTGCCGAGTCAGAACATTTCGAGTCTGATGCTCAGGCTGATCCTCGTGCTCTTGGGCAACCTGCGCCTAAGCCACCTGCTACTCTTGAGTCCATTCAGACTATGCTGCGTGATCGTTTTCGCTTGGAGGACGATTTTTGGACTCAGATGGATTATCGTGCCACCTTACAAATGACGGCCATCAGTAATACCTTGCATGACATCCAGTACTCCTTGGCTTCTCATCCTACAGTATCTTATCCCATGGTATGGGACCCTTCTCGCGTAGGTTATCATATCGACAACACCTGGGTCAGGAGGTATTTGGATCCAGATACAACGTTTATTGATCCTCGTCGCTCTGCCAGCGACCCATCTGACTCTGCTGGACCTTCCCATGCTCCGTGACGGCCTTGGTCTATTTTGTGATGCTACTGATGCTTAGGATTTCTATTGTTTATGCACTTTGTCATTTCATTCAGTTGTTATATAGTTGAAAACTCTTTGCTTTGTACTACTTTATGATCATATGGCTTCTATTTGGATCATTTGCTAGTTATCTCTTACGTTGGATATGAGCCTTGGTTGTGTGATTGCATATTTTCACCATGGTTATATTTTTATGGGGGAGCTTCTATTTTATTTTGCTAAATGTCAAAGGGGGAGAATATGTGATATTTGCTTAACCATTTTGGATAATTACTTGTGTGCTATGTATTGTTTGGACTAGTACTTGTATAAGGACTTCTCTATTTACGGGGGAGCCGAAATATCCATCTACGGGGGAGCTATATATGTGTCCAGGTATGAATGTTGCGACACGCAAATATCGCAATTTTGTCAATTATCAAAATAGGGGAGATTGTTGACCAAAACTAGATCGCAGTCAACCTAATCTTGATAATTAAGAAATCAATATATGACATGATCCAACTCGACACATAAATCATCATCAAAGCTACAAATCAGACGACTAACACATATCAAGTCAGACAATCATCATCGACGACTGCTCGACGAATACTGCTGGAACTTGTCATCGAAAGTCTATAATTTTTATTCTTTTATTGAGTCTAGACTATTGTACGTTGAGTCGCACTGAGTACCTCAACCATAGACTAGATAACCAAAATACTCCACAAACAAAAAGCTAAACTGCCAAAGCCCAACAAAGCCCATGAGCATTCTGTCTCCAAGGAGGTCTGGTTCGGGCCGAACTCTGCCCCCACACAGAGTTCGGGTCGAACTCTGTCTCCTAATTTCCAGGAGCTAATTTTTAGGGATTGCTCATTACAAGTTGTCCAACGGCCATAATTTTTGAATTTTGGACAGAGTTCTGGCCGAACTTTGCCTCCCATAACTAGTATATATAGGCACCCTTTTCTCCCATTTTAAATCATCCAATCTTCTCTTCTCTTCTACTCTTATAGCCTATAAATCATAAAGATCCATACTCTTCTCATCTACTAGCCACAAAACTTTTCCAAGCTACAAGGTGCTCGGTGCGAGTCAATTAGAAGTTTTGTGCAAGAGTCTTGAAGAAGTCACTTGGAAAATTCCAAGTTTTGCCTCAGCGATCTTTCAAGAAGTTGGCATGCTCTTCTGTGTAAAGGCACGTGGTTGTAAATCTATTTCACAAATAGTGGATTTTAATCCTGAGCTAGAGTTCTCAGGCATGGACTAGTCCTCCACGAGGGAAACCAGGTTAAAAATTACTGTGTCTGCGTATGCTTTCTGATCTTTATTTAATTTTTGCAATTATACTCTGATTAATTATTTACTAGTTGGGATTGAATAGAATTGATTTTTTTGATCATTATTGTCATAAATACTCTATTCACCCCCTTCTAGAGTTGCCTACACGCACTTCACAGCTGTCAATTGTCAGTTGTCAGATGTCAGCTATCAGATATCCGCTATCAATTTCGTCAAGGAGCAAAGTTGCCAGGGCACCCAGAAGCGCAGTCTTCATGGCACTCCAAAGCGTAGCTTGCGTAATACTCCAGATAATGTTTAAATATCGCATCTTATACAATACTTAAGAGAGTAGCTCCCATAGTATCATAAAGCGTAACATTTGCCGATGGATGCCACTTGGCCAGCAAAGGCACAGTGCCTCTCAGGCATAGTCAAATCCGATCAATTACAACAAACGAGATCTTTGAGCAATATACATGCGCCATATGTCATTGACTCAGTCATGCCTATGAATGGGTGACAACCACCCAAGATCTCAGCAACAAATGTATCTCAACAACTGCCACACGTCAGCTCATCCACAGACCAACAGTACAGTTGCAACATATTCTATTCTATCTTCGCGTGCAGTGCTTCCGTATGCCAAAAACCCATGCGCGTATCGTATATGTGCACATGGGTTTGGTTTTCTCACCAGCCTATAAATAGAAGGGGCCTTCTTTTATTTTATACCTCTAGTACGGATTATCCATATACAGACATCTAGAGAGTCAGAGTAATTTTTTTCGTCATCAGATCCGGAGTAAAGGAACCACTACAATGTTTTATCTCCATTGTCCCACTTTCCATAATCAAATTTTACTTAGATCTTCTGTTTAGGAGTTCTTTTGTACTTTCTTCTCGTTTGTAATACAAAAAGCTAATACAACTTTTGTCTTTGGTGAACAAACAGGTGACTTTGTTGGGGACTTCCTTCTCCTCCAATGAGATGGTCGTGACGCAATCTAACGACGCTAAGCTCGGGTCCTCTCAAAAGATGCTGGCCGTTCACTTCGATCAGCAAGCTTTTGAGGACTTACTCTCTGAAGACAGTGCGAGTCCTTCATAGCGGCTAGTAAAGCCAAAGAAGACTTGTCGAACCTGGGTGCCTAAGACCACTTTGCCGTGAAACACAACTGAAGGGGATGCACTCTAAGCATCCCAGAATCTGGACGCACCTAATGTGCATGTGCAGGCTATCACCGCTGCCTTTCAGTTCATGCATGGGTCTGGGAAGCACAGTACCGACTGCTATTCCCAATCCATGCATTCCCAATCGAAGACGCAGTACAAGAGGAAGGGCGCAGCCCCTCTCCCGTACACAGAGCCAACGACGCAGGGAAATTCCTCTATCTTTGACAAAATTACTTTCCCACTAGGCAAGGAAAATTTAGATTCTGAGTACTATACGCCTATGAGGGCTAGTACGAAGAAGTCCAAGGCAGTATGCAATATGCGTGCTCAACGTGCTACGTCGACAAAAAGCCAGAAGTAGGCATTGAGAGTGATGCACGCAGCTGATGGCAAGATGTATAGAACTGACTCAGGTGCTACTGTGCCCAGAATAGGTTAGTTCTCAAAGTCCTCCTACAACATGGGTGCATCTCATACATAGGAACCAAGCTGCAAAGGGGAAACGATCGTTACGCAAAATATGCCCATTCTAAGGATGCTTGTGCTAATATCCTCATCAACTACTGCTGTAACATGACAACGATATCTCAACCAACAAGGCAGTTTATGTTCCAGCGACTGTAACATGTAGCACTTGTCCAACTGCGTCTCGGAAAAAGGGTACCGACAGAAGACGTAGAAGAACTTTTTGTTGCCTCGTGCCATGCCACATAGAATTCTTCTTCCTTAAAGAAGAGTTCCAAATCCAATAATCCTTCAGTCTGGGGGTAGCTACCTCCTGGATTCTGAGGACGACACCAAATTGTCCATCTTTCCTTAGGATAGTGAAGCTCAAGGGTCTGAAGCAGAGAGCGGGAGGTCCACTTCACTATATACTTCATCTCATTTGATGTCGGTATACATGATAGGGTGACAACCCAGAAAGTAGCGAAGTGTCGAACCATTAACAACGTATTGAGGTCCTCAAGGCAGGTCTCTAGACGTCAAGTGACTCTATGGATGCTTTACCAGGTGGACTTGGAGCTCAAGGATAGGTTGCCCCCAAGGGCCTCCGCTCCAACAAACCAGGATCCAGGAACTAACGAAGAATCTAATGCCCCCTCCCAGGTTCCAGCTGCAATTGAGAACCATACTCTACCACAATCATCTGTCCCGCTAGTGTCAGAGGAGAAACATGAAGCTCTCAGGAAGATATAGGCTCGCTTTGACGCCAAATATTAGAAGGAGGCACTGTGAAAACTTGGGATTCGACAACCATATCCTCCTGAATAGAACAATGTGGTTTACCTTCTCAAGTATAAACTGTAGTCCTGGACTCCGTTCGATGAGAATGAATCTCCCCGTCGATTTTTGACATACTTCGCCTCTATGACAGGGCACTTGCCAAAGGACGACGCACTGCTTACGAATCTGTTCATCGGGGCATTGCATGGGGTGGCATAAGAATGGTTCTACAGCCTTCCTGACAACTGCATTTTGTCCTTTGACGATTTCAAATGATCCTTCGTCTCCCGAATTTATGAAAGAGGAATGTATATGACAATGTCCTCTCATAGACATTGCCCATAATGAAAGGAAGTCGGTTCGCACCTACATCGAACTTTTTCGTCAGGTAGCCTTGAGGTTTCCTTATGGTATTCCTGAGCCGGTGTTGATGGACTCATATCGCAAGAACATGCTCCCAACAATCAAGCTTTGATACAACTCCCTTCAGTTCATGAAATGGACGACATTTATTTTCAGTGCCGATAGTGCTGAAAAGACTGCTATGGAGGTGCGCTTACTGGGGTAAACTTCCCTACACTTGACAACAAAGGAAAATGTCTATCCGGCAGCAACCTTGCTAATACCAGCAAAGACAGAAAAACGAAACAAGCCCTAACCGTCAATATTTCTAAGGCTTCAACATCCGTGAACCAAAAGCCGACAGAGGTACCAAGGCCGAAGGAAAATTATTTATTCAATAACGAGGACGTGTTGGAGATCTTCAACATGCTGATAAAGGGCGATAAGCTCCAACTTCCTCCCCCCAAGCATCCGGACGAGGTGGATAATGTATAACCCCAAGTACTATCACTACCACCGATATGTTTACCATTCAATAAGTGATTGTCACGTGTTGAAGAAGAAAATATAAAGGATGATTAATGCCAAAGTCCTCTCATTCGACTATAAGGATAAAACGGTCACTACAGACATGGTGACCCTCCAGTTTCGTAACTTCCCGACAAGGGAATCCTAAGACGTTGTCGTCTCGATTTCTAAGGCAGCAATAGAGGTCGTTAACCTCCCACCAGCCTGCAACAACGCTAAGGGGCTGGTTTCCCATACAACGCTGCAAAATAAAGTTATGTGGGTCCATCCCGATCTCGCTCTAGACGTGATACAACCCATGACATGGCCTGCCAAGGGGAAGAAGTCTAAGTCATGTCGCATGGTTTTTGCTGAGATTGATGAGTTTTGGTTGGCACCCGCTCAGGTCTTTCTTACCAGTGAAAAGGCAACCCGGCTCCAGAGGAAGATGCACCTCTAGTTGCCATGACTGCTGCATCCGATATTTTGGAAGCAGGTTCATTCCAGCCTCCTGTGATGGCTAGACAAAAACAAAAGGAGACTCGCTTCGACAAACCACTATGAAAAGACTTTGTAGTGCGGTAATCAAGCCATACAACTTCGACATATTAGCATAACTTGCTAATACTCCAGTGAGGTTGTCACTCTTCGAGCTCCTCCGCTTCTCCAAAGAACCCAGGATGCCCTGAGCGAGGCACTGCAACATGCTGACTCCTTCCTCAGCTAGGTCTAGCAACCTGATATAGACCCTGCAGCTTGCCCACATTGCTATAGTGTGGTCGAAACGATCCCCAAAATCACCTTCTCTTAGCAAGACATATTATTGAAAAATAACAAACACAAGAGACCTCTGTACTATACAAGGTATATTGGCGCCAGTAAGGTGGATCACATACATACCGATCTAGGATCTTCTCTCAGCATCATCCCCCGGAGCCTGCTCCAGACTCTGGGCAAACCGATGCATCATCTATCTGTTTCAAGTACAATGATCAGCAGCTTCAATGTCGGCAAAAGCAACACCCGGGCAAGATACACCAGAAATGTCAAATAGGCAACTTATAAACGAAGGTGACATGTTATGTCAACGACGCCGATATATCCTATAATGTCTTGCTTGGACATCCTTGGATACATGAATATATGATAGTACCGTCCACGCTTCACCGATACATGAAGTAAGTTGACAGCAACGGTCGGGTCAAAACAGAGTTTGTCGATGTAGGTCATTTCAAAGGAATCGAGGCCTACTACGCCGATGGGTATCTTTACCAGTCGGCCCGTCAGGGGGAACAAGATGCTGATGCCGACGATGAGGTAGAGACGAAGATAACTTTAGATGAGCCTGTAAGGGTTTGTCTCAAGGGATGTGCTCCCAAGACATCAGCTCCCCTGGTGGTCAAACTCCCAAAGAGGACTCAAGAACCTCTCATGGCCAAGCTTCATGGAGAGCCATAAGAACCCCTTATGGTCAAACTCCCAAGAAGAGCCCCACGATCGACGTCAAGAGAGAACCAGCCAACTACTGGGACTCAGGCACCCCTAGTTGTCAAACTATGAGGAAAGGCTCCTAAACCTCCACTCGTAGCAGTTGTATATAGTGATTCAGATGAATGCATTGATGCTCGATGTACCGTCGCTGGACGATATAATCCCGACCAAATTCTTTATTTTATCAATAAAGGCCTATCTTTGAATTATTCTGATCTTGCATAATGGAATGCCATGTATACTTTAGATAACGCCCTAGGCTCATTGTAAACACAGATAGTGCCCGCTAATATGGTAAACCGGGTCCTCCCATCTAGTAGAGCTTGCTTTGTGGTTCCATCCAAAAGGAAGGAGGAGAACCCCATTATCTTCGACAGAGTGGAATGTCACCAAAAACATACCCCAGTTGAACCGGAGCCAGATAACGACAAGATGCAAATCCACCGTTATACCTCTTAAGACAAACACCTTATCCAAAAGATGGGTTATGACTTGAACAACGGCAAATGTTTAAACTATTGTAAAGGTCGACGCCTATCGGTATGCCTTCCCACCCCAAAAGGGAAGGCCTAAGATTTTTATAAACGCACTCGCCGTGAGCTAGGATATGTAATGCCCCCAAAAACTCTTGAGAGTTCGAAAGCCGAAGTCGGGGTGCACTCTCTCTCGTTCGAATCCTCTACTTGGGACTCCGATACTAGCATCGACCAAGTCTTCAGAAAAGTATTGTATATCAATATGACTTCCACGTACACTCTAGCAGAGGACAATGACCAAGCGCTACAATTCTTCGAAGAAGAACCTTGGGCTCAAAGCTTAGGATCTCAATGGGAGTTGTATTTCAAATAACGAGAACCTCCCACAGAAGACGAGGTCATGCAAATCGACTTAGGGGATAAATCGTCATTTAAACCTATCTTCATCAGCAAAAGTCTACCAGGGAAGACCGTGAATCCTTGGTACAACTTGTCCAGGATTATATCGACGTCTTCGCTTGGTACTATAAAGAAATTTCAGGTTTAGACCCACAAGTCGTGCAACATCCGTCCAGTTGCTAAGCCTGTCAAACATCAGCAACGGCGCTTCCGCCCTGATATCATGGATGCCATTAAAATCGAGGTAAATAAACTCATAGCCAGCAGTTTCATCCGCAAGGAACAACATCCAGATTGGGTAGCCAACGTTGTTTCTGTCACAAAAAAGAATGGGAAGATTCAGGTCTGCATAGATTTCAGGGATCTTAATTCGGCTTGTCAGAAAAAAGAATTTTCCTTTCCGATCATCTACCTGATGATCGATAATACATGTGGCTTCGAACATGTCTTTCATGGACAGTTTTTTAGGCTACAACCAAATCAAAATGTTCCCCAATGACAAAAAGCATACATCATTTCGAACGCTAAAAAGAATCTACTATTATATATTAATGCCCTTTGGTCTCAAGAATACAGGTACGACATTCCAGTGGGCATGAGTACCATATTCTGCAAACACCTCCAAAAAATAGTAGAATGTTATGTTGATGACATCATTATGAAAAGTTGAAGTAAGAGCGACCATCTGAAGGACTTGAAGACTGTGTTCGATCTAATACGGGCACATCAGCTAAAGTTGAACCCAACCGAGTCTTTCCTGGGGGTTTCCAGCGGCAAGTTCTTGGGCTTCATCATAACGGTTAAGGGTATTCATATTGACCCTGAGTAGACGAAAGCCATCCTTGACATGGCTCTACCGAAGAATCTTAGAGAGCTTCACGGCCTACAAGAATGTTTGGCATATATCCGAAGATTCATAAAAATCTTTTTGGACGATACCATCCTTTCACCACGTTAATGAAGAAGGGAGTTTCTTATGTCTGGACCAAGGAATGCCAGCAAGCATTCAAAGACATTAGGAAGTATCTCACGAATCTCCAGTTCTAGTGTCCCTACTCGTGGGAAGACACTTTTTACTTTATGTCCGTGCAATAGACCATCCTCTTGGTGCCCTGCTAGCTCAAAAAAGCGACGCAGGCTACGAGTATGACATCTACTACCTCAATAGATGATTGGCGTCGAATACTGGTACAATATAGTTGAGAAGGAATGCTTGGCTTTGGTGTTTGCCATACAGAAAACCCGTTATTATATGGCGGGGCAAACAATCCACGTTATCTCTCGAGTCAATTCCCTCATAGTTCTCATGACTAAGCCGGAAGCGCTGAACTCATGACTAGATACATGGACAATCTTGCTATCACCATACGACTTGGTGTTTGTCCCATAAATGGCAGTCAAAGGTCAAGCATTGGCCAATTTCCTGGCAGCATACCCCGTACCAGAAATGTCAAAACTCTAGGATGGTATTCCAAATGAGGTCTTGGAATCCAATACAGGCATAGAGGATCCCGTCTGGTGAATGTTCTTCGATGGTGCCATAAGAATATGACACAAGGGAATAATTGTTGCAGGAGTGGGGGTGGTCCTAGTTACCTCCGAAGACCTGGTCATCCACCGTGCATCCTTCCTCATGGAACCATGCACCAACAATGTGGCAGAGTACATGTGAGCACCCTAAATTTCGGGTTGATTTTTTATTTTTTATTTTTTATTTTCTGCTTGATTTAATTTCAATAAATAATTTATTCTGTTTATTATCTTTAAGTGTACTTTTCCGTGCCTTTGATATTTGGAGTGTCAGGGATGTTCAACTCTGGAAATCTTCTTCATGAGTTTTGTAGTGGACATGATTGCCTTCATGATGGTATATAATGTCCCACTCAAACTTGTTCCCTTGTACTATTTTTGCTTTACAGAACTTCGGGTCGAATTAGACCATTTGATCATTAATTAATTTTTCCACTCTTTTTCTTGATCATTATTAGCACGTTATCGTGACTTTTAATTTGGGAGCACCAGAATAGTTATTTTCTTGAAACCAACTCATCATGCATGATCTACTCGAGACGCTCTTCACTCATGACCTTCGTGTCCCATTCAGACACGCTATTTTGTGCTCCATTTGCTTCGCACAACTTTCCTGACACGTGACCCGATTTTATTTCATCCCACGGTGTCACATTCATTTTCCAACTTGATTTGTGGGTACACTGTCGACCAAAACCTGTCAACCCTAAATATGGACATGGCCCACTTTGAGCCTACTACTCGCATGACACTTGTGTCCCATCTAGTGGAATCCCCACATGCTACTTATTTACTCATGATCATCAACACCTATTTTTTTAATTCAATTATTACGTAATGACTGATTTTGACCCAATCCGGCCCCACAAAGTCCATCCCAGCTTCGTGCTACCCTCCATCGTGATGCCCTCAATTTCTTCGTTCAAAAATAATTTTAAATACCCTTTCTACCTATTTTTATTTTCGATGTAAAATTTCATTGATTTTAAAATCGCTAGAATGACCAATTTTCCCATGATTAATCCTAGCCATTGATCCCCCTAATTAATCCTAGACATCCATTTTTACATGACAACTCCCCAACCCCTTTCTCACATGTGGCCGGCCCTAAAAACTAGGTATAGAATCTTTTTCTCTCTCTCCCTCTTATTACAATTTCTCTCTCTCTCTCTCTCTTTCTAAATTTTTTCTCCACATAAAACACACACACACCCAGCCACCATCACCACTCGGCCATTTCCGACCTCCTCCTCACCTGAGCTTAGCCCGGCCACTTGTCTCCTTCTCTCCACCTTCTTCCAACCATCATCTCCACCATCATCACTTCCCTCCTCCTCTTCATCAATCACTAACCGACCAACATAACCACCCCACTCTTTTCCAGCCACCCTCCGCCGCGGGCCGCCCCGCCGTCGGCCTTCTCCCTCACTGCCTGCGTTGCGCCACTACCGAGCGCCTCTGGCCGCACCACCAGCAGCGGCAGCAAGCGGCGGCAGCAAGCAGCGCAACGATAGCAACAGCGCTGGCAGCGCTGGCCGCGCGCCGCCGCCGGCCATCGTGCCTCCGACGACCCCCCACACGTGTGTGCCCCCCTCCGGCGAGCACTTCTATGGCCACCACCGTCCTCCGGGACGCTCCGTCGAGGCGATTCGTGCGTTTCGCACGAAGTTCCATCGTGACATGCGCGGGATCGATCCAGAATTCGCGTTCCGTTGCAGCGAATTTGTGCACATTTTTCCGAAAATTCGACCGTTGGATCGGCGATTTCTTTGCTCCGTCAGAATCTCGGTATATCTATCTTCACTCTTGTCAATTTTCATCCGTTGATTTTATCGTTTGATGCCTCAAAATCGGCCACCAAGTTGACCGTTTAAATTGTATCAAATTTGGACAGTTTCGCGGAGTCAACTTTGTCAGCTTGTATCTCCTCCATCGCAGCTCCTTTTGGCATGATACCAGCTTCGGTGTGAAGCTGGTATAACCCTCTTACTACCCCTCCAGTTTTGTTTCATTGTGACCTTGTTTGATTGGTTGAATTCGACGCCAAAGTTGGCCGTCGGAATTCGTAATTTCTAACTTGTAAAATTCTATTTTTGAACACGGGACTCCAGATTTCAATTTTGACACCACCAGTAGACTCGTGGCATCATTCTGGCATGTTTTTATATAAAATTTGTTAGATTTGGAGGACGTGGGCCCTGGTACGTTTTTCGGTGCAAAGTGGGTCCCACAGTCCGGGTCAACGGGACTTTTTGACGCCGGTTCATCGAAATCCAATTCCGGATATACCGTTGAGTTCGTATCGTCATTCTGGACTCGTTGACATATAATTTACTAGGTTTTGGTGGACATTGGATCTGGCACACATTTCAGTACAAGTCGGATACCAATATCCGGGTCAACGGGTTATTTTGAGATCAGCTCATCGGAATCCAATTCCGGATATATTGTTGAGTTCGTATCGTCATTCTGGACTCGTTGATATGTATTTTGCTGAGTTTTGAGAACATTGACTCCGGTACGCATTTTCGTACAAACCGGAATTCTAAGTTCTGGTCAACGGACCAAATTAAGATCGGGTCAACGGAATCCAATTCAGGAGATACCGTTGGGTTCGTATCGTCATTCTGGTTTCGTGGACATATAATTTGTTATATTTTATAGACTCATTTTCTTGCACGTTTTTCGGTACAAAACGGCTCCGTCACGGATATCGTTTTTGACCCAAAATTAACTTTTTGCCTTTGTGTCCAAATTAGACCGATGGATAGGCTACCCTCTCTAATTTGACCATTCTGGACACGTTGGTGATGTTTATTTCATCATCCGACAATGTTTATTGATAATTTCTCTGAGACTAACCTTTTTATAATTTATTAATAATTAAGCCTTATAATATTTGTATTTCGGGATTAGTACAACGAAACTGAGATCAGTCAATTCCAGTAATCTCACATCGCTGAAATTGACAAGACGGACACGTGGATCACTATAATAAGATTATTAACCTTACCGTTAATCATCTTATCTCGATTTGCGTGTCGTAACTTTTGACCAGTTGACCAAAAGTCAACTATAAGTCAACACTTGACCTAGTTGACTAGATTGTTGACCAGAGTTGACCTAGAGTTGATTTGACTTAGAAGAACCTAGAATAATATAGATTGCTTGTAAAGATTCATTTATTACAACTTGAACACCTTGTAACCTGTGTTGCTTTAAATAGGACTCTGTAGCTTCAGTTGGACCCCCTATACTTATCAGCTGTTCATGTTATCAGGCGAGTACATTCTCTGATCATTTCATATCTTGTTTAGGATTATATTTCCTGCTTTAGATTACCTTACTTGATGCTGACACGTTGGTAACACGGATTAGTACTATATGGATCCCTTCATGAGATGTTATCCTTCTCGGGAGCATCAGATACTTTTGTCCAGTGTGTTTCACTTACATCACGTATCTTATGCTTCTATTATCATGAATCTTCGGGAATCAGCTAGTGACTCATGTACTCACATGATCACCGAGCATTCACGAATCAATTCATGAATTACCTTTTATGGGCAACGTAGTATAATCATGAATCTTAACGTAACTTGAATGGATCTTTGTGTATTGATTGGGGATGGGGCAGTATAAATGAACATGTGAATAAATCCAAGTAGTGTAATCATGAATCAATTCCAAGTAGTGTAATCATGAATCAGTCCTTAGCCATTCACATGTTTATCCAGTACTCTGAATCACTAGAACTGTCTCTCTTTATATATATCGTAGATATTTACTTACAGTCTCTCTTTTACATTATGCTATTCTTCAGATCCTGTATTTTATTCTCTAGCATGATTACATTTCCTTTCCTGCTATGACTTGTTGAGATGTATTGTGCTCGCTCCTGTCCTGACTGGACCTGTTGATAAATTTTACAGATAGCTTGGAGGTTATTTGCTAGCCTAGAGGAGACATAGTAGAGGTCGGAGTAGATAGCTAGAGTCTCCTTTTATTTTTAGTTGTCTTGAGTTGTATTTATGGATTACTGTATTTGAGCTTTAAGATGTATTTCTGAGTTTGTGTATCTTAGACACTTAGACTTCTATCTGTTGTATCTCTTTTGGATTTCATGTTTTATCTATCTTCCATTATACTCTACCTTAGATGTGATTGAGACTGTATCTGCTGTGTACCCCTATTCGGGGAGTATAAACTGTTTCGCTTTATATTGTTAGATGTTGTGACCTAGGACAACGTTCTACTGCCGACACTGCGGCGTAGGCTGGACGTACCCACTTCTCGTGCCCTTACTCTAGGGTGCGGGTCATGACACATTTTTAGTGGTGGCCCATGCAGGTCGAGTTTGTGTAGTGGTATTCGAACTAGAGTACCACTACAGCCTACAGTAGGATTAGGATATATTTTTGAAGGTACTCAATCACAGCTAGGATCCCTTGAGAGATTCCTGGGACGACCCTTGAGAATCTTATTTTAACTTCGATTTGAAAACTCTTTTTTTTCCTTGAATTGATTTATCTTTACTTTTTGTTGTTGAATTTGATTTTGATGGATGATTGCTGAATTTTGAATCTTGATGATAGCTGTTGCATCCGAGTTTGTATTTATATGATTTGATGGATTTTTGTTCATTTTTGAATCTTAATGTTCGTTGATAAATTTGATTTTTGGGTATTCATTGTTGATTTAATTTAATTTTTGTCAAGATGAAATTATATGGGCTAGGTCATCTAAGTTATGGAAATCTAGTTTTCTACAGTCACATTAGCCAGCATGGTGAGGACATATAGTCTGACTTGGATATATTTCTCGGGTGTGAGAATTTAAGGTTTTTGCAGCCAAGCTAGCGGCATCGTGAAAATGTTAAATACCATGATTCTAGAGGTATGTGCCTAAGTCGAGGACTCTGTGATTATCGTAGCCTTGCTTACTAGTATGACGAAGATTTAGAGTACCATGATTTTTGGATAGACGCATATGATTATCAGATTGTACCTTAAATATTTTGAACATGTTTTCTCTACTTTTGTTTCAGACATTCAAAAAAAAGGATTTATTGTTGTTTTATTTTATTTCGCTTCTCATTGTTTAACTTAGGAGTAGGTTTAGCTGTTTTTATAAACCTTTGTGTAACTTCTTGCTATGAGTTTCTTCTTAATACAATGAATCGATAATTTTGCTAGACCTTATCTTAGATTTGATATTTTAGCTCTGGGTTTCAAAATGGTTCCTTCTTTTAAACAAATAAACAAAACAAATTTTATTGTTATTTCCTTCTTGCTACTATTCTTGTATTAAATGATAATAATAATAATAAAACTGTCTTGATTACATCAATCACCTACTTTGCAATCTTGGTAGGAATCTAAATGTTGGTCTTGATGTAGAATTTGATTTTTATAATGGGACATGAAATATATATAGTGGATACTTGCCTAACACGTATGCATGCTACACTTTGATTTCCACCTATCTAAAATACATATTAGTATGTTGTTGATGTTTGAATTCTCAAAACCCTAATAATTCTGATATAATATCATAGACTGGTCTCAAGATGGTATAAATGGTCTCGACGATGAGCCCAACGTATTCGTCAGTGTCGACCATAGTCATTGGTGTTATCGAAGGATGCACGGTAGAGGGTCTCGATGGAGGAAAAATAGGAGCAGAGATGGTCACGGCTTTCCTAAAACTTGAGTTCATATCAGGAGCAGGCACACTAGTCCTTAGCTCCGGTACGGCAAATTTTGGCCCTGGTATTACCCCGACAGAGGCAACCCCGCTTGTGGTTTCCCAAGGGATGTATCTCGGATCAGGTCCCTTTAGGACAGGCGATTTTCCTACCAGGACCTAGGCTTGACCCGTACTTCAAGACGTGGCAGCTCTAGACAATCTCGAACTGGAAGCTAGTCGGAACCATACTTCAAGCATACTCCATGTCTTCGTCGGTAATCTCTAGATATGTGCCCCATCTTGCCACAGTAGTAACAAATGGGGGTTTCTTGAACATGTGAGGGTGCCTCTCTCTGCTGCTACGATGTAGCTGGGTGCTTTATTAGTCCTCCGGGTGGTGCTCCAACTGTCGATGTCGTCGGATGCGGACGTTTCTACTTAGCCTCTTTTTGTTGATCCGCTCTTGGTGTCATGCTGATGTCAAGATAACTGAGTAAGAAGTAGGTGCTACTGATCCCACTAGCCTCTGTATCTCGAACCTGAGTCAATCGTGGAACGTTTTTTTGCCTTCTTCTCCTCTTTCTATATTAGGTACATGGCATATCAGCACAAACGCAAGAATTCCATATTATACTCTTCAACTGTCATGTTGCCCTGAGTGATGTATATGAATCGTTCTCGAAGCTCTACTCGTGCTATAACTGGGATGTACATCTTTCTGAAGAGTTTGGAGAACTCTTTCCAGGTGGCTCTATCAGGGCCCAATCGCTCCTCTTCATCATCCCACCAATGATGTGCATTATCGGTCAGCGGCATCCTGACGGCTGACATCTATTTCTCCTTAAGACGTTCGACGGTTACCAATTGATGCTCTTCGTTGGTGAGCCATACATGAACTTCAGTAGAGTCGTCATTTTTAGAGAATGGTTTGGGCATCATCTTTTCGAACTCAGCAATAGATCCACCCTTTGGCTGATGTATTGGTGATGTTGCATGTGTTAAAGCTGACACGATGCCCTCTCATAGAGACTCGATCTATCATTGCTGGGACTGCTACTATACAAACTACTGGGCTTGCATCACTGCATAGAACATTTTAAATATCTGTTGCCCGTCCATATGTTGTCTTAGCAGTAGAAATGACATAAAGCATCGGTAGAATAGGAGGTGGTGGAGGTAAAGAAAACCCTTGTTGTGACATCAGTGCCTGTTTCAACGTCTGTCCATCCGTTTGTGAGCTCGACGACTGACCGCTATGCTAAGTAGGTTTCCCCTCAGGTGGTGATGGAGTTCCATCAGCATAGGTCACGATAGCATTTGGTGGAGTGCCAACTGGGGTCGAGCTTCCGTCTTGTAAGTCCATTATCTGTAAAAATAGAAAACTATTAGCCAATGAAGGATTTCAAGCATGATGCAAGTCAAGATTAGAAGTCAATAATAGAGATCAATAACGTGTCAAGGCTTGTGGATGAGATCCTAAGAGTCTAATCTTATTTGCAGCCCGCTCGGTACAATAACATAACCTAAACGACTATCTAGACCTACATGGGCCACCACAAAAATATGTTACGTCCAAATCCCAAAATATACAGGACATGGAAAATATGTAGCATGCCAACAAACGCACTCCATAAGAAAACCCTATTTAATGGACCTAATGGAATGTATCTTAAGCTATAAAATAATTCAACACATCACAGTCATAGATACTTATACTCATCTAATGGTCAACTTATAGATTTTCTTGGTTTTCGAAACACTTTAAATTTTTGTCAACTTATAGATTTTCTCCTTGACCGTCATACCGCCAGTATACCGGTGTATACCGACAGCATACCGCCCGGGCAGATATTCCATATTTTAGATATTTTTGGTTTCAGATTTTTTTTGAATAGTGTTTCTGATATTTTCGTGAATAGTATTTTAGATATTTTGATGAATAGTATTTAGATATTTTCGTGAATAGTGCAAATGCACCCTTTTACCTAATGGATATTTGGTTTTGTTTGAATGGCCATGACTGACTTAGATTTTGACATGGATCACCATCCAATGGTCAAAGTTAATTCCCCCTTCTATATATACCTTTCACTTTCTCTCTCATCTCTCTCTTTTTATTCTTTCCCTCTCTCTTCATTTCTTCTTCTCATCTCTCCCCTTTGGAGCTTGCCAAGAGCTTGGCCTTGAGGCTTGGGTGTGGTGTCTAACCCCCTAGGAGGAGGAGTAGAAGATTAGGCTTGGAGCTTAACCATGGCAAGTACATCTTGCCAAATTCATGAACAATATTGTTTTGTTGTCATTTTTATTTTTCTTGGTATTAACTTCTTATAATTATTCTAAACTCATTTTGTTAAGAATGTTTTCCTTGTGATTCTCATCTATATGTATGTTTCTAAATTTGGTTAGAACTAGGATTTGATTTTCTGTTAAAATCCAATATTGACTTAGTAGAAAACTCGGTATCAAGAGTGATACTGTTGTTACCATCAGGGATCCTGGTCACATATGCATATATGAGGTCCTCACCAAGCTTGTATACATAGATTTTGAGTTTGGTGGAAATCAGAACCCGTTTCAGTTTCCCGAAAACCGATTTTTGGAGTATTTTGAGGTATTGATCTATCAAATCTTTGAATTTTGTGAAAACTAATACTCCCATGTTGTAAGGAATAAATTTCATGCGATTTTAACTTTTAAAAATCCGAATTTTGATTTAAAACGAAGTTTTTATGGCCGAAACAAGTTTGGAGTTTTCAAAAATCAACTTTCTGTGACGGTTCGAAAAATTCGCCTGTAATCCATTGTAATCCGCCGGATGATCCGATTAGTTTATTTTTGTCTGTTTTTGCCCGTTTTTGATATTTTTTTCGATTGTAATGAATTCTTAACATGATTACATGACCTTGTATACTTAGAGAATGATTGTACACCCTATATACACTTGACACTAGCTTATGTTATATGTTCTTTATACTCACTATGTATTGCTATGCCCTTCCAGATTTATTATGCTTTATAGTCTATGCCATGTCCAATATTTACTTGATAGTGACCCATCGTGGTGCACTCTTGTACATGTCTTTTCCTAGCTTGCTTGATAGTGGCCTGTCATGGCGCACTCTTGATTCTAGTACATGTCTAGCTCCTTGATAGTGGCTCGTTGTAGCGCACACTTGTCTTGAAATTGTCATGTCTTGTTGTGGCTTGTTGTAGTGCACAATATTGCTTGTTTTGTCCAGTCTTGCATGTCTCATGTCTAGGATGTATTCTGCGGAATGCCACACCCGGAATCCTAATGAAAATGTTAGGAACTATAAAACTAGCTTAATTATCTAGATCATTGGGAGGTGAGGATTTTTCAGTTACCTGTTGCCCCTTTGGTCTTGGTCTTATATATATACATGGAATTTGGAGCTATCTGTCATGATAAGCACTCTTCCAGCAAACCGTCGAGTGGGGCACTTCTCTAGGATACATTTATCTTACTACAGTGTGTCTGCTATACTTTTTTTCTGTTGGCTTGGATCATTCAGGTAGCAGCAGCCAGGTAACTGGAATTGGATTTATCAAACTTGCATATGTTAGTAATTAGGATTATGACAACCCTAGTTAGCTAAGTAGCAAGCTGTACTCATTGCTTGGCCGTGGTTGATGGATGAAGTCCATTTTCTGTCTAGTATAGGCTTGTCCAGTTTATCTTATTTTAGTATTTAGCTTCCTGTCATTTCCTTAACATGCTATTTCCTACTATATGCTCGGCCTCACCACATGCTCACATGTCCAGTTTATTCTATATATTTACTTGCTATTTTCTTACATGTTTTCAATTTCCTTTCGTATATACTGTGGTACCAATTTATTATTCCAGTCTCGTTTACTGCTTTATCTTTGAGATATTATAAATTGTATGCTGGTTTTAGTTCATAGTTTGGCTTCCTTTGTGGTACTTGCTATTGGGGTTCTGACCCCACTGGTTTTACATTGACCAGATTTAGTTGAGGAGCCCGAGGATCTTCCGGACCTTCCACTCGATGGTGACCACCCGGAGCACCAGGGTGCTTGAGTGGTGTTTGCCATTAATTGTCAGAGAACAGAGCAGTTTTATAGGAGGATTGAACTTTAACTCACAATTACAAACTCGCTTGTACAACTGAGAGCCTAGGAACAAAACCTAGGAAAAGCAGTCTAAGTACAATTATTTAATTTGGATTCTGGGGGGTGACGGTAGAGGCTCGGAAAAGTGCTATCAACTCTGCCTTACTCCTTGGACGATCGAACGCAACCTCGACTCAGGTGAAGAAATGTTCTGTGTGTATCTCTGTGTCTCTCTGTGTGTGTACAAGGGAATAGCACCTTGCTTTTTATAGGAATTCATGAGTAGTGGGGGTGTACAGCCACATGGCTGACTTTGGGCCATATCCTTGTAACTGTGCCTCGAGAAGTGGGCAGTTAGGGATTGGTTAAGATTGATCATGATCTGTTTGTTATATAAATCTGAACTATCAAGACTTGGTCAACTTCCGCCACGTGTCTCAACTGCTACTTTGTGAAGAGCCGTATGAAAGACGTCGCATGACAGAGCCGCATGAGGTATGCTTCATGACTGAGCCGCATGAGAGTGGTCTCATGACTGAGCCGCATAATGGTTGTCTCATGACCGAGCCACATAAAAATGGTCTCACGACTGAGCCGCATGAGAGAGGTCTCATGATCGAGCCGCATGAGAGTGGTGTTACGACTGAGCCGCATGAGAGTGGTGTCACGACTGAGCAGCATGAGAGTGGTGTCATGACTGAGCTGCATGAGGGAGGTCTCATGACCGAGCCGTATGAGAATGGTCTCACGACTGAGCCGCATGAGGGAGGTCTCATGACCGAGCCGCATGAGAGTGGCATAGCCGACCCGCATAAAGAACTGTTTTTGGAATTTGTGAACGGTGCCAGATATAATAAAGATTTTCTCATCTTTTTAGGAGCATGTCACGTCTCGTCTTTATGTCAGAGCCATCATCTTTGTCAGAGCTGTCGCCTTTATGTCAGAGCAATTATGGCCAGCTGTATAGGCAGATTTTGAATCGCATAAGGCCACATGTAGCTTTCTGAGCTGCATGAAGCTTTTTGAGCCGCATGAAGCTTCCAAGGATTTTGAGCCGCATGAAACTCCCCAAGTTTTGAGCCGCATGGAGTTTCATGTTTGATTCTGGGCCGCATAAGAATCACTATTCTTTTCCATGCTTCTACAAGACCCCCTTCAAAGTTTTCAATTTGTAAAATTGAAATACTTTGAATAAGAAGCATGGGTATGTCCGCATAAGCTCTTCATGCCGCATTGGCTTCTCTGGACGCATAGGCTTTTCTGGCCGCATAGGCTTCTCTGGCCGCATAGGCTTCTCTGGCCACATACTGGTCTTATGCCACGTAGGTGTCCCATTAATTGTTTCTGACTTGTTTTGATTTTAAAGCCGTCTTTTGGATAGGATCCCAAGAGTCGGCATTAAATATTTGTATTTGCTTTGATGATTCGGGGCAGTCTTTTGCATGAAAAGGGGATAGAATCCCAAGGGTCGGCTTTATCTCCTTGGCAGCATGAAATTTGAAGCGTCTATCGTTTCACACGCCTCTTGCCAGCCTATAAATACGAGCAAATTTTGAATAAAGAGGTTCTTTACTCTCTTCTTTCTTCAATCTTTATTTCCTTAGCCGTCGTCCTCTCTACTCTCGATCATCCATGGCCCCCAAGACTTCTTCCAGTGCTACAGCGAAGGGCAAAGGAGTTGCCTCTTCATCGAATACGGCGATCTCAGTTCACCCCGACGTTCATCCTTCTATTGATGGTAAGAACGTTTGGGAAGAAAACAGCATGAGTTAAAACCCTAACTTTCATGGCTTTGTCGCATGTTTTATGTGCGGGCTTTTTCCTATCATGATCTGGCATAGTTAATGCGCTTTTTGTCTTCATTGAACATCTCAAGTTCAGTATGATGAATCCGCATAAGCTGTGCCATGTGGGCCGCATGAACGCCTCATGACTGAGCCGCATGGAGTACGCTTCATGTACGAGCCGCAAGAGAGTTGCTTCATGGCTGAGCCGCATGAGATCTGCTTCATGACCGAGCCGTATGAAAGTTGTCACCTGACCGCATAAGCTCCTTACGAACTGGACCGCATAAGGACCAACCTAACAGATCCGTATAAGCTCCTTATGAACTGAACCGCATAAGGACCCACCTAACAGATCTGCATAAGCTCCTTATGAACTGAACCACATAAGGACCCACCTAACAGAGCCGTATAAGCTCAGAAGTCATTAAGTGGTTTTCTTCTGGCTATCTCCTGACTTCTTTCTTTTGTCTTTTTCAGTGAAGTTGTTGGTCAATCCTTTAGGGGAGCTTTTGGTAGGCCAAGCTTAGTTTGATGTGGGTGTGAGGTTCGACCATGTGGTCGATTATATGACAGCCCAAATCACCAAAGATCAACCTGAGGAGAGGCTGAGGGATATCAGGTATCAATCTTTCTTCTTTCTCTCGAGTATGATAAACTCGGGAAAGTTAGGGGGCACACAACTGAAACCCTCGTTCCTCTTTGGGGATGCTCTGACTGTGAAGAACCCCAACATTCTAGATATCTCTGAAAGTTGGAGTTTTTGTTCCAACGAGATGGCGATCCACATTCCTCAGATGGAGCGTCACTTCCCGCTGTATTGGTTCAATATGCTGCCGATGGACAGGAAAATGGTGGACTCCCTGACTCTGAGCCAACAGGGGATGTTCGTGGGTGATATTCACTATAATAAAACATTGCGGTCGGTAATTGTAAGCAAGCTACAGATCAGCCGCTCTGTGATGGGGTTAGCCCCGGGCAGCTTCATAAATGTGCAGGGTCCCAACTTCCGGTTCTCCCAAGCTGACACTTTCATGAACCAGCTTGCTCAGAAGGGGTCCTATCCCATTGGTCAGTTGGCACTGATGAACTGGATGAACCCCACCCCTTCCTAGATCAACTTTACCTCGTGGGTCTTGAGGACATACAAGGTTCTCCTGCTCGAGATTGGCCTGTATCATGCCATTCGGGACACTTGTTATGGTTTGCCCATGAACAGGAAGTTGTTCATGGCTATTCTTGAGATATAAAACCATCGAACGGGGACCTTCTTTACGCCTGGAGGGGAGATAGGGCTCGCTCTCCACGAGATGCGTGAAGTATCTAAGCTGCCCTGGGGGATGAAGTCTTTGAGGCGTCTACCCCTACGAATGAAGAATTTGAGGAGTTGGAGCAACGGTTCCCGGGCTTTGTGGCTGTCTACCGGGAACTACTATGCCACCATAGTACGTGCCAACAGATATCAAAGAAGAAGAACGATAGCGCGGAAGGGAACCTTCCTCATACCAGGACCTGGCTTAGCTATCTTTTTGAGCTAGGCGCCTCAGGCCGGATTTCCCCCCGACGCCCTCCAACCCGGGAGGAGGGCAGAACCAGGTGTCGACCGCCAAGAGGGTAAAAACCACGGGTGATAGATTCGGGAGCCAAACTGACTCCTTTAATTATTTTTATCAGGATACCCAGAAGATGTCTGATAAGGCTCTTCTGGCGGGATTTCTGATGGTGTGGCTGCGGAACTGCGTAGTTTCGGGAGGGGCTGGTGCTATTGAGAGAATCAGCCGTAACCTGATCCTCCCTGCAGTGAAGCTAATATTTGGGGCCAGACAAGCTCTTCTTCCCGACATGGTTTGCAGCGTATATCGTGGCCTCCGTGCCTTCTCGTCTAAAGTCATCGCTCGTGACACAGCGAAAGACTTTGAACGAATCGAGCTGCCCTACCATTATCTGATGGGGGTGGCTGTTGATGCATTACCAGTCTCTGATGAGGCCTGGCCCCGAGGATGACGCGACTGCTGATGATGCCTTCATCTATCAGTACCACTGCATGCCTTGGGAGTATACCACCATGCCCGCCTGTCGGATGGCACTGGCGCAAGTGGACAAATACTCCTTTTTCATGTCTGTTCCTTATTTTACTAATAAAAAAGTAAGCGCCGTGCATCTTGACGGTATTGTGTCTCCCAAATTCTTGCCCGAGAAGATGCTTCTCTGGTTGCAGCACATTCATCCTGCACATCTGGTGTATCGCAATCGTAATTGTGTCTTTTTGGAGCCTTACTTACCCAGCCGTTTCTTTCGGTAATTTGGGTACAGTCAGATGTTTTTGGACAATCCTAGCTCCTGCCTGGGCTTTGAGGGCAGCGTCCTTAACGGAATCCTGGCTTGGCACTACTATAACGTGGTTCACACCCGTGCCACCTTCTCTGTTCCTGACGCTGGAGAGTCGGGACACATTTTATACATGGCGGCCTTGTACCATGTTATGGTGAATAAGCCCCCAAGAGATTTTGACCATAGTACCAGCTTCATTGTTGTTACTGTCTTGGAGGAGAAGCCAAGGATCAAGAAGGGGAGGACAGTTGATGTATCTGATTCGGAGTCTACCAATGCGGACGAAGAGGAAGACCCTGATAACTTGCCTCCTCCTCCTGCGAATGATTTGGTGGTAGGTCAGCCCCCTGTTGCACCTAGTCCTTCCCGAAAACATAGTAGGCATGCTCCCTCTGTCATTGGCATGACTTACTCCCGAAAATGGGCTGCGGTCAAGCCTCGCGGGCCGATCATCAGGGAGAGAAGCGAGGACGTCGACACTGTTTCGGAGGTGAATCGAGTTACGATCCTCTTTGTTCTTTTTTTAAAAATAATCTGATCATTTTCCTTTTTTTGTAGGCATCGTGAGAAGTGAACTCCTCAGAGCCGGCTACCGCCTCTGAGGTTGACCCGGCTCTAGACGCCTTAATTAGAGATATGACAGCCGAGCATACTTCCACCAGGGTGGTCCCGACGACGGCTAAGATTCCTCCCGCTGCTGACATCTCAACCCGAGGTGATGTAGGCTCTATTGAACCGATCCCCAAGGTTGCTGAACCTCAGCCGGTTGATGATGACTCAATTGCATCCACCTCCGGGGCGGTTGGGGCAGAGGAAGCGGCTGTAATCGGCTCAAGTGTCACCGTTGAAGAGGAGACGGTAGCTGTGAGTGAGCCTCAGCTTCAGCAACCCTCCCCTGGTAAGCTAAGTCATGTTTTGACTAGTGAGGAGGTTCATTTGCTCTATCTTCATATCCTTCGGGTTAAGCTGATTGATGGTTGCTCCGGACATACAGGTCCTGCTCCTTCGCTTTCGGCGACGGACATCATCGGGGGAGAAGTCACCATAGAGGATCTGGTGGAATAAAGTATGCCTCCTCCTCCTCCTCCTCCTCCTCCAACTCATATCGAGGAACCTCTTGCCGGATCGAGTTCTGGAGAACAAGCAGTGGAATGGTCGGGGCGGGAAGAAATGGTTCCTGCACCCTCCTTGGTTCATGTGGCTCCAACATCAGAGGTCGACCTTTCTACCCTGCCAAGTCTCCGGATCCTTCGGGCGACGGAGGAGGAGATGGCTGCTATTCAGGCGTCCTATCGCTCGAAACTTGTTTCCATAGTGATAGGGGCATCAAGTTATGGTGCATCTACCTCACGACCGTCTTCAACTCTTCCAGTTACTCTTCCTTTGACACCGTCTTCTTCGGAAGTTCTGGATGAGTCGTCGAAGGACGTGATCGATAGTTTCTACCGCCACCTGAAACGAGGGGTGGAGGCTGCTCTAGAGAGGGGGACATCTTTTGCACTGGCTCGTCAATGTGCCCGTGGCCAGATTGAACTCCTCAGGACACTCTCCGGCGGGGCAGGGATGGTTGAGCTTTTGGAGCCCAAATTACTAGAAGCTGATCAGCTCGTGGCTCAATTTCAAGGACTGCGGCAAGTCGATCGGTCTTTAGCAATAGATCAGGAGCATGACTTCCTTTGAACTTCCATGGAAAAGCTAAGGACGGTACGGGAGTGTAGAAGCATGGAAAATATTAGAATAATGATCCATGCGGCTCGGAGTAAGAAGCTTATGCGGCTCACACAGGAGCGGCCCTATGCGGTTCAAAGAAGACTCTCAATCGCATGTGGCTCGGGAGCGTATGCGGTTCAGCAAGGCACATGCGGCTCGATGGATGCCATGTGTGATCCTTCCCTACAGCTGGTCGTTTGGGGGGTGGCCTCATTTAATGCTCTGACACGACTTGGCGACTGTGACTGCTCTGACATAAAGTGTCATAATGGCTCTGCCATAATGACAGACTTTTCGGGAAAGGAAGAAGATCTCTGACCCGAACCGTCAGAAATCCTAGGTTGCCACGTGGCAACTCTCATGCGGCTTAAATGGGAAACAGCTCCATGCGGCTCACGAAGAAGTCACTCTATATGGTTAGCAGAAATCAGCCATATGCGGCCCACCGAGAGCTCAATCCCTGCGACTCAATACAATGCTAGCTCATGCGGCTCGCAAAGGCTATGCATATGCGGCTCACGGAAGGTTCGTCCCCTGCGGCTCGATGAGGCATTATCTCATGCGGCTCAGGAAAAGTATCTCTCTGCAGTTCGAGGATAGTCAATCCTATGCGGCTCTGACAGGACTCACAATTAAGACACGTGGCATGGGATCAATAAGAGATTTAACCGAATCTCAACAAATATATTTGACATCATCGTCATAATTACTGAGATCAGGGCATATCATTTATCATCAAGCTAATGGGACACGTGGCGAGCAATCAGACATTAGCATAATCAATCACGAGGATTTAAAGCAGCTAGCATTAATTGCTCACGAGTTAATGCTCATGAGATACGATGCTATCCGCATTAATGGCCGAGATTCACTATAATTAGGATCAAGGGTTCAGATAGAATGAAGGAGCGCCGACATTCCAAACAGATAATCATTAACAAACCCTAATGATCACCCCCCACTCTTATAAATAGCCAGCATCATTCCCTTGTGAAAAAAAAGAGGAAGAAGAGAGAGAGAGGTCGACACCAAAAGAAATAAGAAGAGAGAGATCTACACAGAGAGAGCTCCCCCTTCCTTCTTGATAATCACAGAGAGAGAGAGAAGCCAGAAGAGCAATCCGAGGAGAGCGAGAAGAGCGTTTCTTCGTCAACGCCAAGCAGATCTTCCCCGAGCCAAGGCTACATACTGATCGTCCAAGGAGTAAGGCAGAGCGGCCGTCGCTTTCCCGAGCCTCTATTGTCACCCCCCAGAATCAAAAATAAACAATCGTACTTAGTCTGCTGTACCTAGGTTTTCGTCCCTAGGCTTTCTTTGTACGAGCGAGTTTGTATTGTGAGTCTAAGTTCAGTCCTCCGATAATTGTTCTGTTCTTTTACAATCAATGGCAAACACGATGGCGACTCTGCTGGGGACTAACTTCTCCACGGCTGAGGAGTTGGTGACGCAATCAGATGCAGCCAAACTTGGCTCCACACAAAAGAAGATGGTCGTCCGCTTCGACCAATAGGCGTTCAAAGAGATGCTCTCTAAAGGCAGCGCTGGCCCGGCCCAGAAGCGTACCCGCACCACGAAGGCTCGCAAAGAATGGAGACCGAAGTCATTTGCTCCTCCTCAAGCCCTCGATGGGATGCCCTCTGCTGCTCAAGACGGCGAGAAGGATTCTCCTGCGGTCCCACTTCAGATCGTAGACAACTCTGCTGTCCCCAAGTCCGGCAGAAGAAAACATTATGATGCTGGACTTGCAGGGACAAAGAGGGACTCTACGGGGACCGAACCGCAGAAGAATATTAGCCGCAAGGAGAAAGCCCATGCGGCTACATCCGCCAACCGCATGAAGAAAACTCATGCGGCTACTTCTGTCAGCCGCATAACTTATGCGACTACAGTTCCCGACAGCATAGATGAGACTCATGCGGCCAGTAAAGTCAATCGTTTGCAAAAAACCTATGCGGCCACAGATGCCAACCGCATGCGGCCAGCCTGCACGGTCGTGACCCCTAGCCGCATAAGAACTCGTCCGACGACAGGAGACAACCGCATGCAGACAGCCTGCACGGTTTCCGCTCCCAGCCGTATAGCATCTGCTCCATGCTCCTCTCGATCAGTTTTCGACCGTCTCTCGTACGGTCCGAACCCTGATGACTCTCTGGATGATAAGCCAGACTCTGTGATGTTCAACATGGACTCTTCCTATTATGCACCCACGAGTGCTAGAAAGAAGAAGTCTAGGGCAGCGCGGGCTCATCAAGCCCAGACAGCTGCCCCAACCTCTGACTATCAGGGTGTCCCGCTGATTATCACACGGGCCTCTGATGGGAAGTTGTACAGAACTGCTCAAGTCCAATCCCCGGCGGCGAACGGACATAGTGGTTCCTCTGACCTGCGTGAGGCGATCCTCCACAAGCGCAAGGAAAGAGAAGGGGCCTCGGCGTGCAAAGAATCCTCACATAGACGTCACTGCACCTAGATCATCGTCAACTGCTGCTGTAACAATGCGGCAGTGACGGAAGATCGTCCGTCCGTCTTCTACAGACTACAGCACCCAAACTCAGAAGATGAGGCACCTCCTGTTGTCTCCTGCAATTCCGCTCAGAAGGTCCCTGCCGAGGGGAGAGGAAAGAAGACAAGCATCTCCAGTCCAAAGGTATCAGCCACTACAGCTAAGAAGTTGTCGGCTAAACGGTTACCCTCCACCGGAGTATACCAACACACCCGTTCGAAGACAAAATCTGCTACAACAGGAGGCTCATCGTCCCCGACCCTGAGGGTCGTAGGAGCTGGGGGTAGTACTCCTCCGAACGTCCACAATAATCCAATGTTTCAAGAAGACGAACCCCGAGAAACAACCCTCCCATCGGGTACAACAGATGCTGATGTCCCCGAGGACATCCATGATTCTCTAGACGAAGCAAGCTCCGAAGCTGGGGGTAGTGTTCCTTCCGAGTCCGAACCTGAAGAGAACATTCCTACATATCCAGATGATTTCTCGATGCATGGGTACGACTCGGAGGGTACATCCTCCACCACTCCCTCCGTCACTCCTCATGTGAAGACGGTATTCATGACAGACAGCAATCAAGGCGGTTCTAGCGATCGCCAGTGCATCGACACGTTGGAGGCCATATTACATGCCTTGGTCAAGTCTGTAGACGAGATCAAAGCGGCACTTCCTACTCTGCAGGGAGTGACACCTGGCCAGACAAGCACGTGTCCCGCAATCAACGTAGATTCAAATTCAGCGGCGCCAAACCAGGGCAATAATCCTCCCGAGATAACGGCCCCTACCGCGACAGATGAGGCCCGAGAAGTAAGAAGAGAGGTTCAGGAGCTCCGAGCAATGTTCCACGCCCGAGAAAACTCTCAAGACCTCAGAATACGGCAACCATATCCTGCTGAATGGAGGGATGTTCCCTTTCCGCCAAGATATAAGCCGTTCAATATCAACCCATATGATGGCAAGACTTCAGCAAGTCGATACATCACTTACTTTGAGGTCACTACTGACCATCTGCCCCATGATGACGCTATCCTCACGCGGTTATTCATTGGGGCATTAGAAGGAGTCGCCTTCGATTGGTACCGCAACCTGCCAGACAATTGCATCCACTCCTTCGCTGGCTTCAAGCGCTTGTTCTTGGAGAGGTTCTATGAGGTAGGGCAGGACGTTACGATGTCTACCCTCATGGACGTTGTTCAAGGAAAGAAAGAACTGACGAGAAATTATATTGAGCGATTTCGTCAAACCGCAATGAAGTTACCATCTGGCAACCCGGACTCTTCTTTGATTGAAATTTGCCAAAAGAGACTACTTCCAACAATTAGTCTCTGGATGGGCGAAAGTCAGTTCAAGGACTGGAAGGCTTTTATCATCAGTGCTACAAGTGCTGAAGAACGATTGAAGAAGGCTCGCCAACTAGGGTTGCATATCTCGGAGGGAGAGAACAAGAGCAAGCGTCCCAACACCAGCAACGACAATGGGGATAGCCCCTCCAACAACCGGGACAACAAAGGCAAGCAGGCTATGGTGACCGATACAGCCCAGAAGCCCGAGCCACAGCCGGCAGACAAACAATGGCCTCAAATCACTTACTCCTTTGAAGACGGTCACGTCAAGCCTATCTTGGACATGCTTATACAAGGAGACAGGATTCAGCTTCCTCCACCAAGACGGGAGCCTCGGCCGGCTGATTTGGAGAACCCAAAGTTCTGCCATTACCATCGCTACGTCCACCATGCTACACACGACTGCTATCAACTGAAACGGTATATCCAAAACCTCATCGATTCGAACGCCCTGGCCATCGATTTCGAAGAGGTAACCATGGTAGCCAACATGGTGTCCGTATAATTCGGCAGCTTTCCTCCAACAGAGACTCAGGACGGGGTTATACCCATCCCTCTGGCAACAATGGAGATTGCTAATCTGTCGCCTGCTCGTGATCAAGCCGCTGGTCTAGTACCCCTCACCACATCACGAGGGGAAATCATGTGGGTCCATCCGGACCTAGTCCACGAGGTAACTCAGCCCTCTCCACCTTCTAAAAGGAAAAGTGAAAAAGTCAGATCCTGCCGCACTGCCTCGGCGGAAGAAGAGGAAGTCTCGGCCGTCACTACTCGATCTGGAACACAAGCCCAACCGGTGACCGAAAGCACGACTGATAATCATCCGCCCACTACCAATGATGCTCCGGGACCGGCTCAGCCTTCGACGACCGACAAGCCTAGGCCGAAGGAGACTCGCTTCGACAAGTCCCTCCGGAAGGAGACACCTCAGGGGCTGGAGAGGCCCTACAACTTCGACATCTTAGCGCAATTAGCTAACACCCCGGCCAAATTGTCTTTATATGAACTCCTCAGGCTCTCAAAGGATGTCCGCACGGCTTTAAGTGAGGCGCTCCAAAATGCCGACGCATACTTGGCTCAGGTCAACCTCACGGGAGATAACCAACCTGCAGAGCTCCAAGATAGTGTGTGTACGGGAGCAATGCCCAATATCGTCTTCTCTCCGCAAGATATGCTCATCAAAACTAACCTGCATGATCGCCCGCTATACTACACTGGATACATCGGAGACGTAAAGGTGGACCGAATGCACATTGATCCTGGGTCCTCTATAAGCATCATTCCGAAGGGTCTGCTACATCATCTTCGCATTCCGATGCATCGCCTGACACCTACAAGCACCGCCATTAGCGGTTTCAATTCGGGCAGGAGCTACCCAATAGGGAAGATCCGTTTGAAGTGTCAGATCGGCGATCTCCAATCAGAAGTCACCTGTTATGTCATAGATGCCGACACTTCTTACAATATCCTTCTGGGACGGCCTTGGATATACGATTACATGATCGTGCCTTCCACACTACACCACTGCTTCAAATATGTCGATAAGCACGGCTTCGTGAGGACAGAGTTTGCCGATATCGATCCCTTCAAGGGGGTCGAATCTTATTACTCAGACTCCTGTCTATACGAAAAATCAAAGAAGCATCTGGTCGAAGAAGATGTGCAAACTCACAACAAGACGGCTACAGGATCAGAAGAACCTCTAACGATCCACTTTCAGGCTCGCAAACCGGGCAATTCTGTACCCCTTACGGCCACTCTGCGTAAGGACGCAATCAGTCTCTCCGCACAAGAAGAACAGATGAGAATCCGGCTGCCAAAGTCCGGCCAAGCGCCGAGACCCATAACAGGGCCACTTACCATCAGACTACCGAGAGTCGGTCAGCTCCAAACGGAGAAGCCCAATCCCTCCGACAGACCGCTCATAATACGCCTTCCCAAGAAGGTTCTTCACCCCGATGCGAGGTCTGACACTTCTAGCGAACCAGCCACCCCTCGCCTCACATCAAGTACCAAATTGGGGGTTGCTAGTTTACCAACAACTCCACGATCTGCTCTGCCAGTTGAGCCTCTGAAGATCAAGCTGACTAGGTCGTCCTCCCAGTCTTTATTTATACAGGGGGTGGCCGAAGAAGAACCAGAATTGGCCAAGTATGTGGCTGCCCACTCCGATACCCCCTCAGCAGATGATGTAATCCCTCTAGAAAAGATACATTACTTCATCAATAAAGGGTTATCTTTGAACTACACCGAGCTCAATAAGCTATGTACAATGTACGCTATGGAACACGGTATAGGCACTCACCTACATACACAGGTGACAAACGTGTACACCGCCATCCGACTTACTCCAGTAGAAGACACTTACCGAATAGTCGAGGGAGGGGACCACCCGATCATCTTCGGCCGGACGAACAACCCACATCCCCCCGCCATGGAAGAAGTCGACTTAGGGTCAGATGCCGGAAGACTGCCTCTGTATCTCTATAGCCCTCAATCCAAATATCTCATGCAGAAACAGGGGTATGATCTAGAGACAACGCCAGGACTGAACTACGGCACTGGACGACGATTACCTTTGAAGACGCCAGCCCCGGCGGGCAAACCACGAAACTACTATAACAAAACCCGATGCAGTTTAGGGTATGTAACGCCTACTACGACCCCTGAAAGCTCAGATGAAGAATGCGACTGGCAGTCACATTCAACCGGATCACCGACTTCCGACTCAGATACCAGCATCGGAGATGTGTTCAGACAAATCATGTCAGTCAACATGGCGTTCGCTGACGCTTACGAGGAAGACGAAGACATCCCCGAAATCCTTGAGCTAGAACCATGGGCCCAGCAATTAGACGCACAACGGAAAAAGCGGTTTGAACTGAGAGAACCTCCTACCGAAGATGAGGTCATATAAGTGGATCTCGGCAGCGAAGCTTCTCCAAAACCGATCTTTATCAGTAAAAGCCTAACTGACGAAGAACGAGAATCGCTGTTAGTACTCGTCAGAGAATACATTGATGTGTTCGCCTGGAGCTATGAAGACATGCCAGGGTTAAATCCTGACATCGCTCTCCACAAACTCAATATACGGCCAGATGCAAAGCCAGTCAAGCAGCAACAACGACGCTTCCGCCAAGGTGTCATGGACGCGATCGAAACTGAAGTCAACAAGTTAATAGCCAGCGGTTTCATTCATGAAGAGCAACATCCTGATTGGATCGCCAACATAGTGCCGGTCCGTAAGAAAAATAGGAAGATCCGAATCTGCATCGACTTCCGTAATCTGAATGAGGCATGTCCGAAGGACGAGTTTCCCCTCCCCATCACAGACATCATGATCGACAACACATGCGGCTTTGAACGTATGTCATTCATGGATGGATTCTCGAGGTACAATCAAATCAAGATGTCTCCCGACGACGAAAAGCACACATCATTTCGAACGCCGATTGGTACATACTGCTACACAGTTATGCCATTCGGTCTAAAGAATGCTGGTGCTACATATCAGCGGGCCATGAGTATCATTTTTCGAGAACATTTATGCAAAACAGTAGAATGCTATGTCGACGACATCGCCGTCAAGAGTCGCCATAAGGAAAATCATCTGCAAGACCTGAGAACGGTATTCGACCTGATGAGAGCCCACAACCTGAAGATGAACCCTACGAAATCATTCTTGGGCTTATCCAGTGGGAAATTCTTAGGCTTCATCATCACGGCACGGGGCATCCATGTAGACCCTGAGAAGACGAAGGCAATCATGGAGATGGGTCCCCCGAAAAATCTCCGCGAACTCAGAGGCCTCCAAGGGAGGCTAGCTTACATCAGGAGGTTCATTTCCAACCTCTCCGGGCGATGTCGACCGTTCACACACCTCATGAAGAAGGGAGTCTCATTCGTATGGGACGAGGAATGCCAGCGTGCTTTCGACGACATCAAAGAATATTTTTCGAATCCCCCAGTCCTGGTGGCCCCGGTCCCCGGAAAACCATTCCTGCTCTACGTACGAGCGATGGAACACTCCCTTGGTGCCCTGCTAGCACAAAATAACGATGCAAGCCACGAGCAGGCCATATATTATCTCAGCCGAATGATGATCGGGCCAGAACATCGATACACCGCCGTAGAGAAGGAGTGTCTCGCCCTGGTATTCGCTATTCAAAAGACGCGGCACTATGTCACAGGACAAACCACACATGTGATCTCGTGAGTCAACCCCCTCGGAGTCCTCATGACTAAACCAGGGGCCCTCAGCTCTCGCCTCGCCACATGGGCAATATTGCTGTCCCCCTATCATATGTTTTTCGTTCCGCAAAAGGCTGTTAAGGGTCAAGCCCTAGCAGACTTTTTGGCAGCCCACCCAGGATCGGAGTCATCCAGAATCTATGAAGAGATCCCAGACGAGGTCGCCGATTCGAATACAGCCATCCACGATAACATATGGCGAATGTTCTTCGATGGCGCCTCAAGGACCGGACCCAAAGGAAACATCGTCGTCGGGGTCGGAGTGGTATTAATTTCTCCTACTGGGCTGGTGATCAATCGCGCCTACTCCCTCACGGAACCCTGCTCCAACAATGTGGCCGAATATAACGCTCTGGTCATTGGCCTCCAACTTGTAAAAGAGCTGGGGGTAGAATACCTTGAAGCATACGGCGACTCCCAACTAATCGTCAATCAGATCAGGGGCTCGTACGAGGTTCGCCATGAAGACATGATCCCCTACCATCAAATTGCGATCAACATTATCTCATCATTCAAGGGATTCTTCATCGAACACGTCCCCAGACTCCAAAATATCGAAGCCGATGCCCTAGCAGGCCTTGTCGCTTCCTTAGCAGTGTCGAACCAAGCTCATCATTCGGTTGACGTAATAGGCCACGAACTGGTCTGTCCCAAGAACAACGTTCAAGCCATGGCAAGTTATTCCGCCCAGACGGTCTACGACACACCAGACTGGAGACAGCCGTTCATCGACTTCGTCGTATACGACATCCTCCCAGAGAATCCAAAGGAAGCTACCTCTATCAGACGGTGCTCTCTCAGATTCTTCTACGATACAGAGACGAAAATGTTGTATCGCCGCTCCTACGACGGATTATTGCTCCGGTGCTTGTCGAACGCGGAAGCTACAGAAGCTGTACGAGAAGCTCACGACGGTGTCTGTGGGGCCCATCAACCCGGCCCTAAGCTACAGGACCGCCTTCGCCAGATGGGCTACTACTGGCCCACAATGGTGGCAGATGCGATAGATTATGCCAGAAAATGCAAGGCCTGCCAAGTCCACGCGGATTTCATTCATCAACCATCCGAGTTTCTGCATCCAACGGTGGCATCCTGGCCATTCGAAGCATGGGGAATGGATATCATTGGTCCAATCACCCCACCTTCCTCCCGAGGACACCGCTTCATACTTGCGATCACTGATTATTTCTCCAAATGGGCGGAGGCCGTCCCACTCGCAGAAGTTAAAACTTGAAACGTGATCAGCTTCTTTAAGCATCACGTTATCTACCGCTTCGGACTACCACGAAGAATCATCCATGATAATGGTCCACAGTTTATAAGCCATACATTCTACCGATTCTGCGATAAGCACCGCATTCAGAATGTCGCTTCGATACCATACAACCCGGCAGCAAACGGGTTGGCAGAGGCATTCAACAAAACAATCATCAAACTCCTCAAGAAGTTCGTCTCCTCCAACAAACGCGACTGGAACGAGAAGCTCGACGAGTGCTTATGGGCTTATCGCACCACGGTTCGAACAGCCACCGGGAATACACCATTCTCTCTGGTGTACGGGAGCGAGGCAGTCCTCCCTTTGGAGACTCAGATCCCCTCACTCCGCGTTGCCCTCACTTATCAATTGACAACAGATGATAACTACCGACGACGATTACAAGAGTTGGAGGCTTTAGATGAAAAGCGCCTACAAGCTCAGCAAAGGATCGAGCTATACCAAACACGCATCTCAGGAGCCTTCAACAAAAAAGTTAAAATCAGAACATTCCAAGTGGGTGATCTTGTTCTGGCAGTCCGGAGACCGATGGTCATGACTCACAAGACCACCGGTAAGTTTCAGCTAAAATGGGAAGGTCCATTTGTCATCGAGACCGTGTTCACCAACGGCGCCTACCGCCTCGCTAAGCCGAACGGAGATTTGCTCATGTTGCCCGTCAACGGCAAGTTCCTGAAGAAATACTATGTTTGAACATCATTCTCCAGATTATCGAGTCATGTACTCCTTTAGTACCACTGAACTCCCATCCATTATTCTCCAGATTATCGAGTCATGTACCCCTTTAGTACCACTGAACTCTCGTCCACCCTATTTCAGATTATCGAGTCATGCACCCGCTGATGCCGCTGTACTCTCACTCCCTCAATAGTCCAAATTACCAAGTTATGTACCAGCTGGTGCCTCTGAACTTACATTTCGGTCACTCTTTCAGATAGTAAGTCAAGTATGATTATACCTCTGAACTTTCTTCCTGTCAGAGATCCTCCCTCAGGATTCACTACCCGCACTCCCAGTGCACAAAAAGGGTAGTCGATCCACCAATTTCCGAAACGACCATGTCCTCATTACCTCTGAGTCGTCTTCACTTCCACAAAAAATAAACCGCCCCCTCGCATAGAACTTCCACGTTCTCCTACCTCTGAGTCGTTCTATGTACCCAATCTTCATTGAGCCCACTCCTGCCATGTCCTCACTACCTCTGAGTAGGAAGGCTCCGTCGAAGAAATCGTCATATTTGCCATGTCCACATTACCTCTGAGCAAGTATGTCGATCCCCTTTTAACCTATTATCTGTACCCACAACCGGAGTACGACAAGGATAATAGGTCCACAAATGTCTCCTGTTGACCACAAATGTCCCCTGTTGACCACAAATGTCCTCTGTTGACCACAAATGTCCTCTGTTGACCACAAATATCCTCTGTTGACCACAAATGTCCTCTGTTGACCACAAATAGCTTCCGTAAAGTCTCTCCTGCCATGTTCTCATTACCACTGAGCAGGAAGATTTCACGATAAAACCTTCATGTTTGCCATGTCATCATAACCTCTGAGCAAATGTGATTGGTTTCCTTTCATCCCATTATCCGTATCCTGAACCAGGGTACGCCAAGGATAATAGGCCCACAAATATCCCTTGCTAAGCTTCTTAGCATAAATCTACCATCTTACCATGCCCCGGGAGCCCAGCTGCTCTACGGCCTTCCTTCCTCCAGTACCGAGAACATCCATGGCCATTTTGCTGTGGCTGTCCCGGACATCCTAATCAAACTTGTTATCCGCACCTAAAACCAAGGTACGCCTAGGGTAACAGGTCCACAAATAATCTCCCAGTAAATCCGGTTCCATAAACACCGCAAGTACAAGAAAGAAAAGATGAGTTGAAACATGCTCATTTATTCAAAAATCAAAGGGCTACATCAGCGGGGATCACATCCCTTACAAAAAATTAAAAGAGAAAAAAAAGAGAAGACAGAGGACGGATCACTGCTCTGGAGCACATAACGCCATGAGACGGTCCTTTAACAAGGCAACCGACCGCTCAAGCCTCTGTTTGGCTCGACGCTCCGCCTCCTGGTTCAGCACCGCCGCATCCTCCAGATGAGCATGGGCTTGCCAGTTGTCCTCAAACTTCTTGAAGGCCCGCTCCAGGTTGACAGAAGATCGGGAAACCCTCTTGGCCTCCCGAGCAATCGACTCCTGTTCTGCATGAGCAGCCTCCCGCTCTGACTCTAAGAAGGCCAACTCCTTCTGGAGTGCGAGAATCCGCTCCTTCGTGTCAGCTATTCCACGAGAGGCAGATTCTTCCCGGGCCCTACAAGCCTGACTCCGACGACCCAGTCGATCATAGGAGACGGAGAACTTGTCAAGATCCCCCTGTACAGCCGGCCTGACAGTTTCTCGAGCGAGCTTGATCCTGTCCCGAGCAGCAACCAGGAAGCCCCGCTCTCGTTCGATCGCAGCAGGCAAGCCAGCCTGCCGTACTGCCAGCAGTTGGGTCACAAGCTGGTCATCCTCTGTAAGCTTAGGCTCCAGGAACGCGGCTAACCCCACCCCGCCAGGAAGACCCTTCAGAGTGTCGATTTGACCCCGAGCACCCCACAGAGACAGAGAAAAAGGGATCCCCCGTTCCACGGCAGCGTTGACACCCCTCCCTAAGTGACGATAGAAGCTGTCAACCACATCCTGCGTCACCTCGTTCAGAGCCTCCGAGGAAGCCGGTGTCAACGGGAGTGTGGCTGGCAGCGCGGAAGAAGACGCGACAGAATCTGCCGCTCCCGCTACAAGAAAAACCAACTCTGCACGGAAAGACGCTTGAGCATCGGCCAATTCCTCTTCAGCGGCCCGCAGAATTTGGATGCTCGGCAGAGTCGAGAAGTCGATTTCCGGAGCCGTATAAGCAGCCGAAGACGAGGCCGGGGCCAGCACCAACTCCATCCCCATCTGCCCAGAGCTGGCAGGATGTCCCTCAACATGCGATGACGAAGGAGAGGAAATGCTCCTTTCGTCTAGATCACGGCAGACCGGGCCTTCCCCGAAGACATCCGCGGCGGGAGGTAAAGGGTCAGGACCTGCACGGCCAAGGCAACCATGAATCGACTTGACCTGAAGGATATGCTGATAGAGCAAATAAGCCCCCTCGGTGGTCAATATGTGGCTCAGCTTACCAGTGGAGGAATGTGGAGGCTGAGGCTCGCCTACAGCCATCACAACCTCTTCACCAACAGCCTCCGAGTCAGGAATAAAAGACTCATCCGCCCCTGCTTCCTCGGGAGGGGATGCACCGAGGATGGCGTCATCTCGCCGAAGTTCAAAAATCTCGAAGACGGGCCCAAGGAAACTTTCGTCACCCCGGGCTGGGGCCTCAGCAGCTTGGGAGTCCTTAGCCGCCGCTGAGAGAGCCCCCGCAGAAAGGACCGCGGCACACATGTCGCTAATCAAAGCGGCAAGGGCCGGATCAACTACTGAAGCAGCAGATGGTTCAGGAGAGCCTGGTTCGTCAGACGCCTACAAAGAAAAATGATCAAGTCATATCCCCGAGAGGAAAGAAAGCTACAACAAAGATAGAACTCCGACTTGGACTTACCTCCGGAACATCGTCTGCACCTTCACCCTTCTCGGTGATAGGTGTCCCACGAGACCTAACAGCAGCTCTCTTCATGGAAAAGGTCGCTCTACTGTTAGGAGATTCGTATCTGACCCGTTTATGCGAGGGACCGGATACAGCTGAAGGGTGTTCTTCTCTCACTGCTCCCTCTTGTGTAATAAGCGGCGGATCTTCCGCCGGTTCATCAAGTGGGGGAAGCGGTTGATCCGCCACTTCTTCATCCCCACCAGAAAGGAAGTCTTCGCTATCATCCTTCTCCTCAGCCGACTCGGAAGGTTCTGATTCAGGGAGAGGAATCTGGAGCGCCAGTTGCTTTCTAGCCTTAGCCCCCTTAGGCTTCTCCTCTAAACCAGTACCTACGATGAAGCTGGTACTCGGATCGAAGTTAACAGGAGGCTTGTTCGCCATAACGTGATACAAAGCGGCCACGTACAGAATTTCCCTCGGCACATTGGCATCGAGAACCGAGAAGCTGGCCCGAGTATGATAAGCGTCATAATAATTCCACGCTCGGACGCCGTCAAGAACACTACCTTCAAAACCCAAACAAGGGTTGGGACAATCAAGGAACAACTAGCTATAACCAAATTGACGGGAAAACCTACTGGGTAGGTAAGGCTCCAAGTACACATTATCCCGGTTGCGATAAACCAGATGCGCGGGGCGGATATTGCGCAACTAAGCAAGCATATCCGGAGACAGAAAATGAGAAGGTCCAGTACCGTCAAGGTGTACCTTCCTCACTTCCTTATCAGAAAAAGGAGGAACAGACACAAAGAGATCACACCCATCCACTCTCGCCAACGCCCTCCGACAAGCTGGCATAGTATTGCATTCCCAAGACCGGTGATGGCATTTGAAGAGGAAAGCATCCTCGGCCGTAGCATCTTCCGCTATCCCAGGTACCAGCAAAGACTTATAGTGCATCGCCAACCACCCCATCAGGTAGTGAAAGGGCAGTTCTACGCGCTCAAAATCCAAAGCCTTCTTGCGAGCAATAACCTTGGACGAGAATGTCCGCAGACCATGATGTATGCTGCATACCATAGCAGGAAGGAGGGCCAGCCTAACTCCGAAAACTAGCTTAACGGCAGGAAGGATGAAATGACGACCAATCCTCTCGATAGAGCCCGCTCCGCCTGAGACTACGCAGTTCCGTAGCCATATCATCAGAAATCCAGCCAGAAGCGCCTTCTCCGACAGTTGTATGGTCCCGTAGTGAAAATAACTAAGAGAGTCAGCTTGACTCCCGAATATATCACTCTTGGATCGCAACTTTTTGACATTGGACATCAGATCCCTTACCTCTGCATGCGTTCGAGGGGCTCGGGGAGTAACTTCACCAGAAGGATCAACCCTAAAGAGATAATTAATCCAGGATGTGGTATGGGGAGCGGTCCCCTCAGAGCTATCCGCCGTTTTTATAGCCATTTGATGACAAGCACTATTGTGACACAATAACTCCCGATACACCACAACAAAACCTGGGAGTTGCCTGTCCAAGGCCTCGAACTCCTCATTTGATGGGGTATACACCTCGAAAGGCTCATTCCCCCATAGAAGTTTAGAGACAGTATACATCTCGTGAAGAGCAAGCCCCAGTTCCCCTACTGGTGTAAAGAATGTCCCCGTTCGCTGGTTGTACATCTCCAAGAGCGCTACGAACATTGGTTTATTAAGGGAAAGCCCGTGACAAGTGCCCCGAATGGCATGGTAAAGCCCCACCTCCCGCAAAAATGCTCCATAAGTCTGTAGAACCCAAGCAGTCAACTGGGCCCACGTAGAGGTGGGGTTTATCCAGTTCGGCAGTGCCAGCCTACCAACAGGATAAGACTTCTTACGAACAAGCCGATTCAGGAAAGTATCAGCTTGAGTAAGTATGAAATTGGGACCGTATACATTCATAAAAGAGCTCGGGACCAGACCCATCATATACCGGAGGACGGAATCCTTACCTGCATACGCCGACTTTATATTCGGATTATAATGGATGTTGCCGATCAACATCCCTGATTGAGTGGGAGTTAGGTTACACACCATCTTCCGGTCCAGCAACACCATATTGAACCATGACAAAGGATAATGCCGTTCCATGAGAGGAATATGGATTGCCACCCCATCCAAAGAAAAATCCCAGTTCTCAGAAATCTCTAAGACCCGAGGATTCTTGATGGTTAAAGCATCACCAAAAAGGAACAAAGGCTTCAGGTATTTTCCATCCAGCTTCCCAGTATTCATCATGGAACGGAGATAATGAAGGGTTTGATTCTCAATAGCCTTCAACCTCTCCAAAGGCTTATCAGTAGGGAATTGATTCGATACATGCCTAATTAAGTCGTCAAGACGCACGCCCAGGGCGAATTGATTCGAACCCACTATAAGCTCCCCAGCAGGATTTACGGGCAAGTTCACTGGAAAAATACGAAAGAAACGAGGTTAGAAGGTAGTCAAAAAAAAACAGAAACATCGGAAAGGTCATCTGAGCCTATGCGGCTCGGCTCGTTACAGCTTCATGCGGCTCAGCATTAGATACGTATATGCGGTTCAGCGCATCATAGCCTCATGCGGCCCCGAGTTGGCCGAGTTCATACAACTCAAGTCCAGATGAACTTATAGATCCATGCGGTTCAAGTTAAGCACGCCTACAGAGTCAGATTCATGCGAGCTGACGTGAGCAGACGAATTTCTGCGGTTCAAAAAAAAGTGAACAACGCTTATGCGGCCCAAATCAAAAACACATATGCAAACAAGTTCATGCGGCCCCATAAGACGAAGGGCTCATGCAGTCCCATCGATAAAGCCCCGTATACGTGGCTTGTGCATAAAGCATGCAGCAGAGCCATGGCGACAGTTAGGGTTTTCAGACGATCTCTTACCAGCGATAGACGGGTGGACATCGGGATGGATGGAGTGCGCAATGACCGACGGAGGGGCGACCACGTTCGCCGCCGCAGTCGCCGTAGAAGCAACTGCCTAACCTTAGCGGCCTTCGATGCTGCAGCTTTCTTGGGAGCCATTGTCGGTTGCTAAAAGACGAAGAGCAAAGACAACAAATAGAGATTCAGAGCAAAGAGAGAAGGTAAAGAAAAACCCCAAGAGGCTTAAAGACTCCTATTTATAGGCAAAAGAGACCCACGAAACGAACAGACGTCTCGGAGTATGCCTCGGATTACGCGCCGCCCCCAAAGAATAAAGGCAAAATGTTTCGGTCAAGGCAAAACCGACTCTTGGGATCCTCCCCCAAAAGGCGGCATTAAATCAAATCAAAGGTACTTAATGAAGATTTGCACACGTGTTCAGGACACGTGGCAACCAGTTTATGCGGCCAGATGAATTTATGCGGCTAAGGCACTTATGCGGCTAGGAAGCTCAGGCAGACAGAAAAATCCTATGCGGCATGAACGGGGCCATGCTTCTTGTTCAAAGTATTCCAATTTTTACAAATTGAAAACTTTGAAGGGGGTCCTGTAGAAGCATGGAAAATATTAGAATAATGATCCATACGGCTCGGAGTAAAAAGCTTATGCGGCTCACACAGGAGCGGCCCTATGCGGTTCAAAGAAGACTCTCAATCGTATACGGCTCGGGAGCGTATGCGGTTCAGCAAGGCACATACGGCTCGATGGATGCCATGTGTGATCCTTTCCTACAGCTGGTCGTTTGGGGGGTGGCCTCATTTAATGCTCTGACACGACTTGGCGACTGTGACTGCTCTGACATAAAGTGTCATAATGGCTCTGCCATAATGACAGACTTTTCTGGAAAGGAAGAAGATCTCTGACCCGAACCGTCAAAAATCCTAGGTTGCCACGTGGCAACTCTCATGCGGCTTAAATGGGAAATAGCTCCATGCGGCTCACGAAGAAGTCACTCTATATGGTTAGCAGAAATCAGCCATATGCAGCCCACCGAGAGCTCAATCCCTGCGACTCAATACAATGCTAGCTCATACGGCTCGTAAAGGCTATGCATATGCGGCTAACGGAAGGTTCGTCCCCTGCGGCTCGATGAGGCATTGTCTTATGCGGCTCAGGAAGAGTATCTCTCTGCGGTTCGAGGATAGTCAATCCTATGCGGCTCTGACAGGACTCACAATTAAGACACGTGGCATGGGTTCAATAAGAGATTTAACCGAATCTCAACAAATATATTTGACATCATCGTCATAATTACTGAGATCAGGGCATATCATTTATCATCAAGCTAATGGGACACGTGGCGAGCAATCAGACATTAGCATAATCAATCACGAGGATTTAAAGCAGCTAGCATTAATTGCTCATGAGATACGATGCTATCCGCATTAATGGCCGAGATTCACTATAATCAGGATCAAGGGTTCAGATAGAATGAAGGAGCGCCGACATTCCAAACAGATAATCATTAACAAACCCTAATGATCACCCCCACTCTTATAAATAGCCAGCATCATTCCCTTGTGAAAAAAAAGAGGAAGAAGAGAGAGAGAGGTCGGCACCAAAAGAAATATGAAGAGAGAGATCTACACAGAGAGAGCTCCCCCTTCCTTCTTGATAATCACAGAGAGAGAGAGAGAAGCCAGAAGAGCAATCCGAGGAGAGCGAGAAGAGCGTTTCTTCGTCAACGCCAAGCAGATCTTCCCCGAGCCAAGGCTACATACTGATCGTCCAAGGAGTAAGGCAGAGCGGCCGTCGCTTTTCCGAGCCTCTATCGCCACCCTCCAGAATCAAAAATAAACAATCGTACTTAGTCTGCTGTACCTAGGTTTTCGTCCCTAGGCTTTCTTTGTACGAGCGAGTTTGTATTGTGAGTCTAAGTTTAGTCCTCCGATAATTGTTCTGTTCTTTTACAATCAATGGCAAACAGGGAGACGTCCAAGCCTTCTCTGATGAAGGACCTCCGAGATTTGTTGCTGAAGTGCGATCAACTAAGCCGCAGCGGAGAGGACTGTATCGCTCGGGAAGAGGCCGTTTCTCGTGGGATAGCCGATACCAAAGAGCAGATCCTTCAACTTCAGAGAAAATTGGTTTCTTTAGAATCTGAGCTCCAGGCCTCGCGCGAAGACAAGGAGCTAATTTTTCGGAAGACCGACAAGGTCACCCGGACCTCTGATGCCTTAGAGCGTGCACTGAAGAAACTTGAAGACGGTTGGCAGGCACATGCATATCTGGATGATGCAGAGAAGTTGATACAAGAGGCTGAGTGCCGGGCTACCCTGAGAATTGAGCGGTCGACGTCCAAGCTGAAGGACCGGCTCAGAGAATTGTGTATTGCCGAACCATAATCGGCTTTTTCTTTCTTTCATTACTATGTTCCTCCATTTTTTTAACAGGGACGTGGTCCCAGAAAATGTAGTACTCTTGATTTTAAATGAATGACTATGTTTACATCATCCTTTATTTGTTGTGCTTGTACCGTTTCTTTGGTATTATGGTATTTGCCCCACTGGAGGACTTTCTGTGGACCTATTACCCTTGGTATACCTTAGTTTTAGGTATGGATAATAAGTTTGATAGAGATACCTAGAACAACTCCGTGGTAAGGTGGACATGGAAGTTCTTGGTATCAGGCGAAAGAATGCAATGGAGCAGCTGGGCTCCAGAGGCATGAGGTGGTGAAAAAAAAGGCGCATGTACTAGAGGACGTAATACAACATTTGTGGTCAACAAAGGACATTTGTGGTCAATTATGGACATTTGTGGTCAACTGTGGACATTTGTGGTCAACTGTGGACATTTGTGGGCCATATTATCCTTGGCGTACCCTGATTTTAGGTACGGATAATAAGTCGAGAGAAAACTAATATACTTACTCAGAGGTAAGGAGGACGTGGTAAGTATGAGAGTTTTGCAACGGAGTCTTCATGCTCAGAGGTAATGAGGACGTGGCAGGAGTGGACTCAACGAAGAATACAACGGAGAATACATAGAATAACTCAGAGGTAATATGGACGTGGAAGTTCTACGTAAAGGGTGATTTGTTTGTGATGGAAGAGAAACAACTCAGGGGTGACATCGACATGGTTATTTCTGGAATTTTGTGGACCTGTTACCCTTTTTTATGTGCCGAAAGCGCGGGTAATAGATTATGGAAAATATGCACTTTTAGGGAGGAAGTTTAGAGGTAAGATTATACATGACTCACTACCAAGAAGATGTGATATGGATTCATTTGGAATGACCAGAGTGTAAGTTCAGCGGTACTTAAGGGTACATAACTCAACAATCTGGTTGATTCAGCGGATGTCGTTTAGACATAATATTTCTTCAGGAACTTGCCGTTGATGGGCATCATGAGCAAGTCTCCATTTTGCTTCACGAGACAGTTTATACCATTGGAGAATACAACCTCGATGATAAATGGGCCTTCCCACTTTGGCTGGAATTTGCCGGCAGTTTTGTGAGTCATAACCATCGGCCTTCGAACTGCCAAGACGAGATCGCCTACTTGGAATGTTCTCAGCTTGACCTTCTTGTTGAAGGCTCCAGAGATGCGGGCTTGATAAAGCTCGATTTGTTGTTGAGCTAGCAGGTACTTTTCATCTATGGCCTCCAACTTTTGTAGCCGACGACGGTAATTATCATCCGTCGTCAATCGGTAAGTGAGGGTGACGCGGAGGGAGGGAATTCGAGTTTCCAAGGGGAGAACTACCTCACTTCCGTATACCAGAGAGAATAGTGTGTTCCCAGTGGCTGTCCGGACTGTAGTACGGTATGCCCATAAGCATTCGCCAAGCTTTTTATTCCAGTCGCGTTTGTTTGAGGACACGAACTTTTTGAGAAGTTTGATTATAGTTTTGTTGAATGCTTCAGCCAGACCGTTAGCCACCGAGTTATACGGTGTTGAGGCAACATTCTGGATTCGATATTTATCACAAAATCGATAGAAGGCATGGCTTGCGAACTGCGGACCATTGTCGTGGGTGATCCTTCGAGGCAGTCCAAAATGATAGATGACGTGATGCTTGACGAAGCTGATCATGTTTGATGTCTTCATTTCTGCAAGCGGAACAACTTTCGCCTATTTGGAGAAGTAGTCTATAATTACGAGTATGAAGCGATGTCCTCTGGATGAAGGCGGGGTGATTGGACCGATGATATCCATTCCCCATGCCTCAAATGGCCAGGATGCCACTATCGGATGTAAGAATTCGGATGGTTGGTATATAAAATTACGTGGACCTGACAAGCTTTGTACTTTCTTGTATAGTCTATCGCATATGCTACCATCGTAGGCCAGTAATAGCTCATCCGACGAAGGCGATCTTATAATTTTGGGCCAGGTTGATGGGCCCCACAAACGCCATCGTGAGCTTCGCGTACAGCTTCTTTGGCTTCTGTATTTGACAAACACCGGAGCAGCAACCCATCATAGGATCACCGATACAACATTTTTGTATCTGTATCGTAGAAGAATCCGAGAGAACGTCTTCTGATAGAAGTGGCTTCTTTCGAGTTTTTCGGTAAGATGCCATAGACTACGAAGTCGATAAACGAAAGTCTCCAGTCTTGTGTTTCGTCGACTGCCAGGGCAGAGTAACTCACAACAAATTGCACGTTGTTCTTAGGATAAACCAATTCATGGCCTATTACGTCCACCAGATGATGAGTATAATTTGGAACCGCCAGAGAAGCGGCAAGTCCTGCTAGGGCATCGACTTCAATATTCCCGAGTCTTGGAACATGTTCTATGAAGAACCCTCTCAGGGATGTGATGATGGCGATTGCTATCTGATGATAGGGGATCATGTCTTCATGGCGAACTTCATATGAACCTCGGATCTGATTGACGATTAATTGTGAATCGCCATATGCTTTTAGGTACTCTACTCCCAGCTCCTTTGCAAGTCGGAGGCCGATAACCAAGGCGTTGTATTCAGCCACGTTGTTTGAACAAGGTTCTATGAGAGAGTATGCCCGATTGATCACCAAGCCAGAGGGAGAAATCAGTACCACTCCGACTCCAACGACGATGTTGCCTTTGGGCCCGGTTCTTGAAGCACCGTCGAAGAACATTCGCCAGACGGTATCATGGGAAGCCATATTTGAATTGGCAACTTTATCTGGGATTTCTTCGTATATTCTGGTTGACTCCGAACCTGGATGGGCTGCTAAAAAGTCTGCCAGAGCTTGACCTTTAACAGCCTTCTTCGGGATGAAGATCATGTGGTAGGGGGACAATAGTATTGCCCAGGTAGCAAGGCGAGAGCTGAGTGCCCCTGGTTTGTTCATGAGGATCCTAAGAGGGTTGACTCGTGATATAACATGGATGGTTTGTCCTATAACATAGTGTCATATTTTCTGAATAGCGAACACCAAGACGAGACACTCCTTCTCGACGGTGGTATATATATGCTCAGGTCCTATCATCATTCGACTGAGATAATAGATAGCTTGTTCATGTCCCACATTATTATTTTCTGCTAGTAGAGCACCGAGGGAATGCTCCATCGCTCGCACATAGAGCAGAAACGGCTTTCCAGCGACCGGGGCCACCAGGACTGGAGGGTTCGACAGATACTCTTTAATATTGTCGAAGGCACGTTGGCACTCTTTATCCCATACAAAGGAGACGCCTTTCTTCATGAGGTGTGTGAACGGTTGACATCTCCCGAAGAGGTTAGAGATAAACCTTCTGATATAGGCTAGCCTCCCTTCAAGGCCTCTGAGTTCTCAAAGATTTCTCGGGGGACCCATCTCCATTATTGCCTTCGTCTTCTCAGGGTCTATATGGATTCCCAGGGCGATAATGATAAAACCCAAAAATTTTCTGCTAGATACGCCCAAGAAGGATTTGGTGGTATTCATTTTCAAGTTGTGTGCTCGCATCAGGTCGAATACTGTCCTCAAATCGTGTAGATGATCTTCCTTAGAGCGGCTTTTAACGGTGATGTCGTCGACGTAACACTCCATGGTTTTACGCAGGTGATCTCTGAAGATGACACTCATGGCTCGTTGATATGTGGCGCCAGTATTCTTTAAACCGAAGGACATGACTGTGTAGCAGTACACACTATTGGCGTTCAGAATAATGTTTGCTTTTCGTCGTCAGAAAACATCTTGATTTGGTTGTATCCTGAGAAGCCATCCATGAATGACATGCGCTCAAAGCCACATGTGTTGTCAATCATTATGTCTGTAATAGGAAGAGGGAACTCATCCTTAGGACATGCTTCATTCAAATTCAGGAAGTCGATGCAAATTTGGATCTTCCTATTCTTCTTGAGGACCGATACTATATTGGCGACCCAGTCGGGATATTGTTCCTCATGGATGAAGCCGCTGACTATTAGTTTGTTGACCTCAGCTTCGATAGAATTCATGATATCTGGGCGGAACCGTCGTTGCTGTTGCTTGACCGATTTTGTGTCCGGATGAATGTTGAGCTTATGGAGTGCAACCTCGGGGTTTGGCCCTGGCATGTCTCCATAGATCCAGACGAATACGTCAATATACTCTCTGACGAGTTGCAAAAGCGACTCCCACTCTTCGTCTGTCAGGCTTTTGCTGACGAAGATTAGCTTTGGAGAGGATTCATCGCCGAGGTCAACTTGCATGACCTCATCTTCGGTAGGAGGATCTCTTCATTTGAAACGCTTCTCCCACTGCGTATCTAGCTATTGTACCCAAGGCTCTATCTCGAAAAGTTCAGGTACGTCTTTATTTTCTTCATAGACGTCAGCAAATGCCATATTGACAGACCAAGTTTGCCTGAGTACATCCCCAATGCTGACATCCGAATCAGAAGTGGGCGATCCGGTCGAATGTGAATGCCATTCGCATTCCTCATCCGAGCTTTCAGGAGTTTTTGTAGGTGTAACATAGCCTAGACCACGTCTGGTCTTGTTGTAATAATCCCGTAGTTTTTTAGCCGGGACTGGCAATTGCAAAGGTAATCGCCGACCGATGCCGTATTTCATGCCTGGTGTAGTCTCCATATCATACCCCTATTTTTGTATGAGGTACTTGGATCAGGAGCTATACAGATAAATGAGCAGTCTCCCGGTGTCGGGTCCGAGGTTGACTTCTTCTGGCCTGAAGGACTGTTGACCATTTTTTCGGCAGAAGATGATTGGATGGTCCTCTCCCGGGACTATGAAGCAAGCGCCCTCCACAGGAGTAAGTTGGTTCGCAGTATAGATATTTATCACTTGTGTGTGTAAGTTGGTATCTATACCGTGTTCTATAGCATACATTATACGGAGCTTATTAAGCTCGAGGTTGTTCAAAGATAGCCCTTTATTGATAAAATAAGGTATATTTTCAGGTGGTATTACATCGTCAGTAGAAGGAACATCAGTGTAGGCAGCCACATACTTGGCTAGCTCTAGCTTCTCTCTTCATCCACACCCTGAATTAATAAAGACTGGGAAGATGACTTGGGCAGCTTGATCATCAGGGATTCCACTGTTGGTGCAGGACGTGGGATTGTTGGCACACTAGCGGTCCCTGGCTTAGCGCTTGGTGTTGGACGTGGAGTTGTTGGCTCACTAGCAGTCCCGGGCTTAGTGCTCGGCTGTCGGCTTGTCTTGGGTTGACGAATGACCATCGGCTTAACAGAAGAATTGATCTCTTCTGTTTGTTGTTGGCCAGCCCTTGGCAGTCTGATTGTCAGTGGCTCCACAGTGGATCATGGCCCTTGACCAGACCTTGGCAGTCGGATAACTATCTGCTCCTTTTGTGCAGTGAGCACCGGAAGACTAGTTGTATCCTTACGAAGAGTGGTTACAAGCGGTGCAGTTCTTTCCGGTTTACAGGATTGGAGATGGATCTTCAGAGGCTCTTTCGATCCCATTGTAGCCTCCATCTGTTCTTGAGCATCTTCTTTGATCAAGTGCCTTTTCGATTTCTCGTACAGACAGGAATCTGAATAGAAGGATTCAACCCCTTTGAAAGGATCGATGTCGGCAAATTTTGTCTTTACGAAGCCATGCTTATCGACATATTTGAAGCACTGGTGCAATATTGAAGGCACGATCATATAATCGTGTATCCACGGACACCCCAGGAGAATGATGTAGGACGTATCTGCGTCTATGACATAGCAAGTCACTTCCGACTGAAGGTCGCCAATTTGGCATTTCAGGTGAATCTTTCCAATAGGGTAGCTTCTTCCGGAATTGAAACCGCTGATGGCGGTGCTGGTAGGTTTCAGCCGATGCATAGGGATGCGCAGGAGGTGAAGCAAGCTCTTCGGAATGATATTTATCAAACAACCGTGATCAATGTGCATCCGATCCACCTCGATGTCGCCAACGTATCTAGTGTAATACAGAGGGCGATCGTGCAGGTTGGTCTTGATGAGCATATCTTACAGAATAAACAAAATATTGGGCATGGCACCTGTACAAGCACTGTCCTGGAGATCCGTCGGCGAGCTCTCCCCTGTAAGCTTGACCTGAGCCAAATACGCGTCGGCATTCTGGAGTGCTTCACTCAGTGTGACGCGAACATCTTTGGAGAGTCTCAGGAGCTCATATAATGACAATTCGACTGGTGTGTTGGCCAATTGTGCCAGAATGTCAAAATTATAAGGCCTTTCCAGCCCTTGAGGTGCGTCTTTACGGAGCGGCTTGTCAAAGCGAGTCTCCTTCAGCTTATACTTGTCGGTCGGCGGAGGCTGAGAGGGTCCTGGGGCATCAGCAGTGGCTGGCTGACGTTCTTCAGCCGAGTTACCCGGCTGGGTTGAGATTGTACACCGGACCGGGTAACGACAGCTGTCGCTTCTTCGATATCGGCTGAGATCGTATGGCAGGACTTAGTCTTTCTGTCATTCTTCTTGGTGGTAGGGGATGATACTGACTGAGTTACTTCAGGCACCAAGTTCGGGTGGACCCATATGACCTCCCCTCTTGACGTAGTGAGGGGCACCAGCCCAGTCGTCTGGTCTCGGGGAGGTGAAAGATTAGTGACCTCCATTGTTGCCTGGAGGACGGGCACTATACCGTCTTAAGTCCTCGTTGGAGGGAAACTGCCGAATTGGACCGACACCATATTGGCAGCCACGATTACCACCTCGAAATCAATGGCCAGAGCCTTGGAATCGAAGAGGTTCTAGATGTACCGCTTCAATTGAAAGCAGTCTTGAGTAGCATAGTGGACGTCGCAGTGGAAGTGACAGTACTTCGGGCTCTCTATCTCTGCAGGTCGAGGTTCACGTCTCGGCGGAGGGAGTTGAATTCTATCTCCTTGTAAGGGCATGTCAATGATGGGCTTGACATGGCTATCCTCGAAGGAGTAAGTCACCTGAGGCCACTACTTCTCTGCCTGTTTTGGCTCAGGCTTCTGGGCTGTATCGGCCACCATTGCCTGTTTGCCTTTGGCGTCTCGGTTGTTAGAGGAATTATCGCCGTTGTTATTGTTGGTATTAGGGCGTTTGCCCTTATCCTCTCCATTCGAGATGTAAACCCCCTAAATTTTTACTATTTATTTTGATAAATTTGGTACTGATTTTGTTTTGTTTTTGTATTTATACGTCGCGTAGTTGGATTGTACGTCGTGCACAAAATTTCGTTTTCGTAATTGCTCGACGAGTACGAATATGTGCGAGCGTACATATTTTTAGAAAAATATTTTTATTATAAAATTATTTTTTATAGAAAAGTACATGTTCAAATAAATATAATAAATATTTTATTTTTATAAAAGAGTTATTTTGTTTGTCGTTTTAAAATAAGTAGTAATTTGGAAAATTTATGTTTACATAAAATATATTCTAGATATTTACGAAATTTGGAATTTGTTTATTGGTCTATTTTGTCATTTACAAAAACTATTTTACAATTTAATATATAAGTAATATTCTTGATTTTCGAAATTTATTAATGCTATATTTTAATATTTACGAAAAAGGTATTTAAAATTTTGTTTTATTTAATATTTGAATTATTTTGTTAATCTAAATTGGAAAATATTTTATGGACTTAAATTAGATGAAGGTTTATCGATATTTGATTAGGATTGAATCGGATAATTTTTTTTCATCGATATAAATTAATGGAGGAATTATCTATGGGGATTTAAATAATCCCAATCCCTATCCTAATAGGAATTTCCACCTCCTATATAAGGAGAGGTACTCATCCATAATTGCTACCATCCACATATGTGCATCGTGTGTGCCCAGCTTCTTATTCCATCCTCTACACATATATTTTCTCCGTGTCGACAATCCCGACACAAATAAATTCTACGCCAAATACTGCCATCCATCCTCCCCGTTGCCTTCGACTCCGCCATCTTTTCCTGGCCTCCAACGGCCAATACTCGCCTACATCATCCCTGTCAACCCAACACCGTCTACTCGGCTTCGACCGAACCCAACCACAGCCGCCCCAAAATCACCATAACCACCATCCTCACCACCACAACACGTATGCCTGACCCCTATTGCTCCTCCCCGCCTCCTCCTTACTTCCTGTCAAACCCACCATCCAGCGCCGTACCCCTCGTTCCAGACAACCGATCCTCCTTGGCTGCAGCCCTCCCACCGTTGGTCAACCCGACACAAACACCGCCATCACCATGACTCGTACGGCTAGACCCCGGCCTCTCCCAGAACACCACCGCCACCATCACCCAGGAAACAAATAGGGGGAAGAAACCCTCACCTCGGCCGCAGATCCGCGCCTCGCCACCGCCGCGCTCCGGTGAGTGCTCCGCCTTGGCGCCGCCTCAGGCACCATACTCCGCTCGCCCGTCCAGCCACAGAAACCAGAGCGCCACCCCGTAGCTGCGACCGCCGTCGACACCGAGGCACCTCCGCCTTGGCCGACACCCTCCATGGCGCCTACATCCTTCCCGTGACGCCTTTTCGCCCGTGCCAGCCATCCTCCGCCACCGCCCTTTCGTCGGAGCGGCCGCCTCCGCCGAGCTACGTCGGGTGCTGCTCTTTGACTGCATCCGCCGAGCACTGCCCACGCGAGCCACGGCCGCACTCTTCCCGCCATCCCGCAACCGTAGCACCGCCGCCACCCCCAGGCTCGCCGCCGGCGCCTAAGAACCGCCCGCACATGACTCCACATGTAAGCCCTCACCGCCATGCGACTCCCCTGCCTCGCCATGTGAATCCCGGCCGCCGTGCCCTCACGGCCGCCGCACGCCCGACTCTGCCGCGCCGGAGCAGGCGCAGCTGGCCGAGCCCTCGGTAAGCTCCCTCTTCTTCCCACCTCTATCTCTCTCTCTTATTATGTAAGAATTTGGGGGGAATGTAGCCGTATGTTATTTTAGGGATTTATGTATCTGTATTATTATTATTATTATTACTGTTATTATCATTGTTATTAGTATTATTACTATATTTATTATTACTGTTATTATTGGTTAATTTAATAATAATAATAATATTATTATTTGTTTACATAGAGAGTTATATATTAGTTATGGGCTTGTTGAATTGGGCCTCAAGTCCAATGGGTTTCAAAAATATGTATAAAGTATTATTAGTCTTTATACAATAAATACACATATAAGTATAAATTCAAAATTTTGTTTTCCTATAGTATTCTAAATAGAATTTATATAAGATTAAATTATGAGCGCTCTAGTTAAAAGAATTTCTTTGACTTGATGTTTTAAATTGGGCTAGAAGTCTAAACATATTTTTATGGTATTTTAAAAATGACTTTTTATCTGAAAATATTACTATAATATTTTCTACCTACTTCCTAGTGAATTCAGACACCTTTCCATCAATCATGGCTATTAGACAAAACAGGACTTGCTCGATCATCGCACCCCTTGAGGAGATACACCAGGCAAGACACCTTGCCTTTACTGTTTAATTTCTTGCTCAATATCATGCATGTTCTATTTCTGATAAATTGTTCTTTCAAAACCATATGTAGTTGCAAATTACTATACTTTATTTTTTTTGCATTTGGCCTAGAGTTAAGGGACCACCTTTGTTTGTGCCGCATCCATTGGCCCGACACCTGTGTGCCACGATGTCACGTGTCTCATATAGATTCAGACTTACGTACCGACCGTACATCGGTGCGTACAGGACGAACGTTAGGATATAACTGCTAATATAATTGCCTAGAAGACTTAGCGGTTATTAGAAGTATCGTGGTGTGGATTCAGCATGAGTAGTGCATAGGGAGGGGGAAGACTGTTATTAGGCGCAGGGGCTTTCACACATTTACTTTTCTCTAGCTGCCATTTGTGACTCAGCCGAGAGCTAGTGCGCCATGCACTTATTTACTTTTCTCTAGATGCCACTAGTGCCTCGGTTGAAACACAAATGTGCCGTGCATTTACTTTCCTCTAGCTGCCGTTAGTGACTCACCCGAGAGGCTAGTGTGCCGTGCATTTATTTATTTTCCTCTAGATGCCACTAGTACCTTGGTTGAAATGCTAACGCGCCGTGTTTCTAGTCTCGGAAGCCCTTGTGTGGAACATTGTTTTCAAAATGCATTTACACATAGAATGGTTAAGGACCTTTAATTGTTTAGGCATATGCAATTTTCTGTTGAGCTAACTATATTCAGTTTATGGCATGATATTATGTGTCTTGTTACGTCCCTCTGAGGACCTGGTTGTCTCGCCAGGTGTGTGCTCTTGTCTTTCGCAGGTGTTCTAGCTCTAGCCGTGATCATCGCTATTTCTTCGAGGATGATTGCACTTGGATCGTCTTCGCTTCGCTCGCCTAATTTATTTTATTTTCCATGTATTTCTTTCCTTACTTGTTGGTAGTGGATTTGTCTCCGCCCAACATATTGTACAAATATATTTCCATAGATGATTATATGAAATCTTTATTTTCCTTTATTTTGTGTGGATGAGATTAGTCATGGTTTTACTGCATTTACAGCTTATGTATCCATACGAGTCCTATGTACTTCGTATGAATGCAGCTAGCATGTCTACGTTTTTAGTCCTACGTATTATGGGACTGGGACGTTACATGTTTTTGTGGTGGCCCATGCAGGTCAAGATAAATTGTTTGGTTACTTTACCATATCAAACGACCTTGCGAATAGGATTAGAAGTCTAGGATCTAATCCACATACTTGACCTCCTTCATCGATTCCATATTCGAACTATCGTTTGACTCATCGACTGCATCTTGCTTGATTCCTCTGTTACGACCCGCATCCTAGAGTAAGGGCACGAGACGTGGGTACGTCCAGCCTACGCCGCAGTGTCGGCGGTAGAACGCTGTCCTAAGTCACAACATCTAACAATATAACTCTAAACAGTTTATACTCCCCGAATAGGGGTGACATAGCAATAAATAAACTCAATCACAACTAAGGAAGAAGAAAGCATGATATGATATGGTACTCAAGGAAAACAGATGATAAAGTAGTCTAAGATAACATCCCAGCAATATCCAGAGTACAAACTCAGCTACAGTATATGAAAGAATATATACAACTCAAAATCTCTGAACAGAAGTAAAGTCTAGTTAAACCGTCTCATGACAACATAAAATAAGATAAGCCTAACTAAACTAGTCTAGGCAATGGGGGTGATGTCCTCAGCTAGAGCTGGGTCCTCCTGAGAGTCCAGCTCGCAAGTGTCGTCTAGGGCTGTCCCGTAGAAGGTATCCACACAGGCCTCCTCCTCATCCTCTGTAATATTTTCAACAGGTCCAGTTAGGACAGGAGCGAGCACAATACATCTCAACAGTTCATAGCAGGTTAGAAAATATAATCATGCAGTAAAGTAAGATACAGGTACTGAAAGAAGTGCAATATGTAAAAAGAGAGAGAGCTGTAATAAAAATATCTACTATAAATAGAGACTAACAGTGGCTAGTGAGTCAGAGTACAATATAGACGTGTAAATTGCATAGGAGATTCTGATAAGACACTATAGAAAGATTCTGATGAGATACTACTTGGGTATTATCCATATGTCTACATTTACTACCCCATACCCCCAATCAATACACAAGGATCCAACCAGGTTATGTTATAATTCCATGCAAAGGCCCCCGAAGGGTGATACAGGGATGTCCCATAAATGGGGATTCTAGGAGATTCTGGGATACCCAGTAAATGGGATAAGAGATTCTAGGAGACTCTGTGATCATAAGAGTATATGTCACAAGTGATCAAAGAACCAATGAAGCATAGTGATACGCCATGTAAGTGAAACGCACAGAACATGTAGTACCCGATGCTCCCTAAGGATAACATCTCAAGAAGGGATCCATATAGTACCAATTCGTGTGACCAACGTGACAGTAACAAGTAAAGTAATTTAATGCAGGAAATAATTCTAAGCAGGATATAAAATGATCAGAGAATGTACTCGCCTGGTATCTGAGTGTCCAATATGAAAGTACTGTCCGAGGAGTGGTGTCTGGCTCCTAATCAGAACAACACAAGTCACAACAAGTCCAGAATGGTAAAACGAAACACTACAATGCATTCTACATGAATCTAGGTCAAACTAGGCCAAAGTCAACTCTTGGTCAACTCTGGTCAACCCTAGAAGTCAAACTAGGTCTAACAAGTCTAAACTAGGTCAAACTAGTCTACACTAGTCTAGCAAGTCTATTCTAGGTCTAATAAAGCTGTACAAGCCCAATCTAGGCTCACCAAGCTATACAAGCCTAGACCAAGCTATCTCACACATTACCTAGGCCTATACATAACACATGTATATATATATACACATATTACATTATATATATACATTACCTATTAGCATATATTTACATAGGAAAATAGGATATATATATAGAGAGAGAGAGAGAGAGAGAAGACATGAGTGTGTATGTGTGTGTCAAGAAACCATGTGTGTGTATGTGTAATGGTGTGGGTGTGTGAAATGATAAAATGTGATAGTTAATACTAGTTTGTGTGTTAAAGAGTTTATAAATGTGTGTGTGGATGTGTATGAAATGAGTGAGAGTAAAAGTGTGTATGTGTGTATATGGAAAAATCAGAATTTAGTGAAGGGTGTGTGTACAGTCCAATATGGACTGCAAAACAGTGAAGTGAGGCTGGAAAAAGTTCAGAGAAAAGAAAGCCAAAGCTTGACAGTTCAATAATGCAATATCTAACACTCCTATAACCCTTAGTCAAAAGGAACACTAAACAATAGACAAACTCAACTATCAACCCACAACAACCCAATCAATCTCAGGTTGAGCAGCCCAGGTTTCATCTATTTGAAATAACTAAACAAAACCCTTCAGTTCAGTTTTAAACTGTAAAGGAAAGGAAGGGAAATCAACTCACAACATTTAGAAATCTGAATTCAGTTCAGCCTACACACAACCAACCCATTTAAATGAAATTCTTTACCAAACCACACCAAAATTGACACACAACTAGATTACCTATAGGAGAACCCATATTAGGACTTAAACCCACATTTTAACAGTTTTAATTAGATTAAAATAGGTGACAAAGTTCAACCTCAAAAACTGGAATTTTCAGGATATGATACACTGTATCAGAAATTGGGAAATTGATAAACAACTATTTAAAACACATTAAAATGAAATTTGAAAGGTTGGTAATACAAGTATATATAATGCACGTGTCCCTCAATATGTTTGTGTCCAAGCACGAGGACACAAACGTGTCAAAACAAATTAAAACACAAACAATGCAAAAGCTGTAAAATTCCTCGTACACGTGTTCACAGGGTTCGTGCACAAGACACGACACGACATAGACCTCGTGGTCGTGTCCCAGTTTCGACTAGGTCTAGGGCTAGGATACCCTGACACGTGTCCACGATACGTGTGCGTGCGATACAACACGCATATCAGTGCTCAAAAACGACTGAACCCAGTTCAGTGTTAATTCGATGCACGCGTTCGTGCGTGTCTGACACGACACGTGAGGGTCTGAGACTCGACACATGTTGTGTCAGTCATGAGTACGACCTATGTGTCAAGTGTCGCATGTTGACGTGACGTGTCCTGTGAGTTGTGGCCCCCGAACAGCAGAGGATCAAACCTGTGCACGCGCGCGTATGGGCACTACGTGTCCGCATGTCTCCCGAGACCCGACACGACACAAAAACCTCACACAGATACTGAAACCCATAAACAAGATCAAAACCCTAAATCCTATTCAAATAGTTTGCACAAAAAAATCAAAATGCCTTTTGAGGCATTTCGACAAACACTTATGAACAGTGACTGATACGTGTCCGATACGGACACGAACAATGCACAAAACCTAGGGTTACCTATTCCTATAGCTAGGTTAGGCCTAGGGCTCCCTAGATGTGGAATAAAAACAGAATTTCATGGAGTATTATGGAAGTTACCTATGGTTGCAAAATCCTCAAAAAACCCCAATAGAGAATAGTTCTCCAAGCTTTAAAACTCCCTCAAATTGTCCCAAACCTATGATGTGACTCCACAAACTATAGAGGAACAGTAGTATTTAGAGTGCTATGGAGGAAATCTCAATGAAAATAGACCTATATTGAATGATCTATGGAGGAATGAAGTGTAGGCTCACCTTGTCTTGAGGAAAGAATGATAAACTATTGGAAGGAGGCTCAAATCCCCAAAATGATATTATATAGGGAAGGGGGACAAGCCTTGGCCGGCCACTAGGTTAGGTTAGGGTTTCTAGGTTGCATCCTAGGGCTAGGAATGAATCAAAGGTATTGTGTGGTCTAGAACAAAGGGTTATTTCCTGGTCATAAGCAAACTCACTTAACTTAACTAAACTTGACTTAAACCATAATCCAACCCATCTAATTCTCAAAGTGGCTAACTAAAATTAGTTATGACTAATCTAGGTTAGGTCCAATCTAGGTTAGGCTAACCAAAACCACAAGGCAATAATTAAATTAGTATTTAAATCAACCATTCAATTAAATTATTTAAAAATTCCTAATAATATATTTTAAATTCAAATAAATTCTAATAATTTCAAATAGCCCCAAAAATTACAAAAATACCCTCAAACTAGAAATGTGGTAGTGACATCCTCCTATCATTATTCTTATCTTCCCTTCGTGCTTGCAAGAGATTGACCCTACTAGTTAAATGTCCCAAACATCCTTAGCTTAATTCTTTAAGTTGGGTAGATTACCCCACGACCTGACATACCCTTGACCATTAAGGGAATACAAATAGTATTATCTAGACCATAGAGACTAGAGGAATTTAACCCATTTGGTCAACCAAGCCTTGGTCAATAAGACCATAAAATGATGGTATAGGAATAGGAAAATGCTAAGTTTACTACCAAATTTTTACAACCTTCTTACAACCACTCTCTTCCACCCCTTACACATGGGTCCCACCGGGTCCCATCACCACTCTCACCCCCCTGCTACATGGGCTCCACCCGGTCCCACCACTTCTCTCCCTCCTCCAATCGAAGTCCGACACGTGGCAAAGTTGGAAAGGGATTGTAACATTTGTTGTAGGCATAGCAAAGCTCATAGGAATAAACAAGGCTTAGATCCTTATGACTCTTAGACTATTCATATTTGTTTTTATTTCATCTCCCATCGTGCATATGTTCTACTATCTAGAATAATGATGCTAATATACCCTAGTATTTGCAAGCTAAAATTTTTATCGAGCTTGATCAAGGCATATGATATTGAGCGGCCGCTCACTAACATATTGTCTAATCAGAACCGGTGCATAATGGTCTGATCAACCAAGTGCACTTTGGTTTGCTTTTGTCTATTATTCTACGTGGATGAATCATAGTTAAACTTACCCCTTAGAATCCCATCCACACTGCCTTGACAATTTTTTTGAAATTTATATGGCCGCCTTTGAACCACGTATTCGTAATTGATGATGTCGTCATTGAACTCCTTATACCGCTTTCGCCTTCACCGATTTTGGAAGGACGAAGGCACTTGTACTTGAATTTCCTCCAGCTATCCTACCAATTGTGACCATTATCACTCAGTGTTGCTATGTCTTTATCCTAAACTCCTCGTCCTTATTCTCGGCCCTATATTTTCTACCATAACCTCTAATCACTTATTTCAGGAATAAGCCTAATTCGCTCTCTAAAATCGTGCCCTCAACCTACTCCCAAAACCTATCTTTTAGGTCTCTCATTTTGATACCGTATTACTCCTTTGCATGTTATCATGACTAACTTTAACCTTAACCTTTTAATTGTTGCTTTAAAATCGTGACCCTCATTCATTATCCGTGACCATACCGTATTATTTTTTTTCTATGATCTAGATCACGATTTTTTACGACACGATTTTGTTTAACATTGTAATTGATTGTTTCCCACCGATAACCCCCTAGTGTCTTTTTACCCCCACTAATTCTTTATTTCGAGGACGAAATTCTTGTAAGTTGGGTATGATGTAAACCCCCTAAATTTGTACTATTTATTTTAATAAATTTGGTACTAATTTTTTTTATTTTGTATTTATACGTCACGTAGTTGGAATGTACGTCACGCGCAAAATTTCGTTTTCGTAATTTCTCGACGAGTACGAATATGTGCGAGCGTACATATTTTTAGAAAAATATTTTTATTATAAAATTATTTTTTATAGGAAAGTACATGTTCAAATAACTATAATAAATATTTTATTTTTATAAAAGAGTTATTTTGTTCGTTGTTTTAAAATAAGTAGTGATTTGGAAAATTTTGGTTTATATAAAATATATTCTAGATATTTGCGAAATTTGGAATTTGTTTATTGGTCTATTTTGTCATTTATAAAAACTATTTTATAATTTAATATTTAAGTAATATTCTTGATTTTTGAAATTTATTAATGCTATATTTTAATATTTACGAAAAAGATATTTAAAAATTTATTTTATTTAATATTTGAATTATTTTGTTAATTTAAATTGGAAAAGATTTTATAGACTTAAATTAGATGAAGGTTTATCGATATTTGATTAGGATTGAATCGGATAATTTTTTTTATCGATTTAAATTAATGGAGGAATTATCTATGGGGATTTAAATAATCCCAATTCCTATCCTAATGGGAATTTCCACCTCCTATATAAGGAGAGGTACTCATCCATAATTGCTACCATCCACATATGTGCATCGTGTCTGTGTCCAGCTTCTTATTCCATCCTCTACAAATATATTTTCTCCGTGTCGACAATCCCGACACAAATAAATCCTACGCCTAATACTGCCATCCATCCTCCCCGTTGCCTTCGACTCCGCTATCTTTCCCTGACCTCCAACGGCCAATACTCACCTACATCATCCCTGTCAACCCAACACCGTCTACTCGGCTTCGACTGAACCCAACCACAGCCGCCCCAAAATCACCATCACCACCATCCTTACCACCACAACACGTGTGCTCGACCCCCATTGCTCCTCCTCGCCTCCTCCTTACTTCCCGTCAAACCCACCATCCAATGTCGTACCCCCCGTTCCACACAACCGATCCTCCTTGGCCGCAGCCTTCCCACCGTTGGTCAACCCGATACAACCACCGCCATCACCATGACTTGTACGGCCAGACCCCGGCCTCTCCCAGAACACCGCCGCCACCATCACCCAGGAAACAAATATGGGGAAGAAACCCTCACCTCGGCCGCGGATCCGCGCCTCGCCACCGTCGCGCTCCGGTGAGTGCTCCGCCTTGGCGCCGCCTCTGGCACCATGCTCCGCTCGCCCGCCCAGCCACAGAAATCGGAGCGCCACCCCGTAGCTGCGACCGCCGCCGACACCGAGGCACCTCCGCCTTGGCCGACTCCTCTACGGTGCCTACAGCCTTTCTACGACGCCTTTCCGCCCGCGCCAACCATCCTCCGCCACCGTCGTCTCGCCGGAGCGGCCGCCTCCGCCGAGCTCCGTCGGGTGCTGCTCTCTGACCGCATCCGCTGAGCACCACCCACACGAGCCGCGGCCGTGCTCTTCCCGCTAGCCCGCAACCGGAGTGCCACCGCCACCTCCAGGCTCGCCGCCGGCGCCTGAGAACCGCCCGTGCATGACTCCCCATGTTAGCCCTCACCGCCGCACGACTCCCCTGCCTCGCCATGTGAATCCCGGTCGCCGTGCCCTCATGACCGCCGTGCCAGAGCAGTCACCGCCGGCCGAGCCCTCGGTAAGCTCCCTCTTCTTTCCACCTCTCTCTCTCTCTTATTATGTAATAATTTGGGGGAAATATAGCCGTATATTTTTTTAAGGATTTATGTATCATTATTATTATTATTATTATTATTATTATTATTATTATTATTATTATTATTACTGTTATTATCATTGTTATTAGTATTATTACTATATTTATTATTACTGTTATTATTGGTTAATTTAATAATAATAATAATAATATTATTATTATTTGTTTACATAGAAAGTTATATATTAGTTATGGGCTTGTTGAATTGGGCCTTAAGTCCAATGGGTTTCAAAAATAAGTATAAAGTATTAGTAGTCTTTATACAATAAATACACATATAAGTATAAATTCAAAATTTTGTTTTCCTATAGTATTCTAAATAGACTTTATATAAGATTAAAGTATGAGCGCTCTAGTTAAAAGAATTTCTTTGACTTGATGTTTTAAATTGGGCTAGAAGTCTAAACATATTTTTATGGTTTTTTAAAAATGACTTTTTATCTGAAAATATTACTATAATATTTTCTACCTAATTATAGTACTGATATTATTTTCTTGGTTTTTCAAATATTTACCTAAAATTTTGTTAACTAATAAAAATTTTAGTATTATAACTATTTTATAAAAATTATAGAATAATTATCTACTCTCTGTAAATTTTCCTTTCTGTCATCATGAATAGGGACTGATCGTTCGTTCCTACTTCCTAGTGAATTTGGACCCCTTTTCATCAATCATAGCTATTAGACAAAACAGGACTTGCTCGATCATCGTACCACTTCAGGAGACACACCAGGAAAGACACCTTGCCTTTACTTTTTAATTTCTTGCTCAATATCACGCATGTTCTATTTCTTATAAGTTGTTCTTTCAAAACCATATGTAGTTGCAAATTACTATACTTTATTTTTTTGCATTTGGCCTAGAGTTAAGGGACCACCTTTGTTTGTGCCGCATCCATTGGCTTGACACCTGTGTGCCACGATGTCACGTGTCTCATATAGATTCGGACTTACGTACCGACCATACATCGGTGCGTACAGGACGAGCGTTAGGATATAACTGCTAATATAATTGCCTAGAAGACTTAGCGGTTATTAGAAGTATCGTGGTGTGGATTCAGCACGAGTAGTGCATGGGGAGGGAGAAGACAGTTATTAGGCACAGGGGTTTTCACATATTTACTTTTCTCTAGCTGCCATTTGTGACTCAGCCGAGAGCTAGTGCGCCGTGCTCTTATTTACTTTTATCTAGATGCCACTAGTGCCTCGGTTGAAACATAAATGTGCCATGCATTTACTTTTCTCTAGCTGCCGTTAGTTACTCACCCGAGAGGCTAGTGTGCCGTGCATTTATTTATTTTCCTCTAGATGCCACTAGTACCTTGGTTGAAACGCTAATGCGCCGTGTTTCTAGTCTCGGAAGCCCTTGTGTGGAACGTTGTCTTAAAAATGTATTTACACATAGAATGGTTAAGGACCTTTAATTGTTTAGGCATATGCAATTTTCTGTTGAGCTAACTATATTCAGTTTATGGCATGATATTATGTGTCTTGTTACGTTCCTCTGAGGACTTGGTTGTCTCGCCAGGTGTGTGCTCTTGTCTTTCGCAGGTGTTCTAGCTCTAGCCGTGATCATCGCTATTTCTTCGAGGATGATTGCACTTGGATCGTCTTCGCTTCGCTCGCCAAACTTATTTTATTTTCCATGTATTTCTTTCCTTGCTTGTTGGTAGTGGATTCGTCTCCTCCCAACATATTGTACAAATACATTTCCATAGATGATTATATAAAATCTTTATTTTCCTTTATTTTTTGTAGATGAGATTAGTCATGGTTTTACTGTATTTACAGCTTATGTATCCATACGAGGTCCATGTACTTCGTATGAATACAGCTGGCATGTCTACGTTCCTAGTCCTACGTATTATGAGACTGGGGCGTTACACGAGATATTTAATCCCAATTGACGAGCCTTCTTCAATTTGGCTTCTGTGCTAGTGGCGCTGATGATGAAGGTCTTCAAATCTTTAAATTGACTTGTGCCCATCCAGAGACTGATTGTGGAGAGCAGCCTCTTCTGGCAAATTTCAATCAAAGAAGAGTCGGAGGGCAACTTCATCGTGGTTTGGCAAAACCGCTCAATGTAATTCCTTGTTAGCTCCTTCTCTCCTTGAGCAACGTCCATGAGGGTTGACATTGTCACATCTTATCCCACCTCGTAGAACCTCTCTACGAACATATGTTTGAAGTCGGTGAAGGAATGGATGCAGTTATCCGGCAGGTTGTGGTACCAGTCGAATGCGACCCCCTCTAATGCCCCAATGAACAACCTCGTGAGGATAGCATTGTCATGCGGCAGATGATCTATTGTGACCTCGAAGTAGGTCATGTATCGGCTCGTGGATGTCTTCCCGTCATAAGGATTGATGTTGAATGGTTTGTATCGAGGAGAGAAGGGGTCATCTCTCCATGCAGCGGGATACGGCTGTCGTATCTTTAGGTCCTTGGAGGTTTTTCGGGCGTGGAACATTGTCCGGAGCTCCTGGACTTATCTTCTCGCTTCCCTAGCCTCTTCTGCAGCAGTGGAGGCCGACATTCCAGGTGGATTGTCGCCCGGGGTTGGTGCGGTTGTGTTTGAGTCCGCATTGACAGTGGGACCCAAGCTTGTTTGGCCAGGTATCCTTCATTGGAGGGCCAGTAGGGCCGCCTTGATCTCGTCCACGGACTTAACCAAGGTATGAAGTATGGCCTCAAGAGTGTCGAGGCAGTGCTGATCACTGGCACCGTCTTGGTTATTCTCAATCATGAACACTGTTCTCACATGAGGAGCAGTGGAATGAACTGTAGAAGACGTGCTCTCCGAATCATACCCTCGAATAGAGAAGTCGTCGAGGTATGTGGGAATGTTCTCCTCAGGTTCGGACTCGGAGGAAGTGCTACCCCCTGCATAGGAGGTTGCCTCATCTTGGCACTTGTGGACGTCTTCAGGGACATCAGAATCTGCTGGGGGGATTGTTTCCCCTGGTTCTTCTACTTAGAACACCGAATTGTCATGGATGTTCCAAGGAGTGTTACCCCCAGCTTCAACTACCCCTAGAGATGATGATGGCAAATCTCCAAGTGTTGAAGATTTTGTCTTTGAACGGGTACCTTGATAAACTCCTCCTGTGACGGTTGTGGACAACCGCTTAGAAGAGAGTTTCTTGGCTGCGCTGGTAGAGATTGTCGGGCTAGACATATTTATTTTCTTCCCTCCCTTGCCGGTAGAGACCTTCCGAGGAGAGTTACAGGAGGCGAAAGGAAGTGCCTCGTCTCCCGAGCTTTGTTCCAGGACTGGTCCTGGCTGTTGCAATCGTTGGAAGACGGACTGTCGGTCCTCTTGTACTGCTATCTTATTGCAGCAGCAGTTGACAAGGACTTGAGTGCAATGATATCCATGGAAGGACTCTCCGCACACCATATATATATATATTTTATTTTTTTATTTATATATATATATATATATATATATATATATATATATATATATATATATATATATATATATATATATAAGGTTTCTTTCCTTTCCTTGCGCTTGTGAAGGATCACATCACGCAAGTCAAGTGCATCTCGAGCAACCTTTACACTCGTTTTGTGGACTCGGGAGTCCCGAGCACACGAGTACATTGGTATCATGTTTGCTCCCTGATGCGGGGCTAGTAAAAGCATATACCCTCGATCATTGTTGGGAGAATTTTGGGAACCACCCTGTCGGTTTTCTGTCAGAGGCTGGATACGGGCGGTTCTGTACAACTTTCTATCAAAGGCCCACATAACAGTTAGCGGGACTCTCTGGTGGTCAGAGGTTGGGACAGCTAACTGAGCTCGATGAGCCCACGCTGTCCTAGACTTCTTCGTCCTAGCACCCAAGGGCGCGTAGTAGGAAGAGTCCAAACTGTGCCATACAGAGTCTGGCACATCCTCATTGGAGCATCTGATATCCGGACCGCATGAGAGGCGGTCGAAGACTGAACCCGAGCCGCATAGGACAGATGGCCGGCGACTGGGATTGGGTGCCGTATAGGCTATTTCCCTGCAGCTGGATTTGCTGGCCGTATATTTATTCTGCATGCGGCTGAGATTGGTGGCCGCATGAGCCTTCTGCATGCGGCCGAAATTGATGGCCGCATGAGTCTTCTGCATGCGGCTGGAATTGATGGCCGCATGAGTCTTCTTCGTGCGGCTGGGATTGGTGGCTGCATGAGCCTTCTTCATACGGCTGGCACCCTTATGCGGCTTCTTCTTGGACCGCATAGAGTTCCCATTTGCTTCCGCAAGTCTAGCATCGTAGTGTTTTCCTTTGCCAGACTTGGGGACAGCATGGTCCTATGCGGCCTGAAGTAGGGCCGCATGTGAGTCTTCTTCGCCGTCTTGGGCAGCAGAGAAGACTTCTTCCAGAGCTTGGCGAGGAACAATGGTTTTAGGCCTCCACTCCATACGGGCCTTCTTTGGGCCGGCTCGCTTCTGGATCGGACTAGCGCTCCCGTCGGAGAGCATCTCTTCAAACGCTTGCTGGTCGAAGCGAACAACCAACATCTGTTGCGTGGAGCCAAGTTTGGCTGCGTTCGATTGCGTCACCAACTTCTCAGCAGTGGAGAAGTTAGTCCCCAGCAGAGTCGCCATCGTGTTTGCCATTAATTTTCAGAGAACATAACATTTTTATAGGAGGACTGAACTTTAACTCACAATTATAAACTTGCTTATACAAAAGAGATCCTAGGAACAAAACCTAGGAAAAGCAGTCTAAGTACAATTGTTTAATTTGGATTTTGGGGGGTGACGGTAGAGGCTCGGGAAAGTGCTATCAACTCTGTCTTACTCATTGGACGATCGAGCGCAACCTCGGCTCCGGTGAAGAAATGCTCTGTGTGTATCTCTGTGTCTCTCTGTGTGTGTACCAGGGAATAACATCTTGTTTTTTATAGGAATTATGAATAGTGGGGGTGTACAGCCGCGTGGCTGATTTTGGGCCATATCCTTGTAACTGTGCCTCGAGAAGTGGGCAGTTAGGGATTGGTTAAGATTGATCATGATCTGTTTGTTACATAAATCTGAACTATCAAGACGATCAACTTTCGCCACGTGTCTCAACTGCTACTTTGTGACGAGCCCATGAGAGACGTCTCATGACAGAGCCGCATGAGGTATGCTTTATGACTGAGCCGCATGAGAGTCGTCTCATGACTGAGCCGCATGATGGTTGTCTGATGACCGAGCCGCATGAGAATGGTCTTACGACTGAGCCGCATGAGGGAGGTCTCATGACCGAGCCGCATGAGAGTGGTCTCACGACTGAGCCGCATGAGAGTGGTGTCACGAATGAGCCACATGAGAGTAGTGTCATGACTGAGCCGCATGAGGGAGGTCTCATGACCGAGCCGCATGAGAATGGTCTCACGACTGAGCCACATGAGGGAGGTCTCATGACCGAGCCGCATGAGAGTGGCATAGGCGATCCGCATAAAGAACTAATTTTGGAATTTGTGAACTGTGCCAGATATCATGAAGATTTTCTCGTCTTTTTAGGAGCATGTCACGTCTCGTCTTTATGTCAGAGCCATCATCTTTGTCAGAGCTATCGCCTTTATGTCAGAGCAAATATGGCCAGCCGTATAGGCAGATTTTGAATCGCATAAGGCCGCAGTGAGCTTTCTGAGCCGCATGAAGCTCCCAAGGATTTTGAGCCACATAAAACTCCCCAAGTTTTGAGCTGCATAGAGTTTCATGTTTGATTCTGGGACGCATAAGAATCACTATTCTTTTCCATGCTTCTACAAGTGGGTGTTCTTTCTCTTGCTCACTCTTTTCTGTACATATTCTTTTGAGGCGTTTAGCCACCGAGCACGTGTTTAGCTCATGTTTTTAACTTGACATTTAGCCTGCGGGCTTAGACATGATGTTATATTTCTAGACTGCAGCTAGAGATGATCATGTATTATTTATTCTTGCTAGTTCTTTATTTTGTATTACTAGCTTCATGATCAATATATGTATTATAGTTGGTGACACTTTACTGTCTTATATGCCTGATGATCATATCCTTGTACATTATCTGCTTGAATGTGATTAAGATATCTAGGATTTTTTGACCTAGGACTGACTGTTGTCTTGTAGTAGTAACCCCCATCTATACAGCTTGTACGTTATTTCAGAGTACTGGAGTACTTTGGTATACGTAGCTGGCCTTGTCCGTCCCTACTTGCCAGTATTATGGTTCTGGGGCGTGACATGGATTTTAGTGGTGGCCCATGTAGGTCTAATTTATCAGATATGTGGGGGTTGCTGGTAGTTATCTCAGTCACAAATCTTCTTCGTTGATATCCTTCGTATTTTAATCTACCTCTGTTCATTCGACTTGATATATGCTTTTATCGTTGATCCATTTTGTTCCCTCGACTTGATCATTGTGTTCTTGAACTTTTAGGGGCACTGTGTCACGATCCGCACCCGGTATAAGGGTACAAGTACATAACAGCGCCCAGCCTACGTCGCAGAATCGGCGGTAGAACGCTGTTCTAGGTCGCCAACTAAACAACTCACGTAAATATATATAATGTACTGTCATAGATCTCAACTCCGAATGGAGGACAAGTATAAGATATGTACTCAACCAGAATCTGAAGCATGATAAGATACCACAAATGTCTAAATAACTATACAAACTCAAAACAACAACAACTTAATTAAACTTCTAAAATAATAACATTTCAACAATCTCAAAAACAACTTAAATCTCCACTTATTACAATACAAGTTTTAAAAGAGAAACTAAACCATAACTAGCAATCTACTCCAAGCACTACTGGTCCTCTAGGCTAGCTGTGAATCTCCATGTTACCGGTAATATTTTCAACTGGTCCAATCAGGACATGAACGAGTACAAAATATCTCACGCAGTTCATATCATGCAGAAAATATAAAACAGGCAATAGAATAATATACATAAAATGCTAAAAAAATGTACATGCAATGTAAAAGAAAGATTTGATAAACTGGAAATATATAACTATAGAAGTAAGAACTGTAAGTGACTAAGTGATTTAGAGCACAAGATGGTTTATAATTGGCTTGGGTTGCACATGAATAATCTGAGTTGCACATGAATAACACATTGCCAAGAGGGCTGTGTTGCACACGAAAAACACAATAATTTACATGAATAAGTAACAGAGTTGCACATGAGGGCAAAATCACATAACCATTTATACTCACCCCTATCCCCAATCAATACACAAAGATCTGATCAAGTTACGTTACGCACATTAGGTTTGGTTACACATGAAGCACATGTGAAAACATGGCCAAACATGAGGACTCATGAAAGTACATGAGCGAACATGAGCGTACATGAGTGCACATGAGAATACATGGATAACACGAAAGCAAAGAATACGTGATGTACATGAAATAAATGACATAAAGTATCTGACGCACCCGCAAAGGGGGATACCATCTCATAAAAAGATCCATATAGTATCAATCCGTGATAACACGTGACAGCATTAAGTAATGTAATCTAGAGCAAGAATATAAGTCCTAGCAAGTATGAAACGATCAGAGAATGTACTCGCCTGATACCCTGAACAGCTGATATGAAAAGATGGCCAACTGGAGTCACAGAGTCCTAGTTAGAGCCACACAGGTTTTAAAGAGTTCAATTTATGTGTTAATTGAAATTATAATAGAATCTACATGAGTCTAAGTCAATCTAGCTCAAAGTCAACTCTTGGTCAACTCTGGTCAACAATCTAGTCAAACTAGGGCAACTAGTCTAATGTAGTCAAACTAGCTAGGCTTTGGTCAACAATGGTCAAACTAGTCAAGGTTAGTCAATTCTAGGTCTAAACAAGTCTATGGCCTAAACAATCAAGTTTACTAGTACCGTTGCTATCTAACCATAGCCTAAATCAAGGCACATAGCTAAACCACATAGTTTACAAGGCACACAGACTTAGTTATATAATATACATTACATATATATCACATATATCCTTGCCCATATAGTACCATCGTAACACATACATATAGATATCATGTATCAAGTATATATATATCCTCACTATGAACCATAACCTATATCTATATACTCTCATAATATATATATAGATACTATATAACCCAAAAATATATACATAGAAACGATCAGAGAATGTACTCGCCTGATACCCTGAACAGCTGATATGAAAAGATGGCCAACTGGAGTCACAGAGTCCTAGTTAGAGCCACACAGGTTTTAAAGAGTTCAATTTATGTGTTAATTAAAATTATAATAGAATCTACATGAGTCTAAGTCAATCTAGCTCAAAGTCAACTCTTGGTCAACTCTGGTCAACAATCTAGTCAAACTAGGGCAACTAGTCTAATGTAGTCAAACTAGCTAGGCTTTGGTCAACAATGGTCAAACTAGTCAAGGTTAGTCAATTCTAGGTCTAAACAAGTCTATGGCCTAAACAATCAAGTTTACTAGTACCGTTGCTATCTAACCATAGCCTAAATCAAGGCACATAGCTAAACCACATAGTTTACAAGGCACACAGACTTAGTTATATAATATACATTACATATATATCACATATATCCTTGCCCATATAGTACCACCGTAACACATACATATAGATATCATGTATCAAGTATATATATATCCTCACTATGAACCATAACCTATATCTATATACTCTCATAATATATATATAGATACTATATAACCCAAAAATATATACATATATATATATATATATATATATATATATATATATATATATATATATATATATATATATATATATATATATATATATATATATATATATATATATATAACCCTTCTATAATCTAACATCACCTACTCAAACTCAAATACTTAGACACTAACCCACTAACACTATGATACCATATCAACCTTGGTCATATTGGCATCCCAAAACTAATACCTTGGTCATAAGGTAAACTAATCATTTACCTTGAAGGTAAATGTAATTAATTTTTACTTTAAGATACTAACTTGATATCATGAGATACCAAGATACCCCTCAAATATCTAATTAACTATCTAATGTACTAACATGACATCTTAACTAATATCTAACATATAATCTATAGAGACTAACTTGCTAATATACCAATATCTAGAACTAACATAACCAACTAACATATCAATATCTAACATACTAGATATCTAACATCAAACTATCTAACAATATATCAAATATCTAATAAAATACTAACCTCTACTATCTAACTAATACTCATACTAACAAATATAACTTATACTAACATATAACAAACTCTAACATATCTAACCCTCTACTAACCAACAACTAACAAACATACTAACATATATAACTTAACAATAATATATATATATATATATATATATATATATATATATATATATATATATATATATATATATATATAACTTAACAAAAAAAAATATAACTTAACAATATATATATATATATATATATATATATATATATATATATATATATATATATATATCATACTTATATATATATATATATATATAATATATATATATATATATATATATATATATATATATATATATATATATATATATATATATATATAAGTATGATATATATATATATATATATATATATATATATATATATATATATATATATATATATATATATATATATATATATATATATATATATATATATATATACTATATCATACATATACTCAACAACCTATGATACCTACATTCATTTAATATCCATACTACATAGGCCTGTAGGTTGCACAAAATGCTTATGTTGTATAGTCAGTCTTCTACTTAAATCCAATACTGTACCAGTTGGGCCTTTACTAAATTCTAGGATAAAAGTATGTCGTAGTCCTTTGTATTAGCTTTCCAAAACTTCAAACGGATCGCATTTTCGTGTTCGAAAGCTCCGAGAATCGCAAAAACACCGAAATGCGTTCGTCTTTCGGACAACTGACACTCAAACAGTTTTACAGAAAGTTATAGAATGTATTTTACCTATTAATATATATATATATTTTGAAATCTAACTTCGATACGGTTCTTTTAAAAAAAAAAGAGATTAATCGGAGTTCTAAGCTAAAAGTTATGACATTTCTAAGTTGCCATGGCTACTAAAAACGTGGATGAGTATTATGACGAATTTGGGTTGTTTGGACAAAAGAAACACATCTCACTCTCCACACCACTCAAGACACACATAAAACCATATTCCCCTCTCCTCTAACACAAGTACACCACTAACAACATATCCACACACATCTAGATATATGAAATATATCTAACATAACTATTATATATATATACAAAATAGTCCATTATATAAAGAGACACTAAAATGATAAGTTGAGGCTAAAAATATGACATGTAGATTAAATCACGTAGATCTAACCATGGGTATTCAAATGAAACTCATTCTAACCATCCTAACCAACATCAATCCATCCTCTAACATGTCTAAAATTGAAACTAAAAGACAATTAAATCTATTAGACATTAAACCAAACACATGAGGTGTCCTAATTTGAGATCTAATAAGTAGGACACAAGACACAATTCTATCTTGCTCTAGAGAGCTCCAAATGGCCTCAAACTTGAATTTAAAGGGGGTACATGCATGAGGGTGGATCCTCCGGATTCAAAACTAACTAATATGCATAGAAAATCAATTTAGAGGGTTGGTTTTACCTATTGGGAGTGGGATCACAATGATACTCTCAAGGACACAGCTCCGATACGAAGATCCTTCCAAAATGGACACTCCTCCTTGCACTTTGCTCCAAATCTTTGCTAGCACCATCCTTTGGTAGTATGAGAAGGTTGGATGGAAGTTTTGGTGGAGGAATGTGTTGACCCAAACTGGATCACAGTCAACCTATTCTTGACAATTAATAAAACAATATTTGTTGTAGTCCAATTTGACACATCGAGCTCGAAATCAATCTACTCAGCTCATTTATTCTAGTTCACAGCTGCTTGGAGTTGTACCATTTTGTTCTATACTGGAGTCTGTATTTTTATTATTCTTGAGTATAGGATGATGTACGTTAGATCATACTGAGCACTTTGGGCTAGCCATAGCTTTATAGGTTGACTTAGCCCAAATCCCATACAACCCTTTTATCCAAAGCCCATAAAAGAACATTCTGTCCATAGTAGACAGAGTTCGGGCCGAACTCTACCTCACATAGAGTTCGGACCGAACTCGGTCCCCTAAAATTCAGGATGCTAATTTTTAGGTATTGATCACTGCTAGTTGTCCAACGGCCAAAAATTTAAATTATTTATACCGAATTCTGGCCGAATTCTGCCTACCCCGAACCCTATTAATAGGCCTTAGTTTCTTTCATTTGAAACCATCCAATCTTCTCTTCCTCTTCTATTACATAGCCTATATATTCAAGAGCCTCACCTTCCCATCCACTTAGCATTCAAACTTTCTAACCGTCCAAGGTGCTCGGTACGATTCAACTAGAAGTTTGAAGTGCAAGAAGTTGTAAGTCACTTGGAAAAGTCCAAGTTTTGCCAAAGCGATCATTGAAAGAAGTTTGGCATGCTCTTCTGTAAAAAGGCACGTGGTTGTAACCCTATTTCACAAATAGTGGATTTCAATCATGAGCTAGAGTTCTCAGGCCTGGACTAGTCCTCCACGAGGGAAACCAGGTTAAAAATCTTGTTTGTGTTTGTGCTTGCTCTCTACTCTTTATTTCTGCATTTATTTTTACTCTGATTATTTAGTTGGTGAAAAGAGTAATTTTTAATTGATCATTTTTTGATATAAACTTTATTCACCCCCCTCTAGAGTTGCCAACTTGGTCTTCAATTGGTATCAGAGCTCAGATCTCTTATCAAGGATTTACATCCTAGAGCTGATCCATGGCAACCACTCAAACCATGTTTTCCAATCACGGTGAAGGGCAATCCATACATAGGCCTCCCCTATTTGATCGAACAAACTACAACTATTGGTAAACAAGGATGAGTTTTTATCTCAAGTTGCTAGACTTCGACCTGTGGACCATCGTCACCGATGGTTACAAAAAGCTCGCCAGGATAATTGTCAATGGTGATCTCGTTGAGAAACCCCATGACAAATATTCTGACGAGGAGAAGAAACAGGCGAGTCTAGACGCGAGAGCTATTAATGCTTTATTTTGTGCTATAGACAGAAATAAGTTCAACAGGGTCTCAACATGCACCACCGTTCATGAAGTATGGAGAATTCTAGAGGTGACTCATGAAGGAACCACCCAAGTCTAGGAGTCAAAAATAAGTCATCTCACTCAAGAATATGAGGCTTTCAAGATGAAGCCAAATGAGACGATCACACAAATGATTACAAGATTCCTCGACATCATCAACCCCTTGTCTTCTCTCGGCAAACAATATATAAATCACGAGAAGATCCGCAAGATACTTAGGTGACTACCAAAGATTTGGAACCCTAAGGTGACAGCCATCATAGAAGGAAATGATCTCACGACTATGTCCATGGAGAGTTTGATGGGAAAGCTGATGACTCATGAGCTTGACCTCAAAGACTTCGAAGAGCCTGCTCCTAAGGCAAAGGAGATTGCCCTTAAAGCTCACCGACAAAGGGCTGATCCTGAAGAGACAGATGATGACAACTCGGAAGATGAAGATCAAGCACTCCTTGTCCGCAACTTCAAGAAATTCCTTCGCTTCAATCGAAGAAAGAAGGAACCACAAGAAGATAACGAAGAAGAGCCAACATGCTACGGTTGCAAGAAGACTGGACACGTCCGAAAAGACTATCCATTCACAAAGAAGAGCAACCGATATGAGAAACCATACAAGAAAGCTTCCTCAAAGAAATATGCCAACACAAGCATTTGGCATGAAAGCGAAGCTAGTGAGTCCGAGGAAGAAAAGGGCTCTCCTCAAGACACCGCCAATGTTTGCCTAATGGCTACATCCGACAAGGTAGCATGCGAAACTCTCGATGATTTCACTTTTGATGAACTTGGCGATGCATTCAATGATTTACTCAATGACCACAAGAAAGTCATTGGTAAATATAAACACGCCAAGGAAAAGATCAAAAGTTATGAAGTCGAGATTCAAAGACTCTCTTCATTGCTTGATGATAGTAGAGACACTTCACCCATGGGAGTCACAAATGAGGTATCTAAGCTTAAATTAAGCCTACATGATACCGAAGCACGTATTAAAAAATAAACACAAGAAATCACAGCACTCAACACGGAGCTTGCAGATGAAAAGAATAGACACAAGATTTCTATTACTAAGATTTATTGTTTGAACACTAAGACTAATGAACTACAGGCTGTCTCTAAGAAATTAGAGACTAGATTGGGAAAATATGATGCTCAACCTCAAACCCAATCACATGAGACACACACAAAGCATGACACTACTCATACTAGTCAACCACGTCATCCACCTGCAGCACGTAATCATGCTTATATGTACACACACTTTTATAAAGTACACAAACCACATGCACGTAGAAATAATTCTCATATGTCACAAAATCACCATGCTACACATAGATACAATCATCACTATGTTGCACAAAAACAAAATCACCATCATACTGTTTATGGATACAGACATCATCACCATGCTACTCTACATCACTCTACATATAGACATCATCACCATGTTACTCCACACCACTCTATATATAGACATCATCAACATGCTCCTAACATAAATAAGAATGCTATTTGTACTTATTGTGGATTACATGGACACATTTCACCATAATGTAGAGTTAGGAGATTAGTAGATAGAAACATATATGCATGGTTGCCGAAAACTAACTTTTTAGGATCCTCAAGAACTTGGGTACCAAAGGTCACATCTACTCTTGATGTAGGTGGACCTTCCCTCCTCAAATAAGAGTAAGTGGATTCTCGATAGTGGATGCTCGCGACATATGACGGGAGATGCAAATCTTTTTGCATCACTATCGATGAAGAGGGAAGGATATGTATCCTTCGGCAACAACCTTAAAGGGTATATTATTGGTAATGGTACTATAGGTCATCCTCCTTCTCCTGTAATAAAGGATGTCTGCCTAGTGACCGAGTTAAAGCATAACCTGCTCAGCATAAGTCATCTTGCTGATCATGGGTATGATATTATTTTTGGACAAAATAAATACTTTATTTATGATAGGTCAACATGAGACATTACTTTTGAAGGGATAAGAGAGGATAATATTTATATTTTCTATCTATCTAGAGACACTAATAGTGCATGAAGATGTCTCTATGCTCACAAGGATGAAAAATTACTGTGGCACCAGCGTCTTGGTCATGCCAATATGGATACTATATCCAGGCTATCGACTAAGAAGCTAGTTAGAGGCTTGCCCGACATCACATTCAAAAATGACACTGTATGTGCCGAATGTGAGTTGAATAAGGCAACCAAGTCCTCATTTCATTCCATAAACCCTGTAAGTACTACTAGACCCTTGCAATTACTTCATATAGATTTATTTGGTCCTAGTAGAGCAGCCAGTCTTGGTGGAAAACTCTACGCTTTTGTTATAGTAGATGACTTTTCGAGATTTACTTGGATTTTCTTTCTTACAAACAAAAGTGATACCATTTCTGTTTTTAAAATTTTTGCTAAAAAGGTTCAAAACTAAAAAGGCTACATGATTACTCGAATCCGAAGTGATCATGGAGGCGAATTCGAAAATACTGATTTTAAAAAGTTTTGTGATTTAAATGGTTTTAATCATGAGTTTTGTTGTCCAAGAACTCCTCAACAGAATGCTGTTGTGGAGCGGAAGAATAGGACTCTTGGCAAAATGGTAGAGTCATGTTAAATAAATTCTCTCTTCCAAAATATTTTTGGGCTGAAGCTGTCAGGACAGCGTGCCATATTTTAAATAGGGTGCTAATTCGTCCTATTACGAAAAAAACACCCTATGAGCTTTGGTTTGGAAGAACTCCAAACGTTTCATATTTTCGTGTTTTTGGTTGTAGATGTTTTATCCTTAACACCAAAGATAACTTAGGCAAATTTGATGCCAAAGCTGACGATGGTATATTTCTTGGCTATGCGGCCAAGAGTAAGGGATATAGGGTGTTCAACAAAAGCTCATTAATTGTGGAAGAGTCTACAAATGTGACTTTTGATGAGGATAGCGTTGCAGCAGCTACTCTTGATGATGATGTTGAGCCATCAACTTCTACTCCAAAGAATACCACCACTAAAACCAATTCTCTGGAGGGCTTGCCAAGAAAATTCTCTTTCAAGCCCTCACATCCAAAAAATTTAGTTATAGGTGAGGTTTCACGAGGAGTAAGTACTAGATCATCATTAGGAGACTCCATTGCTAGTACTGCCTTCATTTCACAAATTGAGCAAAAAAACATTGTAGAAGTTTTTAATGATGAATTTTGGATTTCTGCCATGCAAGAAGAACTCAACCAATTCGAGAGGAGCCAAGTTTAGGAACTCGTTCCTAGGCAAGCTAATCACTCAATTATTGGTACAAAATGGGTTTTTTGCAACAAAGTTAATGAAGATGGTTCAGTTACACGCAACAAAGCTCGTCTAGTAGCCCAAGGATACAACCAAGAAGAGGGTATCGACTACGACAAAACGTATGCTCCTGTTGCAAGACTCGAATCCATTCGAATGCTTTGTGCATTTGCTAATTTTCAAAACTTTAAACTATTTCAAATGGATATGAAAAGTGCTTTCTTGAATGGATTTATTAAGGAGAAAGTTTTTGTAAAACAGCCTCCTAGTTTTGAAAATCACAAATTTCCCGACCATGTTTTCAAACTCAAGAAAGCGCTATATAGTCTCAAACAAGCCCCTAGAGCTTGGTATGAGAGGTTAAGCAATTTTTTGCTTGAAAAAGGTTTTTCAAAAGGGAAAGTTGACACAACACTTTTTATAAAATCTTTCAAAGACACCATTCTCTTAGTACAAATTTACGTTGATGATATTATATTTGGTTCCACTGATAAAACTCTCTGTGAAGATTTTGCTAAGTGTATGCAGACCGAGTTTGAAATGAGCATGATGGGAGAGCTCAATTACTTTCTTGGACTGCAAGTCAAACAAACATCAAATGGAACTTTCATCTGTCAGTCAAAGTATACAAAGGACATGCTGAAGAAATTCGACCTTGACAACGTCAAACCAATCAGCACTCTAATGGCTACTACAACTAAACTAGAACCAGATGAAAGTGGCAAACCTGTGGATCAACGTAAGTATCGAGGTATGATAGGCAGTCTACTTTGTTTAACTGCTAGTCGCCCTGATATTATGTTTAGCGTTTGTCTGTGTGCTAGATACCAAGCTAATCCTAAGGAATCACACATGACTGCTGTTAAGCGTATCTTTCGATACCTTAAGGGTACAATTACAGTGGGCCTATGGTATCACAAATCAACATCATTTGACCTAATTGGGTATTCTGATGCTGATTTCGCTGGATGTAAGGTCGACCGTAAAAGTGTAAGCGGCACGTGTCATTTATTAGGAAAGGCTCTAGTCTCTTGGTTCAGCAAAAAGCAGAATTCTGTCATACTATCCACAACAGAAGCTGAATATATCGCAGCTGGTCGTTGTTGTGCACAAATTCTGTGGATGAAGCAAACCCTTGAAGACTATAACTTATCTTTTATGCACATTCCAATTTTTTGTGACAATACTAGTGCCATAAATCTCACTAAGAACCCCATATGTCACTCACGCACGAAGCACATTGAAATACGTCACCATTTTTTGCGTGTTCATCAACAAAATGGTACTATTAATTTAGAATTTATTGACACTGTTCATCAGTTAGCAGATTTCTTTACAAAACTATTATCCGAGGAGCGATTCAATTTTTTTGTCGGGAATTAGAAATTTTAGATGAAACGGTTATACATTTAATTGACCTGCGTAATTATCGATTATGTCACGATTCTCTATGCTGAATTTGCTATGGGTACAAGCCGAAAAGGTCCTTCTGACAACAAGGCGTAAAAGCCTAAGCGACACGGTGCACTAGTCTTTGGACTACCGCTAGCTGGGATCCGGCCCCTACAGCTACCCCATAGCAGCTTCACTATATTGGTTTATGTCATAACTCCTTAGTTATTATATGGTTAAATTTCATTTATAGCTTGCCTCATTTGAAAATTCTAATATTCAATCTTGTCTTTATTCATATTATTGACCATTTATTCTAATCTATTTCAATCTCATTTTTTTATTTCCTGTTTGCAGTTCTGGTCCAAGGAACCAGAACTCGGGCCGAACTCTGCCCCACCCAGAGTTTGGGCCGAGTTCGGTGTCCTCGTTCTAGATCCTCAAATCCTTCTCAGCCGTTCATCTTGTCTTAATCCGATGGCCCATATTCCACCCGACCAGCCGACCAAGAGACCATATATTCGAAAATTGGTCTCTCTCTCTCTCCTCTATTGTCTTCTTCCTCCTTTTCCACATTTATTTCATCAAGACCCTAACCCTAAAAAGCTATTCTCCTTAGGATTTTGCTCTCCAAACTCAAGGAGATTATTCTTGGAGTGGATCTCCTCCATCTTAGGGTTCTTCTAAGGTATATCTATCTTTCTCTCAATTTTTTTTCAATGGCTCCAAGGTTGCTTGGTAGGGGTAAAAGACCAAGGAGAAGTATTGGTGAGTCCTCTTCTAATCCTAACCCAAATCCTCTACCTAATCCTCCACCACAACCTAATCCTCAACCTCCTCCTCTCATGGTGCATCCACTTTTTAATCTACCTCCACCACTCAATGTCGACACATACGATGACCATCTTTTTGTGTCCTTAGATGCATCCAACGCATGGTTTGTCGACTTCCGTCATCGTCGTTTCTTTACGGGACACCCCATTAAATTTATGGTGTTTTTCAATTTTCTTCCAAATTTTTGTGACTTATGTCTTGATGAGCTTGTTGCGACTCGTGAACCGATATATGTAAATACTATACAAATGTTTTATTGCAACATGACTTATGACCGCACACATATCTATTCACGTGTCGCCGGTGTAGACATATCTTTTGATGATTTTGAGTTAGCCGACCTACTTGGTTTACCCGACCCAAACACTTGGGAAAGGCTTGATGATGCTCGGGACTTTGTTTTTCTCGGCGAGACCACGTTGGAGAGTTTTAAGGGTGATCTTTGTTCTCCAAATCCTTCCCCTCGTAAACTCATGGCTAAACATCTCAACAATCATTTCTATGAACTTCATCGAATCATCTTTTCTTCGATCTTGCCAAAAGTTAGATCAATAGATGAAGTTACTTACTTTGAGATCACTGCTTTCTTCTTTCTTCATTTTTGCGTCCCCTTTAACTTCCCTCGTACGATGATGGATTAGATGATTCGTGCTAGGGACTAAACCAAAATCTTTGGTTTATTCTATGTATCTCCCTTTGATATTCCGTACCTTCCATATTCCATTGGATCAGTGTCAGTCCTTGCCCCCTCCTGCCTTTCTGACTAAGGCCAGGAGAACTGTTGCTGCCATCGCCTCTTCTGAGTCCGATGATGGTGAGGATCCTGCATCTCCTGCTCCCTTTGCTGCTCCTGACTCACCTGCTCCCGAGTCCACTGCTATACTGGACTATCTTCAGACTATGCTTCACGATCGCTTCCGTTTGGAGGACGAGCGCTGGGCCGAGATGGATGATCGGTGGACGGAGATGGATTACCGCACTACTTTGCAGATGAGTGCGCTAAGCAACTCCATCCACGACATTCAGTACTCCATGGCCTCTCATCCGATGATGCCGATTTCGATGCTGCGTGATCCGTCTCGCGACGGCTATCGCATTGACGATTCGTGGGTTCGTCGCTTTCTTGATTCGACTTCAGCATTTGTGGATCCTCGCCGTACTGGTTCTGATGGTGCGGGGCCTTCTCATGCTCCTTGATGGATATGGCCATTTGTATTGCTACTGATGATTAGGACTATTTTTTATTTTGGCATTTTGTTTCATTTTGATCAGTTTGCTTATGTCTTTATGTCTTTAGAAATCTATGACTTAGTTTTTATCAGTTTATGCATGCTCTCCATCATTATATGGTTGGTAGCTTTATCTCTATTTATCTATCTCCATTTTTACTGATTGTCAAAAGGGAGAGAACCATTGCTATGTGTATGAGCCTATATTGTGTATACTTGTATATGTATATTTGGATAAGTATTTACAGGAAATATTAGTTTACGGGGGAGTATGACTGTTCAAGTACAGGGGAGCCATAATGTGTCCAGGTATGAATATTGGACATACAAATAGCATGTTTTGTTAATTATCAAAATGGGGAAGATTGTTGACCCAAACCGGATCACAGTCAACCTAATCTTGACAATTAACAAAACAATATTTGTTGTAGTCCAATTTGACACATCGAGCTCGAAATCAATCTACTCAGCACATTTGTTCCAGTTCACAGCTGCTTAGAGTTGTACCACTTTGTTGTATACTGGAGTCTGTATTTTTATTATTCTTGAGTATAGGATGATGTACGTTGGATCATACTGAGCACTTTGGGCTAGCCATAGCTTTATAGGTTGACTTAGCCCAAATCCCATACAACCCTTTTATCCAAAGCCCACAAAAGAACATTCTGTCCATAGTAGATAGAGTTCGGGCCGAACTCTGCCTCACACAGAGTTCGGGCCGAACTCGGTCCCCTAAAATTTAGGATGCTGATTTTTAGGTATTGATCACTGCTAGTTGTCTAACGGCCAAAAATTTGAATTATTTATACCGAATTCTGGCCGAATTCTGCCTACCCCGAACCCTATAAATAGGCCTTGGTTTCTCTCATTTGAAACCATCCACTCTTCTCTTTCTCTTCTATTATATAGCCTATATATTCAAGAGCCTCACCTTCCCATCCACTTAGCATTCAAACTTCCTAACCGTCCAAGGTGCTCGGTACGATTCAGCTAGAAGTTTGAAGTGCAAGAAGTTGTAAGTCACTTGGAAAAGTCCAAGTTTCGCCAAAACGATCATTGAAAGAAGTTTGGCGTGCTCTTCTGTGAAAAGGCACGTGGTTGTAACCCTATTTCACAAATAGTGGATTTCAATTCTGAGCTAGAGTTCTCAGGCCTGGACTAGTCCTCCACGAGGAAAACCTGGTTAAAAATCTTGTTTGTGTTTGTGCTTGCTCTCTACTCTTTATTTCCGTATTTATTTTTACTCTGATTATTTAGTTGGTAAAAAGAGTTTAATTTTTAATTGATCATTTTTTGATATAAACTCTATTCATCCCCCTCTAGAGTTGCCAACTTGGTCTTCAGAATGAAGAGATTTGGAGATCAAATCAAAGAGAGAAGCTCTCTAATTTGGGGAAGAACACTGTGTGAAGGAAAAAAGACAAGATGGAATGAAATCAAAGGAAGGGAGGCTAACCTACCTATAGTGGCTGCTATTAAACCCTATTTGGGCCTTGGAGGAAAGCCCAATAAGGCCTCAACTAGTCCAATTGGTTAATTTTAAGTTAGGTTCAAGTTTGGGATCAAAAGGGTTAAATTCAAGCCTCTAACTTAACCAATCTAACATGTGGGATTAGTCTAAACTTACTAACTTAATTAGTGGGGTTTGTGGGCCATGACTAACTATTCTTGGGGTCCTATCTCGAGTCTAAGCTACCCGGGTCACTAACACAAGTCGGAACGAAACGAAACTCATACCTGACTAAACAAATCCCATAAAATTAATATTAAAATATAAAAAATGACCAAAATCACAATACATCAATTTAAATATTATTAAAATAATCTAAAATTTATCAATTAATCAAAACTTTAAATAATTTAAAAGTCACAAAATGACCAAAATACCCTTAGCCTAAAAAGTGGTAATTAGCAAATCTTATCACATGGGTTAGGCCTCCAAGGTCATGGTTAGTCTCTAGGCTAAGCAGCTCTAAGGTTACACTAGCAAAAGGACAAAATCATAAAATACTAATTTAATGATATTGAAATAACCAAATTTACCAATAAATCAATAACATGATTTAAACCTATTATTAAATAATAAATTTTACAAAAGTTCAAAATTATCCCTATTTTAGAAACTGGTGGTTATATACTGTTCTTAATCCTTCGGACCATCTTGTTTGGGTTCTGCCGATGGAAGGTCAGCAATCTTTTTCTAGTCTAGATATGGAGGATGAGTCCCAATATTCAGGGACAGAGTTCAGAGTTGACCCAAGGGCAGAGATGCCAGTTCTCCCTATTCAGCCAGCAATGCCAGTTCAGCTAGAGTATCCAGAGGGTGTTGTTCGAGCACAGATGGGCATAACTGTCGATAGTTATATGACAGAGTTCAATAGGCTTAGTTAGTTTGTCCATTCTATGATGGCGACCGAGTTGGATCGGGCGAGGAGGTTCCAGCAGGGACTTCATCCAGAGATCATCTTGGGAGTGGAGCAGCATGAGTTACAGACTTTTGATGCTATAATAAGAGCGGCTAGGAGGCATGAGTATGTACCCCAGAGGATTGGGGATAGAGTTGAGGGCCAGAAGAAGTCTCACTACAGGAAAAATGATTATTTACGGCGCACGAAACGTGCCGTAAATGATCTTTTACGGCGTACATTGATGTGCCGTAAAAGGCCATGCCGTAAATGACCATATTATTTACAGCGCACAAAGGAACGCTGTAAATGACCGCATATGAACGCTGTAAATAATCCTCTTTTACAACGCGCGTTCGCATGCTGTAAATGACCATCTTTTGACAACGCGTGTTCGAATGCCATAAATGACCATCTTTTTACAACGCGCGTTCGAATGCCGTAAACGACCATCTTTTTACAACGTGTTTCGTATGCCGTAAATGACCAACTTGTTACAACGTGCATTGGAAAGTCGTAAATGACCATCTTTTTACAACACGCATTCGAAAGCCATAAATGATCACCTACCATGCGCTGTTAATGCTACATAATGAATGTCGTAAATAATTTTCCACAAAAGTTTGACTAGCATTTAAGGCATATCTGGTGTGCCGTAAATGACACTTGATAGTGTTGTAAAAGTAATTCCTACCAAATTTAAATGATCATTTATGGCAACTGTAAATGACCTGTGATGGATATTGATAAAAAACATTCTTACAAAAATGTAGGTATCATTTGTAGCATGGACAAATATCATAATTTAAACTATCATCAAATTTAGAAAAGAGCAAAGAAAGTAATTCCCACCAAAAGAAATTTAATTATATTAGATAATAAAATTAGTGTTTTAGTAGTCAACCAACATATATCCCATATCAAAAGTATTTGACAACAATAGACCATCAATCTGAACAAAAATACACAAACAAAATCTTCAACAAAACCAAGAACGTGACGATAACGATGAAGATGAAGCAATTCCATATACGGTGGAGAAGATGAGAGCGAGAATCCGCAGGTCCATTGTTAAGCATAACTCCACTGATGCAAAAAAAGAACAAATATTAGTGGATAATTACTAAATTAAGTAAATGTACAATTCAATGTGTAAGGTGTGCAATTCAATTAGTAAAGTTAGTACACAAATATATGAGAAAAATATCTTAACATTTAGAAACATTTTTAATCACCACAACTATGATGCCAATAAATAAAAAATCAAGGGAGAAAAAATATCTATTCTCTGAATATTTCTAGCAAACAAATAAAGCTATTTGCAAAGACAAATAATCTCATTTCCAATGTTATATGTGTGCACTCGGAAGCATGTCCAGACTCCATTAACAAAGAAATAGGACCCTTTCAGTAGAGTTGATGGTAATGTAGATGTCAACTAAAAGTATAGAAAAAAGTGACAATCTAACAAGACAGTAATCTTAAGAATTCACTTTTAGGCAAATGTTTTGCTGGATGAAAGTTCATCATTTGTTACACTATGTTACGGCGATCCAAGAAACATAAAAACAAAATTCATAGATGATGATATACATCACTATATCTAGAGAGTTCAAGCTTGCAGCGTCTTCGAGACAAGGTAACCTATAAGCTATAGAGTTTTATCTCGCGAATCAGCCGCATAGACAATGCAATTTATATAAAATAGACATTTATGGTAGCAGAACTGAGGTTGATGTTGGATTAGGCCTCAACAAGATAGCTAAATTTGTGTTGGATAGAAGGAATAATCTGGTGGAAAATCACTGAGGTGGTTTCATCAATAGTAGTTAGCATCTTAAATAAAATTTAGAATTTACAGTGTACATGGAGTAGCCCTAGAGATAACCCCTTTCCTACGAAGCAGCTTACTAGAGAAGATGACATGGTTCACCATATGATATCATTCTTATTAATGATTTATAATTGGAAGGAACTAGGTCAATCACCACTTGGATTGAGACTGTACCAAAGTAGGTGGTATTTGGTAATTTACAGAGAAAATGGCCCTTAATAGAGCTGAATGGAAGAAAAGGATTCGAATAGCTGACCCCAAAAGTTGGGATGCAGGCTTGCTATAACTAAGGTCTCTATCACCATGAGATAAACTATGGAGACTCTAGAGTAGTGAGGTTGTCATGACCAGTTTCCTAATTATTAGAGGATTAGCAAATTTATGATGGGAAAGAGAGTTTCTACCTGCAAACCTCTTTTCCTGTGGGAAGTGACAGGCTACAAAAGGAGTTGGTTCCTTATGAATCACTGGGCATTTTGTCCTCAAACTAGCTGTTTGACCATCATAACACCATGACATTAGGATACCATGCTCATATACAAACCATTTTACATGCTATCAGTTATCTATCCGCTCCACCTTAAACATGCATAAGCTACGTTTTACACTCCTTGAACCTAAAAGACTTTCTGAAGAAACCAAATAGCACTACTAGTTGCTAGAAAATAAATTTTGATCATAAATCTTCATCTTAGGAGAAAGTTAAATGTATTGCCATTTCATACTGATAATGCTATCTTCCAGTCGGCATAATAAATTAGAAGTATAGCATTTAGACGGGGGTGCATACCCTAATTGTGAAGCCCCCTTTGGCAGATGTCCCAGGCCTATAAGAGGTTTCTGGTCATAAACGAACCATGCCATCTAAGTCGTTTAATAAATGAGTCATCGTTTGACAATCCATTATACATGGTTTGATAGATTATCTCCCAAACTCCATAATAATTAAAAATTTAAATTGTGTGGTGAGAGGAGTTCAAATTTAAACCTCAGGATTAGATATAAACCTTTCTAGAAAACCCAGATTTGATGTAATCTGAACCTGATCCTGATCAGGTACATTGCCAACTAGCTTACCTTCGAGGGATTCATTTCATCATAACACCACATAAAACTATGAAATTAGGATACCATGCTCATATGCAAACCATTTTACATGCTATCAGTTATCTATCCACTCCACCTTAACCATGCATCAACCAAGTTTTATACTCCTTGACCCTAAAAGATTTTCTGAAGAAACCAAATAACACTACTAGTTGCTAGAAAATAAATTCCAATCATAAAGATTCATCTTATGATGTAGTTAAATGTATTTCCACTTCATACTGCTAACAGTCGGCATAATAAAATAAGAAGTCTAGCATCTAGACGGGGGTGCATAACCTATTTAAGTATAAAAAGTCTAACTGCCAAGACATCTATACTGCATATATAAATTGAAAATGGGTTAGAATATTTACCTCAAATAAACAAAACTAATCCAAATTGATGTACTTGATGGGCCATGCAATTGTACTTTGTTCAACACTAGCAAGTTTATAAAACTCAGTTGTTGGTCAATATAGAGCAATGTTATCTATTACATCGTGCACCCAAACTTTCCAACAATCGTGGCCTAAAGAAATATGATGGACCAATACACTTGGATCTATTGACTAATATGTGACTAACAATATGAATTAGCAATCTAAGAAAAAAAATATGACTAACAAATTCTGTTTCTAGACAATGAATTAGCAACAATCAGCTGACGAGGCAATTGCTGAATGGAACTAAATGTGAAGGCTGCTGCTCACATGGAATCTGCAGCAACTCTGATACTCGATGTTGTTTCCAATTCTACTGAAGGAGACTAGAAATCTCTACAGAGCTGCAAAGTAAGATGAAGTCTAGAAATCTCTATAGAGTTCGAGGCAACCCAAGCTCAGCTCAAAAGAGTACTAAAATGTTGTTCACTTATTCCTTGTAATTTGCAGAGAACAGGTACTCGGGCCACTCGGCTACTCTTATTACTGAACTGATACCTGACACTTGACACTATAATGAAAGTGTACTTTTGATACTCCAAAGCACTGTAGTAATGCTTGTTATTGTCAGCTACTGCTACTTGGCTAAGTTAATAATCTAGTGCACACTGTTGGTTATGCTACTGAGTTCCTGTGACACTGGCTAAGAACTGCCGAGTGTTCATTTGCATGAAGAAGAATTTGGGTTCGTATCATAAATGTCCTTATTGCATCAGGTGCCCCAAACATCAGCAGAAAACAACAAAAGCCTTTCTTCGAAGAATAATGGTATGTGGAGGAAACTAAATGTGAAAGCTCTGTTCCTGATGTTAGTATTTAGTACATGAATTAAGATTTCATCTTAGGTGTGTACAAGCGAACTTCTAAACCGGTGGATAATTTTTTTAACACAATATCAATAGTCATTTTCATTTGAACACAGTATCAGCTAAGATGTAGCATGAATTAAGATTTCATCTTACCTATAATCTTATTTGAACACAATATCAGCTGTCATTTTCATTTGCAGCACTGATACATGTTGGTAGAATTCGATACATTAAATATGTATCAAAATTATTGGTGTTAGTGTGATTGGAAAAGAAAATCTGTAGATTTCTAGTTGGGCCTTTTAATTGATTCAATTAATTGTTACTGATAAAGATACAAAGAAAAGGAAAGTTGTTTCTCTAGGATCTGCGGTAGTGAATAAAATTGTTTGTACTGCAGTATGTGGAAAGCGAAAAAAAGATTGAGCAAAAAAAATGAAAGCAATTTCACAGTGAAAGCAAAAAAAAGATTACCAGTCATTTTCACAATGAAAGCAAAAAAAAAGATCTGTAAGTTTAATTGAAAAAGAAAAATGAAAGCAATTTCATGTAGAAACTTGATCTCATAGCAGTATGTGGTCTCTAATCTTTATTGAGTGCCTTGGTAAATACAATGTGGAGCAAGCATAAATATAATCAAATGTATGCTTTAATTGAGCATAAAACTTACAAAATACTAAAAGATATCTGCTACTCTTCCGAACTTCACTTGAGCATCCACTTGAAGTCCTCAATATAGTCACTATAATAACAACAAAAGAAAGAAAGAAAATATCTTTAATAAGAATCATTTGTAGTATGTTAACCCCTAATCCATTATGTTCATCTCTTTTTTACAAGTCCATATAATCTTAATGATATAGTTCTGGAGCTTCCATGTTAGTTCTGACAACCAACTGGGTGGTCTTTGGGAGAAAAGAACCAAAATATCCTAATTTGTTTTATATTTACCTTAAAGAACAATAATCAATCAATATTTTAAATTTCCTTGTTGATATAACATAGCAACATGTGAATGGTGCTAATGTGTTATTTAAACATATGCCTGTTAAATATCCCATAGCAATGACAAGGCTTATGATTTGTCCCATGACACAGTGATTTAGCATCAGCCAAGAAAGCTCATTAGGTTGTGGATGACATGTTAAATTGCAAATATCCATATTGGAACCAATCCATCAGCCAATGTATTCTTGTGCTTCACGTAGAATGTTTCTTTACCGTCTATGTATATTGCATGACATTGTGTTTACTTTTCCTTAACACTCAGAATTAGTGTCAATATTAAGTACTTTTGTGTAAACCATGCAGTAGCACCCTTCAACGACTGGAGAGAACTATGATGAGAAGAGTATAGATGTCACGAGCAATAAGAATCATGAGAAGGAAGATGATAAACAATCTGAGACCGTTAAGACAGATTCAGGTAAAGAGGTGGTTGTTCACGAAGAAGTACTGCAAGTAAGCTGCTGCTTTCTTGACTGATATCTAATGCTGTTTTTTAGTTTAGTGTGTAGTTCTAATGTCGAATTATAATGTATTTAATACAGGCTTTCAGATATTTTGATCGTAATCGTATGGGCTATATGAAGGTAAATAGTTTAATTCCCTCATGCTCTTTGTTGTGGTATTATGTGTATGCGATACTAATGATTGCTTCTGCTTATGCAGGTTAAAGATTTGAGATGCCTTATCCACAACTTGGGCAAGTTTTTTCCCATTAAAAGCAAGCAAAAAACAAGAAGATTTGAAAAACTAATATGAAAACAATTTAGTGTCTAGCTGTTTCCATCCCAAATCTGGCAAGGACATCCTAGGGCTTGTCAATGCAACATTGTGTATGCTTTTGGCATAAAATATACTAAGTAAGAAGCAAAATAAAACTACAAAAATAGTCATAATTTCTTCCATAAGCACTATTATTGTACAAGGAGTAAAATACATCTGCCAGATATGTAAATCCATGATATCCAAAAAGATCATGACATTTTCTAGAATGATACTATCATATATTTATACCCTTAACCTAAAAAAAGGAGTCAAAAATTGTTACTGATAACGTATCCAACCAATCTGTATTTACTAGAGAACACTGTGACCCTAATAATAATTGCTAAAAGAATTACCAGGACAACCAAAAATACATACAAAGTGTCAGAAAACAAATTCTAATTGCTCCAGATGTATAATATGAAATATGATTAAAGGGCAACAAGTTCTGCAGTAAGTGCTTAAGGTCTCAATATGGTTGCACTGACTATTTTCATTGTATTCCATTTCTTAGCCGGAAAACTAGTTATGTCATCTCTTCTATATTCTGTTGTAGCCGGGAAACAAGTTAAGGTCTCAATATGGTTTCACTGACTATTTTCATTGCATTCCATTCCATTTCTTAATACCAAATAAATGCATTCATCATGTTGCCATATTTAGACCCCTTTTCTGTTCATTCATAAACCATGAATCTCTATTTCCTTCTTTATTTTTGTAAACTTTTCTTTTTCTAATTGCCTTCATTATTTATAACATCAGTACAAAAAATTGTTATGTTAATGAATGAAATCTATTATGAGGTGTCAATGCATTGATCTAGGGATGTTCATGTGATTTGTAAGAGTTGACTTCATAGCTAGAATTAGTGAGAAGAGTGTCATCCTAACTTAAGGAAGCAGAATAATCAAATGCTTGTAGTGATAGATAAACAAATATTAGTATATGTACTGATGTCTGCACTTAGATAATCAAACTGGGTTTAGTGTCCTAACTTATGTACTGATGTCTGCATTTAGATACAAAGTGGCTTGCCAGACAAGGACTAGTAGTTTTGCAGCAATTCTCAGAAAAGAATACGTCAAACTTATTACTAGAATACTCTAGGAAAGAGAGGCCAACAATACTGTAAATATCACAAGGTATGACATCAGAAAGATCATTGTTGGAGACGTCTAGGTATGTCAAGTAAAGACTGGAGATATGGTGGCAAGCCGCCGCTTAGGTTATTGTTGTGGAGGTCAAGAACTGATAGAGAAGTCAGATAGGAAATGGACATTGATATCTGACCTGAGAAGTAGTTCTTACTTGCATTAAGAGTAAGAAGGAAAATGCTTCCAGTAAATGGGATGGGTCCAGAGAGGAGGTTTTGGCTGATGTCCATATGAGTCAGGCTCTTGATATAGAAGATGGATTATGGCAAGGAGCCAGTAAGGCTGTTGCTGGATAGATTTAGTTCCACTACGCTTGGCAATATTGATCCCAGATCACTAGGGACTGGTTCTTCAAGTTGGTTATTCGAAAGCGAGAGACCATGCAGATTTCTCAACAGAAAATTATAAGGAAGTACTTGCTATATTATTCTGCAGCATAAGACATTTTCCAGCCCACTGACTCAGCAGGTATATAACCTGCTTCATGATAAATTAGTGCCTAAATACAGCCGGGAATCATGGTAACAGAGGAGTTATTCCTGAATCGTCAACTTGTTTCTTTAGATCAATTGTGAGCCCAAATGCAGCAATACCAACTCTTGTTGACAGAAAGTAGGGCATAGAGATGAAAAATAAGAGATCATTGTCAACTATCATCGTCATCATCAATAAAACTGAATCACAATAGAAAAAGTTTGTATTGTTCTCTCTATTAAGCACGCTACAGGTAAATTGGGTTCTTAAGCTTGAAAAGCATGCATGTGTGTACTTTGAGAAACCAACATCTCAATCACCAATTAGTAGCATGAATGAACCAGATCTTCACCCGGACTGAACCATGTTAAGTTGTTGTTGTTGTATTTGTTCTCTACTAAGAAATATATTGTACTGAAACTATGGGATCATTGATGTTGCTTCCATGGACAGGTCCAAATGCTCCTCTGTATCTTACATGAGAGGGTGCTAAGGAAATTTGGAAGCACTTCAACGTGTGACTTCAACCCAAAGTAGTATAGCTCGATCGTTTTTATTGTACGAGATTACGTGATGAGGCCATTGAAGGATGGGGAGGGACACGATATAATGGAATCTATATTGCGGATGAACTTGGTTGAATTGTTAACAAATCAGGATAAGTTTGATATTTTCCTGAAACTTATCGTAAGTTGCTGCTGGACCTGTTTGGTAAATTCTAAATGCTATGTTGCTAGGACAAGGATACAATAGTCGACACAGATTCAAATATCTATTTTGGTGTTCTGGTACATTTTGGAATTTCTATTGCATGTTCAATACGAAACGACACCGATATTAATATTGTATGATTTTTTTTGGAGTGACTATTCTTTCTAGACTGAAAGATGTCATTAAAAAATTATATATATGGGCCTCTTTCGATGGAGAAAGTGGAAAGAAGGTAAGAAAGAACATATGCCAAGTAGAAAAATGTTTTGAATATGCATTTGAGCTATGCTCCTTTCTTATTCTTGTTTAAGCTATGCTCCTTTCTTGTAGTTGTTTCTTAACTGCCTAACATGTTTGACCCATATATTTCTCTGAACTTCCTTCTAGTTATGGTTTCCATTGGTGTTAGATGTTTCCTTTTGCAGGAAATAATACAGAGTGCATTCTTTAAAAGCAACTCTGCGAGGGATAACCTCATCTTCTATAAGAAGCTTGTGAGGCTAACTGACATTTGAAATCTGATCTCTGTCTGGAAATGCCTTGAAGAACCAATCGCCAGTTTGATCCTGAGGTTGTCAAATTGTCACGTAGATATCAATTTTGTGATAGTCATGTCAAAGTAGTCAACTTAGGAGTTGGTGTGATGCTTGAATGTTCCGATCAATGTCATTTCTACCCTGGAATTGAGTTGGACTAAAGACTCTCGTCTACTGTTTAATCTCAGGGTCCATTATTACTTCCTCATAATAGACTCAAACTTGTACGTAATCCTTTATAAAAAATTTCTTCTGAATGTGGTCATCATATTAAAAATAAAGCCGTATAATGAATCATGCATTTATTCCGAAACCTATAGATTGACAGTGTACTCAATTAAAATCTCACCCCAATTTTATATGCCATTCAAGCTCATAATCAGATATTTTACTAGAATCATCAACCAGGAAAATGTACCCGAACATAAGGATTCAGCATACATGACTCGTGTTGGTGTAGTATTATACCACAAGCATACACAAATTCAGAAATATGTTGTAGTATAATACGACAGAAAATGGAGTAATGTACCTGAACTATGCATCCGTATCTCCAAGAACCCGTAGATCACAAATACACAGAGTCGATCCCAAAAAAGAACAGTCAAACTGGTGATATAAGAAGAAGAAGAAGAGAACAAACCCGATATTTAGTAATGTACCTAAACAAACATGGTGATATAAGAAGAAGAAGAAGAGAACAATGCACCCTTATCTCCAAGAACAATGCACCCGTAGCTAATTTCCTATAAAGATGGAGTTATGTACCTGAACTATACATCCGTATCTCCGAGAACTTGGAGATCCCCAACAAAAATAACCAATTCCCAACAAACACAATCGATTCTGGTGATAAAAAAAGAAGAGAACAAAATCAGTGACTCAAAATTAAGAAAAAAAGGAAAAAAAATAATTGATCAAACCATAGATTTAGCTACAAAATTAAATCAATTAATAGAAGATAAATTTGACAAACCCTAGATCGGACGGCTCCAAATTAGGGAAATGAGGCTCCCAACTCTTACGGTGGCTCCAAATTCTTGCTGGAAAAGAAATACGTGGGGGAAGCAAAACATTAGGGCCGGTCCATATGCATGACCCGATCCCTATTCGATCTTTAGAGGAAATATGAAAGGGAGGGAAACTAATTGGGAGGGGGAAATAAAACTTAAGGAGGGAAATAAAAAAATTTAAGGGGGAAAACATCAGCTAACTCATATTTTTCTAGAAGGATCAATTACAACACACAAATCCGTGCCTTAAATGAGTGTTCAATTACAACACGCAATCATGCTTGCCGTAAATGAGTGTTCAACTACAACACGCAAAAATGCATACCGTAAATGAGTCATCAATTACAACGCGCACACATGCATGCCGTAAATGAGTTGCCAATTACAACGCACACCAATGCATGCCATAAATGAGTCTTCAATTACGGCATTCATGTAAAACATGCCGTAAAAAAGGAAAAAATAACTCTTTTACGGCGCACATATTTGCATGCTGTAAAAGGGTATCATTTACAACGTGCAGCAACTGCGTATCGTAAATTGTGCACCGTAAATGATATATTTTCTTGTAGTATAATTATGGGAAGGCAGGACATGTGTTGTTAGAGTGCCGTAGGGCTCAGGGCTTGTGCCTAGCTTGTGGAGCATTAGACCACATGATAAGGACTTGTCCTAAGTGGAGTTTGGCTGGATCAGCATCTTTGTAGCCAGTAGTTCAGGGCGCTAGCACCGGTTCAGCAGCAGTAGGTCCAGAGGCCATTACCGTTGCAGTCTCAGCAGTTCTAGTAGCAGAGTTCTTAGCAGTATTCTCAGGCTCAGGCTAAGAAGCAGAGGGGTCCAGCACCCAGAGGCCAGGTTCAGGCTTTCACGATTTCCATCGAGGAGGCGCTAGTAGCGGGGGAGGTGGTCGCAGGTACCATTCTCGTTAACTCTCATTCAGCTTCAGCTTTATTTGATTATGATGCTTCACATTCATTTATATCTGCACGATTTGTGACACGTATTGGTTTGGAGCCACAGTCTTTACCTGTAAGGTTGAATATACTTACTAGTAATGCTCTAGTAGGAGTAGACCGAGTCTATGCCTCATGTAGAGTCATAGTTTACAGGAAGGAGTTTTTCGCTAGGCTGATAGAGTTTCCTATGGACTATTATGATGTGGTCCTAGGTATAGATTGGTTGAGTGCTCGACACGCTACGATAGATTGCCATGCTAGCAAGGTTATCTTTCGTGTTTCGAATGAGAAGGAGTTCTCATTCTCTAGAGGCGAGGTAGAGTCTTCACCGGTGGTCATGTGGATGGATGTAGCCGAGGAGGTGCACTTGCCCGGAGTAGTTTGTGAGTTTCCTGATGTGTTTTTCGAGGAGCTCCCGGGTATGTCTCCAGTTTGGGAGATTGAGTATTATATTGATTTGGTTTCGGGAGCAGAGCCAGTGTCAGCAAGAGTCTTCAGGATGTCTCCTTCATAGTTGTTGGTGCTGTATCAGTCTATTGAGGAGCTTAGGACCAAGATATTCATTTGTCCCAGTGGATCGCCTTGGGGAGCTCCAGCCCTTCTTTTGAAGAAGAAGGATGGTTCATCGCGTATGGTCATTGACTATCGTCAGCTTAATGCGGTGACCGTAAAGAACAAGTATTCCTTGCCCAGGATAGATGACTTGTTCGACCAGCTTAGTGGAGCGGCTGTGTTTTCGAAGATCAATTTGTGGTCTAGGTACCATCAGATCAGAGTCATAAAGAAGGATATACCTAAGACGACGTTTAGATCTCGATATGGCCATTGGGAGTTCCTTGTTATGCCTTTTGGAGCAACCAATAAGCCAGCAATCTTCATGGATCTCATGAATCACATCTTCATGTCCCACTTAGACCAGTTTGTGATAGTATTTATTGATAATATCTTGGTCTATAGTCGGACTGAGGCAGATCATAAGCAGCATCTTTGCGTGTTTCTCTAGATGTATCGGTACCATGAGAAGAACTATCAGACGTATAATCCTGAGTTAGTAGTGGTTGTGTTTGTCCTCAAGACATTGGAGTTATTATCTGTATTGGAATTCAGTCAAGATTTTCACCCAGAGGGATTTGTGCAGGCAGCAGAGGAGATAGCTTGAGTTGACGTCAGATATTGATATTGACCTTCTATACCATCCAGGGAAGGTAAACGTCATTGCAGACGCTTTGAGCAGGAGACCCGAAGTCTATTTCTTGACGGAACAGTGTCACCTTTAGGAGGATCTTCAGGAGATTGGCATAGAGGTAGTGCTACCTGGTGAAGCAGCTATTATGGCGGGCTTGCAGGTGTAGTCTATGTAACCACCACTTTTTTAAGATAAGGGTATTTTAGTAATTGTGTGATTTATGGTATTTTAAATTATTTTATTATTAAATAGATTGGTATTTTAGTTTTGATTAGTGCTTTTGGTATTAGCAGATGGCTTAACCTTAGTTAACCTTGATTAGAAGACTAATCATGTGATTAGGGATTTATTTGGCGAATTAGAATTCAATTTGGAGCATTATTCCTAATTAGGAAACCATTTTATGCATTTTTAGGCTATTTTAGCAAGTAGCATATTGACCTTTTTGCTAATGGGCTTTTATTAAACTCTAGATGAGCTGTGGCCCATCCTAAATCCTAACCTAACCATAGCAAGCCCCCTTGGCTGCCCAAACAGTAGCCCCCATTTTTATGTGCATATGATTAGTAGCAACCTATTTGCAAAACCCTAGAAATTGCCATCCCCTTCCAATAGCCTAATTTTCTCAATTCTTATCCAAATACATCCAAACGAATTGTGTTGAGATCCTTGGGAGGAGAAGGACTTGCTGGAGACTTGCTAGCAAGGAATCGAAGGCTTTGGACAGGAGAAAATCGGCATCGACGCATTTGGAGGCTCGTTTCATTGAGATATTGACTCTCAATAGGTAAACCCCTCTAAACACTTGTAAATTCTGGTTTTTCTTTATAGATGGATCCATCTAGGTACCCCAGACCAGTACATGTAGTTTGGTAGGTTTTTATATCCGTTTGTAGGCGTATCGGACACGTGTCGGTGTATTGGAACACGTGTTCGACGAAATACCTCTTAGAATTGAAAGTTCTTATTTTTCGATTCTATTTTTACGAAGTTGTTGTTGTTTATATTTGAAACAACTTTCATGAAGACAGATTTTGATTTGACACATTTTTGGTGTCCAAATCAGACACGGACACGCGTGCACGAGGCCCGTGCACCGCCTTGTGCATGCCCTGCTGTTCGAGTGCCATAACTCGACGAATACGACATGGTTGGTCATAAAATTTTGTGGACACTTGGGGGCAACCTCTGCCCACGTGCACATAAAATTTTATGATGTTTCGTAGAGCGTGCGTAGAGAAATTGAAGTCGTAGGGTTCAGCCACTGTGCACGCGCGGGCAGAATTTTGCTGCTGACACGGCCGTCATGCGCAGACATGACGCATCAAGAACACAATTCAGGGACACGGACACAAAACCCAAGACCTAGGCTACCCTAGACTTGACCACATGGCACAACGTGGCCCGTGTCGCGACCTACGAGGGTCGACACGCGCCCATGAGGCTGAGCGCGCGCGCATAGCCGCACGGATACGTGTGTCATGCGACACATGGACACGACGTGGATGCATGTCAGTATAGTGTACACGTAGACCAAGACCCCACTTAGCTACATATACGAGCATGAGGCTACTCGTGTTGCGTATGGCGTTCTATCGAGCGAGACTCGCATTCACGAGCACTTATCAATACATGCGTGTACGGACTTTTTCGATACGGACACGGGTTCGACCCTGTGAGTACCCGAGCATGACACACATGTGTATACCTTTGTGTTTGCCAAGTTTCACGTGTTCTAGTTGCGTATTTTGGGTTTTCGGTATCGATGTGGTTTTTGAGTATCGGGTTGTTTTGAATTCGAATTTATTTGATATATGAGATTTGGATTTTGAGATTAAAACACAGATTCTGAGTTGGGGTTTAAGTTTAGCCTAGATTTCGAGTTTGATTTGGTAGTTTAGACCAATATTCGCATTCGGTTATACATAATCTCTATGTTATATAATTTTTCCTTTGTATGTATATAAATATATGTACATAGAGTTAGTATATATATATATATATATATATATATATATATATATATATATATATATATATATATTATCAATCAAGGCTAGGGCTGCGTGTATATTGCGGAGCTCTCTACAGCGGCGACTTGGCTCTGGATGGTAGATCCGGCGGGGGGCTCCGCCCCCTCTGGCTCGGCGGCGGGAGCCGCCGGCCACCCTGGTGACGTCACCCTAGGGGCGACTCGACTGCGTGGGGGACTGGCGTTGATCGCCATACACAGGCGACTGGGCTTTGGCCTTCAGATCTGGCGGGGGGTTCCGCCCTCCCTGGCCCGGCGGCGGGAGCCTCCGGCCACTCTGGTGATATCGCACTAGGGGGCGACCCGACTGAGCGGGGGGCTGGCGTCGACCTCAATGACGATGCTGCTACGGCGATGGGCTCCGCCCCTAATGGCCATGGCTCGGCTGCGGGGTATTTCGGTCCTCTTGGTCAGCGAGAGGCGGGTGATGCCGACCTCGGAGGCGACCAGGATGAGTGCAGTGTTGTCAGAGTTCTCTTCGACGATGTGCGGATGGCTGCTCCGGAGGGAGGCTTCGTCCCCCCCGGCAATGGATCGGCGTCGGGGGGCCATGGCCCTTCTGGTTTTCGTGTGGCGGGCGACATCGTTCCTGGGTGCAACTCGGCTGCGGGGGGGAGGGGATTCGTCCCCGTCCCTAGCGGGTGTCCTATACGTGACGAGGTGGCACTGACGGTGGCCCTCCCGACAGCGGCGGTGGCTCAAGCGAAGGTGTCAGGTGGAGGGACGGTTGGCACGGCACGGTCCATCGCTGCGGTGGTGGGCAGAACCACGTCGGCATCGACAGGTGTTCTGCCGAGGGTGGACTTTCGTCCAGCCATTGTTGCCAATGGCCGGAAGGTGGTTGTCTTCTCACAGTCAGATATGGAGGCCCTCACGGCGCCGTGTGGGCTAGACCTTATTGGCAAGTTTGTTCGACGGAGACTTCCTGTTGAGGCTATTAGGAAGGTTTTTGCTTCGCCGGGTTTTATGGGGTTGGTTGAAGTGAAGGCCATCGACGATCGACATGTTCTCATTAGGCCTCATGTCGTGAGTGATTTTCTTCGGCTTCGGTCAAAGGACTGTTGGTTCGTTGGTCGGGTTCCGATGGTGATATTCCGGTCTTCGGTGGACTTTTCGCCGTTGAGAGAGGATCCCCGGGTCTCCATCTGGGTGGCCTTCCTCGGGCTTCCCCATTGCATGTTTGATACCAATGCGGTTCTCTCCATCGAATCTGGTCTCGGCACTCCGCTCTCTACGGACAGGGCTACGGCTTCATTTTCTAGGCCGGGGGTAGCCAGGGTATTGGTTGAAGTGGATGTCAGCAAACCACTTCAACAGGAGGTCTTCTTCCAACTGCCTGATGGTGTTCGCTCGCAGCCAGTTGTCTATGAGCAGAGGCCTCTCTACTGTGTCTCTTGTGGCCATCATGGTCACGTTGAGAGTGCTTGTGGGCGACCTCAGGTTGAGCCTTCTTCTGTGGGAGTAGCTGAGAGACCGCCCATCCCCGTCGGTATTGCTCCAGGCGTTGTGCCTGAGGAGGACAGCCCGGTGGGTGGCCGTGGGATTAGCAGGGGTCGTCGGAGGAGACGATCAAGGCACGAGAAAGGGTAGGGGACACGGCAGATGTGGAGGCGCGTCGGGGGGCGTGATTATAGCACGGGGACCACGTAGCACGGATTGTACGGGAGTATTGATACTCGTGCGAATTCCGCTCCGCCTTTCTGGCACGTTGGGGAGTCTTCTTCGGGCCAGCTGGCTCTATGGTCGGCTGACGGGCGGTCCATGATGGAGGGACGCAGCGGCCCAGGCTCTAGCTCGGATGGGCAGTTGGGCCCAGAGCGGGGCATTAGGCCTATTGATTTATCGGTCCTTCCTATTATTATCCATAGCCAACTGGGACAGGGAGTTATAGCAGCTGATTCGGATACTGAAGATCATAGCTTGGTGGTGTGGAAGGAGGCCGATCACGGTCCTCTATCCGTCCGGGGTTATGATTCAGCTCCGGGTGATGATATGGTTTCTCTGCCCGAGGCTAGATCTTACACCTCTATCTCCGAGGGTCGTAAAGAAGACTGGCAGATGGTTCCTTATAAGAAGGCGGCTGGTAGACGAAGGAAGTCGATGGCTCCTCAGTCGGATCGACTTCTTCGATCACATGCTTTCCGAGTTAGGCGGGACCCCCAGAGGGTCTATGGTTAAATTCCTTATCTGGAGTGTTCAGAGGACGGCGAACAGAGATACTTTATCCCGTCTCAGGTCCTTGTGTAGGATCAACTCGATTCAGGTTCTTGCCATTATTGAACCCAAGGTGATATCCTCTAAGCTTCTCTCTTATCAACTGAGGTTGGGCTTTGATGTTAGCTTTTGCAATGATAAGGGCAATATTTGGATTTTCTGAAAGTCGGGCCTTGGGATCAATTGTATTGACTCCTGTGATCAGGCTATCACGGTGCAGCTTTGTTTGAGTTGTTTCTCGGTTCCGGTGCGGTTGTCGATAGTACATGGTGCAGGGATACGACAGGGGAGGAGGACTATGTGGAGGCATCTTCTGGACGTCCAAGCCAGGGACATGGCCTTGCCCTGGGCGGTGGACGGGGACTTCAATATCATTGCTTCTCCGGATGAGAAATTTGGAGGCCGACCTCCTAACACGAGGGCCATTGCGGATTTTTTCGACTTCTAGTTGGCTGACGGGCTATCCGATGTTGGTTTCAGAGGTAGCATCTATACTTGGATGAACAGGCAGACGGGGATTGATCGTCAGGGATCCCGTCTTGATAGGCTTCTTGTGACGGGTAGTTGGCTGGATGGTGTCCAGATTTCTTGCGAGCATCTTAATCGGGCAGAATCGAACCATTCTCCTTTTTTGATATCCTGCCAGCCAGCTTCTCCACTTCTTCGCAGAGGCTTCCGTTTTCTTGACTTTTGGACTTCGCATCCGGATTTTCTTTCGATAGTGGCTTGGGCGTGGAATTCATGTTGGCATTATGATGCGCTTGAGCGGCTGGGCATGCGTTTGAGGACGACGGGGTATGTATGTTCTGGCTGGATGGAGCAGAGCTACTTTCGGTGATATTTTTCAGGAGGGCCGTCAGGCTGAGGACGCTGCCTTGGCGGCGGAGCAGGATTATGAGCTTCATCCTTCGGAGAGGGGGAGGGCTTCCTGGATGGAGGCCATTGCCAGATTGAAGCAAAAGGTCCAGGTTGAGGAGTCTTTCTGGAAACAAAAAGCCAGATTGAGATGGGACCTGGAAGGAGATAAAAATACTCGGTTTTTCCATGAGTGCACCAGGAGCAGGCAAAGAAAGGCGGGTATTCAGAAAATTATTCGGGCTGATGGATCAGAAACTGGGTCGACTGAAGAGGTAGCAACGGAGGCGTCTTTATTCTTCTCGAAGCTGTTTAGAGCTGACCCTATTTCTGACGAGGACGCCTTCCTTGATGTCATCCCTAGCATCATTTCTATGGAGGATAATTCTGATCTTGTTCGCTGTCCTGACAGAGCGGAGCTGTTGGAGATTATTCGGGGGATGGACCCGGCTAGTGGCGCCGGACCGGATGGCTTTTCTGGGAGATTCTTCTCAGTTTGTTGGGACATTATTGCTGCTGACGTAGAGGAAGCCGTTGGTTCATTTTTCTTGGGTGCACGGCTTCCGGTTTCCATTGCGGACACCTTCTTATTTCTTATCCCCAAAGTCGAGCACCCGAGGAACCTTTTTTATTTCTGCCCTATTAGCCTTTGCAATTTCTGTAACAAAATTATTTCCAAGATTATTGCTTGCAGGTTGCGGAAATATCTTCCCAATATTATTTCTCCGGAACAAAGTGCTTTTGTTCAGGGAAGAGAGATTGTGGACAACATTATTATTGCTCAGGATATGGTGGTTTCTATGAGGGAACCCAATCATGGGGAAAATATTGCTATTAAGCTGGACATGCAGAAGGCCTATGACAGAGTCAACTGGCAGTTCCTCCTGAGGGTTCTTCGAAGATTTGGTTTTAATGAGGTCTTCTGTGATCTTATTTATCGTCTCCTGGCGGATATCCGGTATGCGGTTCTACTCAATGGCGCTCCTACTGCTTTTTTCTCGGCCTCTAGAGGGATCCGACAGGGGGACCCTCTTTCCCCGGCTCTCTTCATTATTGCTGCGGAGGTACTCTCTCGGAACCTCAAGCTTCTTTAAGAATCTAATAGGAGATCTTCATTTCACACTCCGATTGGGGGACCGCGTATCTCGCACTTGGCTTATGCGGATGATGTTCTTATTTTCACTTTGGGGGATATTATTGGATTACGTGCTCTCCAGCAAGTACTGTATAGGTATGAGGCTGTTTTTGGACAGAAGATCAATTATTCCAAATCTGCCTTTTATACTGCAATACCATTGGGTGAGGATCATGCTCGGACTATTTCTACTCTCTTCGGATTTAGTACCGGTACCTTGCCACTCTCTTATTTGGGTTGCCCGCTAACTTGCGGGAGAAGGAATGAGGGGATGTTTAGCTACTTGCTGGATACAATTCGTTCGAAGTTGACGGGGTGGCAGAACAAGATACTATCTCCTGGGGGTAAGTTGGTCCTTATTAAGAATGTACTTTCATCTATCCCTATGTATACATTGGCTGTATGTTGTCCTCCCCGGGCTGTTCTCAGGACGATTGAGAGGATGTTTGCGGCTTTCTTTTGGGGTAGCAAGGATGGGGTGGCCAAGAGGAGTTGGCTGGCGTGGCGGTTCGTTACTCGGACTAAGTCCGAAGGAGGCCTCGGGATCAAGTGTCTGAATGATATTATGGATGACTTTTCCATGAAGCTTTGGTGGAAGTTGAGGCATGGAAGGGGCCTCTGGGTGGAGCTTCTTAAATTAAAATATTTTCGTAAGCGTCATCCATGTGATGCGTTTATGACTTCCAAGTGCTCCCATATTTGGCGACGGATTTTGTGGGGGAGGAAATTGGCGGAACCGTTTATCTCGTTTAGGCTTGGGCGTGGTGAGGGTTCAGCGAGGTGTAAGGACTGGATTCCGGGGGGCCCACGGTTGGATAGTGTTGCTATTCCAC